>SKCR01044484.1:0-213110 GCA_019454045.1 Zanthoxylum bungeanum | reverse complement strand
TATAAATGAAGAGAGGTCCCTATGATTAGTTCCTGGATTGAGAATGATATGAGACAGTATCAGTCCGCGAAGGATTAATCATTAAATATCCCTAGCCGGAGTATTATCGAGACTGGACATCGATAATGCGAGCGGAATAGGCTAGTATTGCACTTGTGTGCGTTGTGAGGGCAAAACGGCATAGTTCTCATATATATAAGTATCAGATACTTATGCAAGTGCGATAGGAGGTCGTGTTTAAATGATTAATCCTTCGCGGACTGATACTGTCTCATATCATTCTCAATCCAGGAACTAATCATAGGGACCTCTCTTCATTTATATATCTATGGTGATCTAATCACAAATGATGAGAGTGCAATTTTCCTTGTCACATAGTTAATTTGCTACAACAACATAATGATCTGTGCAAACAGTGACGCTATGGGTCATTTTGTCCAACACTTAGATGTGTAAGCAGCCAAAGATAAAGAAAAGTAAAGAGACAAAATAAGATAGTAAAGTTCTAAGGATAACCACCCAGACAGTAGAAAAAGAATAGGAAAAATCAGAGCAAGTATTAGAGTGCCTAGAAGATTTAAGATTACTTCCCTCCTCAGAAAATTCCTTCATGCCGATCCAATAGCCTTCAGGTACTTCGTAAATAGCGAGTTCCCCGAGTAACGAGGAAAATCTAGAACGATAACAGAAGTAAGAAATCAAGATTCGTCTTAAGAGTTTCAATAGACTAAGATGCCAAAAAGAACGTAGAGAACTCCAGATCCCCAAACCCAAACCCAGGTCCACAAGCAAGCAAATAAATGTCATAAATAGAAACTATTAGTCACCCTATCCCAAGCAATTTGATGGAGACAAGACCTTAAGCTATCTAGTTTACAACCACTTAGTGATACCAGTTAAGAAAGCTATCCTGATAGGGCCTGTATCATACCCATCTTATATGAGAAATAGACTATACTATGACCTAGAGTACTAGAAAAAGGACAACAATAACTATTGAAATGTAAAGGTTTGCCCCATCTTTTCCCAACTGAAGATAAAGGTAATTGTAAGAAGCCCGACGAGAGTTCATCTTAAGAAATGGAAGACCTTGGAAGGTAGATCAACAATAAAAGGATTAAGGAAGTTTTCGAGGATGTAAAGAAGAGAACCTAGTATAACCCAAAGATCTAGAAAAGACAGCACAAGGATTCCAGTACTAGTAGAAATCCACATAACATATTAAACTTAGTAGAACCTACAAAACATCCCAAAGCCAGTAGAAAACTGTGGAAGTATAAAAGAATAGACCCGTGAGATTGGAGATATTTAGAAGTGATAAAAGTATCAGTATGGACAGTAGAACAAAATGCCATAGCTGTGACGTATAGTAAGAGCAAATAGCAGAAATCTAGGAAGTAGTTAGAAGAACGAACCACCACTAGTCTCAGTAGCATGGCGTAGAGCCAAGAGATAGGATCTGAAAATAGTAAGAAGGAAATAGAAGTGTCAAGAGGATTTAGTACGTATAGAGACATGGGTAATGTAGCTTAGAGACAACAGAATAAGTGAAGACTCTAACCAAGTATGTGAGCATGCATTTATCCCCAACTTAGAGCCCATCAAGAAGAATAAAAAAGTAGAGAAGATTATTTGACAGAATAGATGGATTACGAGGTGTCTAGATGGTGAATCCAATAAGTTCAACAAAGTATAGATAAAAATCAAGAGATGGTAAAATTCTATATAAGATAGAAAATTTTGAAGTCACAGTAAGTCATGCCAAATCTAGAAGTCGTCTTAGAATTAGAATCCCTTAGGGGAGTAAAGGTTCAAAGAAGCGAAGGAACTACAGAGAGTGATTCTCAAGAGTATATTATATGACTAATAAGAGTCTCATTATATAGAGAAAGAAGAACTAGATAAGAGTGGCATATAAACCAAAAGATTCAGTAGAAGATGTCTTAAGTAATCGAAGTTGATAGAGTTTTCAGGAGGGTAAAGATGTAAGGAGTTCAAGAAACTGAGATGAGAAAGAAACCTATGCAGCAGAGTAAGCTTCTTAAGGAGGAATAACAAAGAGAATATAGAGTCACTCAGAGATAAAAAGTAACGACTTTAGAAAGTTTAACACCATAGACTAAATAGGAAGGAGTGCAGAGGCAACACGAGAAAGTTTTTAGAGAGCACGACTCCAAAGGAATTTCTCAGAAGAGGTAGTGTGTTTGATAATTGGAAATGATCAGAAGTAAAGTTGGAGAAGGCAAACCATACAGTTTTTACCAGTAATGCCCTAGTGTAGGGAAAGACATCAGATATATATATACACGGGAGTCTTAGGCTCGTAGATAAGCAGTATGTGCAATTAGATCACCATAATCAGAAAGGCCTCAAGATAAGTTCCGACCCTCCCAACCCTCATTAGACAACAGTAACAGAGATGGACCTTGAAGGTTGCCTCAAGATACTCCCAGGAATAACTGAAAGTATAGTGAAAGAAGACTGGAACATAAGACCTTCAGATGTAGTTTAAGAACAGAATAAAAGTGACTGACAGCTCTGAGCAAAAGAGTTAGGAAAGAAGTTATTCAGATGGAGCTGTACAAAGATAAAGTAGTAGTCAAGTAATGACTGAGATACAAAGGAACCAGTGTTAGACGTAATAGTGCATATGTAAAGGAAGAAGATATCCCTCAGATAAGAAGACAGAGACATAGACCAAGGGAGTTTTCAATATAGAATAGGATAAAGCAGAAGATGAAAGAATATTAAGGGAAAGATTTGGAAGTGAAGCCGTCAAGGTGCAACGACGGTAGGAGAGAATACCTAATAAGCAAAGACAAAAGTGTGTAACAACAAGGTTTCTTATTATCAGAATGAAACCAAAAATCCCTTACGTGTTAGTTCACGTAAACCATATAAAATACCCAGCCCTAGTCTAAGTTGACCAAACCACTACGGGTTTGGGACGGCCTTTAGTCACGAGTACAGGTGGTTTGGTAGATTTGTAGCATAGTATGGAATCAAGGAGATAAGTTACTGCAAAGTTGCAATTAGCATAGCATATGGATCCTCAAGGTACGGTATATTCATATATATTTAAGTAACGACCCTTGACATTACTAAACTATGGAAAACAAATGGGTGTGGAACACCGTAGCCATATTTATAGCAGCAATGAAAGTAAATGTATGAATGAAGTATGAATTATAATTAGAACCGAACTCCCAGTGTCTCCGTCTATAATAGAAAGTGCAGTTTAGGCAAAATTATACAAACAGTTAATCTCCTAGAGAAGCTACCAGAACCAACCTCCTCAGTAAAAACCCATTGGGTAAATAAAATAGAAAGTGAGAAGTACATGAAGAATCTGACCCTGTACTACAAGGTATAAAGCTATACGGATAGGCAGAGGCAAAAAAGGTTGTAGAGCAGAACTGATAAGAAGCCTGGTATGAATAGATGTATGTATATACCTTCCATAGTCAATGAATTATTGAAGGAACCTCATTGAAGAAGAAGAATAAGAAGAAGAAGAAGAAGAAGAAGAAGAAGAATAATAAGAATAAGAATAAGAATAAGAATAAGAAAAGAAGAAGAAGAAGAAGAATAATAAAATAATAATAATATAATAATAATATAATAATAATAATAATATAATAATAATAATAAACAATAATAATAATAATAAAATAATAATAATAATAATAATAATAATAATAATAATAATAAGAAAGTGAGAAGAGGAAAGAAAAAGAAGAATGAAACAAAGAATGAAAGAGCTTGGAAACCAAGAATAAGAGAGCTTGGAAACCATTGGAGACTTGGGAATGTTGGAAATCAAAAGAAAGAGGTAAGAAATCCATGACCCAAACTGTGAGATATTAAGTTTTGATGAGTTGATACTTGTATTATGTTGAGAGGTTGGTTGTGATGATTGTGTGATTTTTGATATTAATACAATAGAAATGTTGATAAACCCCAACTTGTGGAGTTTTGGGTATAATTTTGTGAAGTGTATGAAATAGATTAAAAGTTGATTGTTGATGAGATGATGGTTTAGTGTATGTGAAATTGAGTGTAATATGATGTATTGTGTATTGGTTTTTAGTATGGAAGTGTTAGTATGAAGTATAATATGATGTTTTGTGCATTGGATGAACATGGATAAGCAAAACAGAGTCCTGGAAAACTGGCTCGCGTCGCGATATAGAAGAACTTTGCATTGCAATGTGCAAGAGAAAAATGGTAGCACGCTTTTTGACGCTACGCGTCGCGACGCGTAAGGATTTGCTTCGCGATGCGTGGCACAGATCATTCCTAAACCAATTATGAATCATCCCAGTTCCATTCTAACGTGTTAGAGGCCGCCTTACAAGTCTCGTATTAGTTCGTATACGTATCTTACATCAAAATATAAGCATGATAAGCCTCGTAGAGAAAACATATTGATGTATCATTAAGCTTAGCTAAGTACCAAGGTTTATTTTACTATGATATGCTAATCAAGTTCCCGATCTTAGATTATCCTCAGGAACCGCAATTTTCTTCGATATGGGAACCAATACCAGGCAGATTCCAAAATTGTGAGTGGACATCTCTTCTCAAACTGGTTTAATTTATCAAGTTTTGAATTTAGACTTACTTTTTAAAGCATATAAGGCATTAGACAGAATTTTATTACAAATGCATTTATACAGTGATGTTTCAGAAAGATTTTTTTACAACATGAGTTTTAAGATATAAATATTTTCAAACATGAGATTTATGTTTTTCGAGGCATGGGGCAACAACCCACCTCAGTATATAACTTGATTTCGCTTGGAATTGACGGATAGTACATGTGCACATGCAGAGGACTGGGGGACAACGATACGTAACTCCCCCAGATCCTAATTCAGGACTAGGGATGACAGATGCCCCTAGATCCTAGTTTCAGAGCTTGGAGGGTAGCATAAATCCACACCCCACAGTTCTAATTTAGTGGCTTGGGGGATGGCAATACGTAACGCCGCAAGACCACAGTTCCAGGGATAGTAGTGGCATGCTTTGGGGACGGCGATACGTAACCCCCTGACCGGCGTAAACACACACGTATAACGCAAGCGCACGTATCGTTCAAGTAGTATAAAAATATCGATCCCACGAGGACTTAATTCCTACTGTTGTTATTAATTATTGATCTATTTATTTACAAATATCTAATTAAAGGGAGAAGAGAATGATTGTTTGATTGGTAGAAAGTGGTTTTAACAATAAATAAATAAAAGATAAAAGAAAATACTAAGGAAAATAACAAAAGACACAAAGATCTAAGGTTGATTTCTTTTAATATCATTTTAAAGATGAAGTGGTTATCTTAAAGTTGGTAATATATTGATTTATTAACCTGGAACACTAAATTATGTGTAAGCCTCTGTCGATGGTCAGACACAAATACCCAGTTTAACCCAATTGAACCATATGTCTATGTCAACCAAATTATCTGGATTCATTAAGTTTAAGTTCCAATTATGGCTACCCCCGCCCGACAGGTATATTCCTATCCTGTAAGGAAATCTATTAAAGGGTTATCTATCCTCAAGGAAGATCGTGGGTTATTAAGTCTAAGGCTGAAGCCTAAAATCCCTATGTCTAGTTCATTTTAGATTTACCATATCAATCTTATTGGTGATCAGACAACAAGAAGCATTAAGCTTAAGACTTATAAATAAACCTTTAAATTACCCAACTATAAAATAATCCCTTATAAACCGGTGATATTAAAAGTCGTCACAACCTCTAATTAACTAACACATAATTAGGACTAGTAAAAACATAAAAGACATAAAGTAAAAATGCTGAAAAGTAAATTACAATAAAATAAAAATGCTAAGGTAAAAGGAATTACTTTTACTACTACTAATTTAGATATCTCCCATAAAATAATATATAAACTTGTGATAATATTACCAACCGACCATTCTGGCGGTATCCTGATTAAGTCAAATTAAGTCCAACCAGCCATTAAGGCGGAACCAAAAATAAATTTACCAACCGACCAGTCTGGCGGTATCCGTGATTAGTCAGGTTTAAAACCAGATTAAAATTAAATTACCAACCGACCAATATAGCGGTATTCCTTATTAAGTCAATATTTTAAATAGTGAATATATTATTTTTAAGGGAGATTAATCTAAATAGCAATAGTAGAAGAATTACCTTTCACCCTAGCTGAAAAATTACTTCAACATGGTGAATAGTAAAAACTGTAAAAAGTAAAAAGTAAAAATTAAATTACTATTATTACAAAAAGTAATTAAAATAAATTACAAAACTAAAATTAAAAACTAAAAAAAATAAAAATTCTAGAGAGAGAAATCAAGAGAGAGAAAAGGTATATAAAATTCTGAAATTTCGCGCTGAATTTATAGGCAGATTTTCACTATTTCAGCGTCGCGACGCCAAGGATCTCAGCGTCGCGACGCTGGATTCGTCGACGTGGCACGCTGAGGAGACGACACGTCATCAAGGCGGCTGACTGTACACGCGACACGTGTCAAGGCGGCTAATTCTCAATTATTGTGATGACGTCCGATGAGACGTGGCGATGACGTGGCGCTGACGTGGCGTAGGCGTGTGTTGCATTTGTCGGCACAATAGGATTGCGACACGTGGCGACACGTGTCATGCTCTGATTGGCTGAGGCTGACGTGGCAAGTTGACTCGGTTGACTGCTGACGTGGACGATGATGTGGCATGACACGTGGCAAGGTTGACTCGTTGACCGCTGACATGGCTGATGACGAGGCGACACGTGTCATGTCAGAGTGTCGGCAGCATATGATGTTGACACGTGTCACGGCGCATGTTAGCAGATGGGATGTGATGGTGACACGTGGCACGGCGCATTTTAGCAAAGTCAAACTTTTCAAATTGTTGACCCGTTGACCATGGCGCATTTTAGCAGAACCGGCACACGCTGGGCGTCGCGGCGCGCTGTGATTCACAGCGTCGCGACGCGCAGAAGACGAAAATAACCCGGTTGACGCATTTTTGTCCGGTTTTGCCCCAAATTGCCTCCAGTGCTGTCCAAACTTTTTTATCTGCAAAATAACAATAAAACACATCAAAACGTTCATAAAACTCAAGAAACTATACAAAATATTAAGTTAAATGAGTGGGAAATAGTGATATAAATACCACTCATCACACCCCCAAACCTAACATTTTGCTAGTCCTCGAGCAAAATACAAAATAAAATAACATAATAAAATTTAACTAAGCCATTTTCGTAGGGATCACGGTTGCATTTAGCATATGCAACAAGCCTTTAAACCCCTAGGTGTCCCTAGTGGACGAGTGTAGTCTCGTGAGGGTTTACAGCAATGATACCCACAAACATTTTACAAAAGTAAAAATGTATTAAAACTAATGCACACAAAAGCAAAAAGACAAGCGAAAAGAGAATAAAGAAAGTTAGTGACTAATCAGGTGAAAATTCTACTCCAAGTTATTAGTTGTTTTGTTTCTTTCTAAATTACCGAATAAGTAAATTCTCCGATTATTTTTACCATTCTCCATATACACAGCCAACAGAATATTAATCAACTCATTTTTACCCACAACAGTCATAAGTGCAGTTGATAAGAGAGTAATATTTTTGTCCTAAAGTTCTATCAGATTTCACACCCTTTCTTTTGTAGTAATGGAATAATTTTTCTGATTTTTCTGATTTTTTTCTTTGATTTTTTTATTTTTTATTTTTATACAATACCTTCCGTCTATGTAGCGAGCTTTGGGTCGGTGGCTCCCAAACCAGTTGGCTTTAGGGCACCAGGTGTTAAGACACCCCTACGAACTTAATTACTCAGACTTCAGATATATATTATATATTTTGCAGCATCTTCGATCCATGTAGCGAGCTTTGGGCCAATGATTCCCAAACCAGTTGGTTTTAGGGCACTAGGTATTAAAACACCCTTACAGACTTAATAACTCGGATCTCAGACGTTTTTTTTTTTTTTTTTTTTTTTTTTTTTACTCCATTACTATTTAGAGATGCTTCCTCCAATTACACTATAGCACGGAATATTACAAACTTTTCAATTTTAGCTCATGTCCGTATGTTTCCATGTAAGTTCATAATACCTGTCAACTGAACATATGAAGATCCATTTTAGTCAGTGTTAAGGAGAATTCACAAATTAAATAATTCAAAATGAAATAAACAAAAATTAACTTGTTTCGAAATAGGTTTGAGATACGTCTCAGGAGTGGAAATTCCTTACTCGGCTATCTTTTACCAATTCCATCTTTTTTAGTCAAAATAAAAACACAAAAAATGCAAAATATTTTTGTAATTTTGAAAATTTTTCAATTTTTTTGTATTTTTTTCGAAAAATTTTGAAATAAAAATAAAAACAACATACAAACTAAAAACAAGGTATTAATCAACTAATCCCTATCCCTCCCCCAAACCTAAATGAGACATTGTCCCCAATGTCTTAAAAAGTGGAAGAAGAGTGTAGAAATCATACCTGATTAGTTGAAATTTTACAGGAAAAATTACCTTTTAAGATTTATGCCCAAATTACGGTTCTTACCATAATTGCTATTTGACCATTTTTCATTAAAAATTTTGGCAGAATCACCTTTAAAAACTCAAACTTTCCCCAAAATTCACCCTAAAAAAATTATCACCAATCAAATTCCAACTTTGGTATTTTTCAGAAAAATTCGACAGAGTCTCCTCTAAAAATTTAAAATCTCCCCAAATTCATCCTAAAACTAACACTTCAAAAATCACCACAATGTCAAACTTCACCCCCCAATTCTACAAAATTCCATCGATCTGACTCAGAATTCAGCCAGTTATTCACCGCTAAACTTCCAAATTCACAATCCTCCAATTTCAACAACAAAATCAACCACGAACTCATTCAATTTTCGATTATCCCCCTTTTACTGCCAAAATTTCAAAACCTGTAACATTCAATTTCAAAATTAACCACACAAATTATCCACAAAAATCAGATCTGATTATGGAAGGTTTTGATCGTGGGTTTGGTGACTGTCTTGGTGATCACGGTGTGGTATCTCGGCTTTGGTCGGTTTTGGCAGTGGCGTGGCTGGTGGATCCTCGGCGGTGTTGGTCTGGTCTCGGTTTGGTGGTTCACGGCTCGGCAAGGGTGAGGTTTGCGGCAGATCTGGTTCGGTTTTGACTCGGCGAAGGAAGGGCTCGGTCACGGGCTCGCGGTGGTTGTTGATGCGTTCGGCGATTGGGTTGCTGTGGAGGTTCTCGGCTTTTGCGGTTTCGGTGATGGTGATTGATTTCGAAGAGGAAGTTGATGATGGGTTTGATAGATCTCGGTCAAATGCTCTCGGTTTGGTGGTGTCTCAGTTGGCTGGATCGTGCGTGGTGGGTGGTGGCTCTCGGTGGGTTGTTGGCTGGATCTAAGTGAGGGTGGCTGGTTCGGTTTTGGTGGTGTTGAGGAAGAAGATGATGATGGGTTTTGGTTGGATGATTTGGTTCACGGTGGGGATGAAGGCTCCCTGTGATGGTTGTGATTTGAGAGAAAATGGTGAGATCTGTGAGAGAAACGGGTTCTGGTCTCGGCGGCTGCTGTTTTTGGGGCTTGATTTGAGTCAGTGTCGCGACGCCAAAAATTGCCTAGCGTCGCGACACTCGGTTCTTTAGGGCTAGGGTTTTGACTCGGGATTTTTTTTTTTTTTTTTTTGGCAAAACCATGTCTTGCGACGGATAAATCCATAAGGACGCCTCTTAAGAAGTGTCTTTTTACTCGGTCGTCTCCTGGATCAACTTTGTATCTTCGTGATTTTGTCAATTTTTATTTTGTGAAAATCCCGCTTGTACTGGCTTGCTTTGTCCTGATAAATTCCATTTTAATTTTTCCTGCAAAACTCACACACAAATTAAAAAGTTCACACAAAAATGAAAAATAAATTACACAACAAATTGCATGGGTTGCCTCCCTGCTAGCGCTAAATTTTTCGTCTTCAGCCAGACGTGACTGAAATTTATCTGTTAAGGAGGTTTCAGTGTCGTTTTGGATGTCCTATCAAAGACAATCCCGTGAGCGTTGCTTTTGAAGGGTCTCTTCCAACGGTAAAGTGGTAAAAAGAATTTTGTCATCTTTAATGCTTGTGCCACCTTTTTAATCTTTGTCGCTCCAATAGTTCCTGCAAAGAAAGAAATAAAATTAGGAGGTCTCGTATGGTGTTTGACTTGGAATGGAAATTCCATTCTGTCAAGCTTCTGGGTGATATCTTTGATTTGTACTCCCCAATACAGCGATGTTTTTCCTGAATGCTCTGGATCTTTATTAAGTTCTGACAGTTGCTCCTCTATTTGCTCTGTTTCTAGCCTCCACCTGAGGATGAAAAGATGAGTCAGACATTAGGTCTTCATCCTCTGATTCGGGTGAATTGATTGGCTCAAGTTGATCTTCTTCAAACATTTGTGAAAAACATTCTCCAAGATCTTCGTTTTGAGGATACAGAATTCCATCCTCAACTTTTGATGCAGTTGGTAGAATTATTTCAGCTTCATCCTCGTGAGAATCTGAATAATAGAACTCAAATCGAGACTTTGCCGGTTCAAGTTCCTGAACTGATACCTCTGATTGTTGATACTGCTCAGCCTCCTCCTCTGTTGAAATGTCATTATAAAATGATTGGTACTCGAAGGCTTCATCAGTGTCATCTGAGAATGGTTCTTGAGGTATATAGTTCTGGTTTTCTGTAAATTGTCTGATCTGATCTGTCATTCTCTGTATGGATTCTGTTTGACTCTGAACTTGTGCATCAAATTGAGCTGTCTGTTCTTTGAACATGTGAATCAATTGATCTTCCTCGGATGGTTCTGGTTGTTGATAAGGATCGAAGGAAGATGGTGGATAAGATGAAAAATGTGATTCTGTGAAATGTGATGGTTCTTCGTACCATGAAGGATCTTGATAGTTCTGCCACCCTGGATGGTAGTTGTATTCGCAATAATCGCTTGTGTGGTCACCATTACATATGTCACATCTCCACATTGAGTTCTGATGAGCAAATGTAGTATTGTTTGGTTCTGGCATCCAGTGATAATCATTGGGCTGGACAACAGGCCTCAGAAAACCGGACTGTTGCTCCCAGATGTTGGGTGTATCTTCTTGTAAAGCACGTAATCTTTCAATCTCCCAGTACTGTTCCATTTTTAAGTCACCTGAAATCAAAAGAAAGAAATAAAAATTACAAATAAAAATAAAGAAAATTAGATACAAGTAAATTAGATAGCTTCAAAATTAACAACTCAAGAAATATAAGTCCCCGGCAACGGCGCCAAAAACTTGACCGGCGTAAAACCACACTATAACGCAAGCGCACGTATCGTTCAAGTAGTATAAAAATATCGATCCCACGAGGACTTAATTCCTACTGTTGTTATAATTATTGAATCTATTTATTTACAAATATCTAATTAAAGGGAGAAGAGAATGATTGTTTGATTGGTAGAAAGTGGTTTACAAAATAAATAAATAAAAAGATAAAAGAAAATACTAAGGAAAATAACACAAAGACACAAAGATCTAAGGTTGTGATTTCTTTTAATATCATTTTAAAGATGAAGTGGTTATCTTAAAAGTTGGTAATATTGATTTATTAACCTGGAACACTAAATTATGTGTAAGCCTCTGTCGATGGTCAGACACAAATACCCAGTTTAACCCAATTGAACCATATGTCTATGTCAACCAAATTATCTGGATTCATTAAGTTAAGTTCCAATTATGGCTACCCCCGCCCGACAGGTATATTCCTATCCTGTAAGGAAATCTATTAAAGGGTTATCTATCCTCAAGGAAGATCGTGGGTTATTAAGTCTAAGGCTGAAGCCTAAAATCCCTATGTCTAGTTCATTTTAGATTTACCATATCAATCTTATTGGTGATCAGACAACAAGAAGCATTAAGCTTAAGACTTAATAAATAAACCTTTAAATTACCCAACTATAAAATAATCCATTATAAACCGGTGATATTAAAAGTCGTCACAACCTCTAATTAACTAACACATAATTAGGACTAGTAAAAACATAAAAGACATAAAGTAAAATGCTGAAAAGTAAATTACAATAAAATAAAATGCTAAGGTAAAAGGAATTACTTTTACTACTACTAATTTAGATATCTCCCATAAAATAATATATAAACTTGTGATAATATTACCAACCGACCATTCTGGCGGTATCCTGATTAAGTCAAATTAAGTCCAACCAGCCATTAAGGCGGAACCAAAAATAAATTTACCAACCGACCAGTCTGGCGGTATCCGTGATTAGTCAGGTTTAAACCAGATTAAAATTAAATTACCAACCGACCAATATAGCGGTATTCCTTATTAAGTCAATATTTTAAATAGTGAATATATTATTTTTAAGGGAGATTAATCTAAATAGCAATAGTAGAAGAATTACCTTTCACCCTAGCTGAAAAAGTTACTTCAACATGGTGAATAGTAAAAACTGTAAAAAGTAAAAAGTAAAATTAAATTACTATTATACAAAAAAAATTAAAATAAATTACAAAACTAAAAATTAAAAACTAAAAAAAATAAAAATTCTAGAGAGAGAAACTCTCTCAGAGAGAGAAATCAAGAGAGAGAAAAGGTATATAAAATTCTGAAATTTCGCGCTGAATTTATAGGCAGATTTTTTCACTATTCCAGCGTCGCGACGCCAAGGATCTCAGCGTCGCGACTCTGGATTCGTCGACGTGGCTCGCTGAGGAGACGACACGTCATCAAGGCGGCTGACTGTACACGCGACACGTGTCAAGGCGGCTAATTCTCAATTATTGTGATGACGTCATCGATGACGTGGCGATGACGTGGCGCTGACGTGGCGTAGGCGTGTGTTTGCATTTGTCGGCACAATAGGATTGCGACACGTGGCGACACGTGTCATGCTCTGATTGGCTGAGGCTGACGTGGCAAGTTGACTCTGTTTGACCTGCTGACGTGGACGATGATGTGGCATGACACGTGGCAAGGTTGACTCGTTGACCGCTGACATGGCTGATGACGAGGCGACACGTGTCATGTCAGAGTGTCGGCAGCATATGATGTTGACACGTGTCACGGCGCATGTTAGCAGATGGGATGTGATGGTGACACGTGGCACGGCGCATTTTAGCAAAGTCAAACTTTTCAAATTGTTGACCCGTTGACCATGGCGCATTTTAGCAGAACCGGCACACGCTGGGCGTCGCGGCGCGCTGTGATTCAGCGTCGCGACGCGCAGACGAAAATAACCCGGTTGACGCATTTTTTGTCCGGTTTTGCCCCAAATTGCCTCCAGTGCTGTCCAAACTTTATTTATCTGCAAAATAACAATAAAACACATCAAAACGTTCATAAAACTCAAGAAACTATACAAAATATTAAGTTAAATGAGTGGGAAATAGTGATATAAATACCACTCATCACCCCCCAAAGTCATGGATTTTCACTCCTGGCTCTAGTTAGGCGTATAGGGGGACATCGATACGTAACGCCCCCATACATCAAGTTTTCAAAGACGGATCAGATTTCGGATATCAGATTTTCAGAAAACATTTTTCAGAAATCAGACTTTAGAAATAGTTTTCAGAAAACAGACAGTTTAGAAAAGGTTTCCATAATAGATTTTTCAGATACAAATTTACAAAATCAGACTTTCAAAGGAAAATTTCATAAAGTTAAGTTTTATAAAAGAGATTTCAAACAAAGTTTTCAGGAAAAGAGTTTTTATAAAGTTATTTCTGGAACTTTTGTTTTAAAATCAAATGTTTTTATATTAGTATTTCAGTTTTCATCCACTCACTTAGATCGTACAACGATCTAACCCCCCACTCCCATTTTTCTGTTTTTACAGGTATTCTCGGAGGACGAGCTCGGAAGGACGGATACTAATGCATTCACTAGGGTTTGGAGTCCACCAGTTCAAGTTAGAAAGAGTAAGAGTCCAGACAGAGTTTCAGTTTAGTCAAGTTAAGTGAAGTCCAGTCCAGATAGTTGTATACTAGAGATATGTGTGAGAATTCATGTATAGAGTTATTGAGATAGTTGATATTTATACATTCAGTCATGTGAGAACTATTTTTGTACTATGTTTTGCTTTAGGCATTGGTCTCATAATAGAATTTATATTTGAAAATGAGTATCAGTATTGTTCACAGTCAGAAATTCAGAGGCTCAGGAGAATAGTATGGCCTATTCTCTGCAGGTAGCATTCCTAGATCGGGGATGTTACAAATATAGTATCAGAGCATGGTCTAGGGAGTCAGTGACTGCATTGGGTAGAGTGTTGGGGTCTTGTTTACATAGTATGTCTGTGATACTTGTATGCGGGGCACTACCTCTCCAGTATCTGATCCTCGAGTACGTCCCCAGGATCCATAGACGGTTAGTAAGCTTTCCTAGACTATTCGAATAGTATCATTTGTGAGAATAACTATACTCTAGACCCACGTTAAGAACTTTCCTGAAGTTATTCTGACCTATTACCTACCTACAATACGAGAGTACAAACGAATAACAAACCAAACAGTAAGATTATAAGAAAAGTTACCCAAAGAAGTGGGAAAGGAAAGTTAGAAGGACAGTAAGGTAAGAAATAAGGATGCTTAAGAAACTAGATGTAAGAAGAGACAGAGATACAAGATCAGATCGATAAATAAGTACCAGAACCTATGGTAGTAAAGAGAATAGATAGAGCCCGAGCAAGTGTTAGGGTGCCTAGTAGATATAAGATTCCTTCCCTCCTCGAAGAATTCTTTTGAGCATATCCTATAGCTCCTGAGCGCCTCGTATAGATAGCGAGTTCGCCGAATAGCCAAGGATAGTCATAAGGCAGAAGAAGTAAGAAATCAGGAATAGTCGTTGAGGCTTCTAATAAATGTGAGATGCCATGACAATACAGAGATTCTAGATTCCCCAAACCCAGGCCCGCAGGCAAATAAGATGAATGACGTCAGAAAAATAATTAATTACCCTGACCAAGAAATCCAATGGAAACAAGACCCTGAGCTATCTAGTTTACCACCACCTTGTGATACCAGTTATGAAAGTCGTCCTGACAGAGCCTACCTCATACCTAACTTATATGAGAAATAGACTCTATCAGGACACAAAGTATCATAACAAGGATATCAAGACCTATCAAGGCATTGGATGTTGCCTTAATTCCTAACATCATAGATATAAGTGACTGTAAGAAGCTCGACAAGAGTTCATCTTAAGAAATGGAAGATCTTGAAAGATATATCACCCAGAAAAAGATTAAGAAAGTTTTGAGGAAATAAAGGAAAGAATTTAGTATAACCCCCAAAGATCTAAGCAAGTCAGCATGAGGCTTACAATACTAGTAGCAATTCACAGAATAGACTCATTGTATTTGAACCTACAGGTTCGCCCAATGCTAGTAGAGATTTTTGAAAGGTATAAAATGACATACTCCAGAGATAGAGGCACTTAAAAAATTTAAAAATTTAACAAAAGTGCCAGAGAGGACAGTGAGATTAGATGGTAAAGTTATAGCCTATAGCAAGAGTAGAGAGCCAAGATCTAGGAAGTAATCAGGAGAAGGAGTTACCACTAGCATTGCCAGCACAACTTAGAACCAAGAGTTAAGATACATAAGTAATTAAGAGGAATGCGGAAAGTGACAAGGAAATTCAGAACATTCAAGCATAAAGTTAACATAATGAGAAGATAGTGGTGTAGAGAATTGATGATAGTTATGTGGCCTCAAGACATGGAGTAGTCGACCAGGTTCCTGCAGGATAAATAATGACCCTTTCTTCTAGAAACTACAATTCCAATAAGCATATAGATTCTTAACCAGATCATCACCGAGATTGAGTGTTAAACAGAATGTGTATCCACGGATTCCTATAGGATGCATATGCTCACTCCTAAACTCAGAGCCTAGTAAAGAGAAGGATCAGTAAAGAAGAGCAATCGACAGATTAGATGAATTGCGAGATGGCTAGACAGCCAAATCGATGAGTCCGATGAAACATAGATAAGAAGCATGAGATAGAATAGTACAAAGCCATAGTAATATGAGCTAAGTCTGGTAGCCACCGTTGAAATTAAGAATTCTTAAGGAAGTAAAAATTTAGAAATACGAAGATACTAGAGAGAATGACTCTCAGGGATATAGTGAACAACATATAAAGAGTTTCATGTATTGAGAAGGAAAGACTAGGAAAAGAATAACCCCGAACCAAGAAACTTAGTAGATATATTTTAAGTAATCAAAGTTAATGGAAGTTCCAGGGAGATAAAGATATAAGAAGTTCAAGGAGTTGAGATGTGTAGGAAAGTAGAGCAAAACTTAGTAAGGAAGAATAAGAGAGTATGAACCTTGCGAAAGATTCATAATAAGAAGTGGTATTATCGATAATTGGAAAATGAATTAGAAGTAAAAGTTCAAACATGAGATTCAGATAGTTTCTAGTAGTAGTACCCTAGTGGGGAAGCCAACACCAGACAGTTAAACAACAGAGTCATAAATTTAAAGATAAACAGCATAAGCAACTGTAGCACGTATAGCTAGTGACAGCACCATCACCGGAAGACTCCAGGACAACCTCCACCCTCCCAACCCTCGTTAAACAACAGCAATGGAGATGAACTTTAAGGTTCGCCTCAAGATATCATCAGAAACGAGACAATGCATAGTGAAAAGAGACCGAAACATAAAGCCTTTAGATACAGTACCAGAATAGAATAGAAAAAGGAAATAGCTCTAAGTGTGATATCTAGAAGAGAAGTTATTATATAAGGCAACGAATAGAGGAAGTACTAGTTAAGTAGTGACAATGATGTAAGAGAACATCGTTAAACATGACTAGGGGCATAGGAGAGTTGATGTCCTTCGGATAAGAAGACAGAGATATAGACCGTAGAAGTTTCAGTTACAGAACAGAGCATGAGAGTAAATGAGAAGGTCAGCAGGCACAAGGTTTGAAAGTAAAATTGTCATGGTGCAATGATAATAGGAGAAAATACTAAGTAAGTATTGGCAGAAGTGTAGTATAGTATAGAACCGAGAAAATAAGTTTACTACAATATGGAAAACAATAAAGATGAGGTATCTTAGCATGCAATCAGGTATAGAAATCAATTGGATGTGAAAGAACAGCAACCATATTTATAGTAAAAATGAGGACAAGTACAAAAAGGAAATGAACTTTAGCAGGCAAAAAATGTCAACGTCGATGTTAATAACAGGGAATGCGGTTTAAGCACCAACATACATATAATTAAGCTTGAATATGTAGCAGTTAAGGAGGACCACTAGAAACTACCTAATTTCTAGTAAATTCTACAAGTTTCTTGAAAATTCTGCATTTTTCGTATTTTTAAATGGCCAAATATATCAGGGAAGTATTCATAAATTCATAAAAAGGGAAAACAAAAAGAAAGAAAGTAGAAGTAACGTGGGAGAAAGAAGAAGAATAAGAAGAAAAAGAAGAAGAAATATAGAAGAGGAAAGAAAAAGAAGAAGGAAAAAAAGAATGAGATAGCTTGGCAACCATTGGAGACTTGGGAATGTAAGAAATCAAAAGAAAGAGGTAAGAAATCCATGACCCAAATTGTGAGATATTAAGTTTTGATGAGTTGATACTTGTATTATGTTGAGAGCTTGGTTGTGATGATGATTGTGTGATTTTTGGTATTAAGACAGTCGAAATGTTGATAAACCCCAACTTGTAGAGTTTTTGGTATAACATTGTGAAGTGTATGAAATAGATTAAAAGTATATTGTTGATGAGATGGTGGTTTAGTGTATGTGAAATTGAGTGTAATATGATGTATTGTGTATTGGTTTTTAATATATAAGTGTTAGTATGAAGTGGAATATGATATTTTGTGCATTGGATGAACATGGATAAGCAAAACAGAATCCTGGAAAAATGGCTCGCATTGCGATGCTGAAGAGCTTTGCGTCGCAACGCGCAAGAGAAAAATGGTAGCACGCTTTGGGCATGGTATTAATCATATTATGTTTCGACGTCCAAGAGAAAGATGAATATGGAGCGTTGCACGGTTTTATCATACCAAAACATGCAAAAAAGGTTTGCAAGTTAATTCGACCCATTCCTTGATTGTAGCAAGCATTATATTCTTAGAACCAACATTTTGATGAGATCATAATGATATATAGTTTCATTCAAAACGAAGGTTATTCTTGTGTATATAGGAAGGTTAGTGGGAGCGCACTAACAATGATTGTCCTAAATATTGATGATGTATTGCTTCATGGCAATAACATTCCCATACTATAATCGATGAAATCCTGGCTTTCATAAAATTCTCCATGGAATACTTGGGAGAGGCAATCTTTATTCTATGAATAAAGATCTACCGGGTTAGATTTAAAAATTGTTGGCACTCTCCAAGAGCCCGTACTATGTTAAGAACATCCTTTAGTATCTTAGATGAACTAATGATTCTTTCTTAATTATATGGAAAATGAGAACTTGAGGTAACTGGGTTCACCGCTGTAAGTTTCCAAAACGATAAAGAAGACTGTAAGTCACAATAAGGGTACATATTTAGTTTGAATAACGGAACAGTGAGCTGGAAATCTTCCAAGCAAGATACTGTTGCCGAATAAACAACAAGAGCGGAACATTGCTGTAGGCACTGCATTTTTGCATAAAAATCCCGATTATGAGTCTCATTTGGAGGCACTACCTTTTAAGTCGCGGAAGCCGCGGGAAACGGACGTCGGAAGGGAAAAGATGGAAATCAGTACTTTGTCGAATTTGACTCGCTTGTTTAGTTTCGGGCTCTCTGGTGGACCTCCGTTTTAAAGCACCTTTAGCCTAAAAAACCCGCAAACACTTAACCTTGGCCCAAAACCCCACATATAGCCATCATGCATAAATCCAAGCCCATCTCACCAAGCCCAATCCAAAAATTAAACATTTAAAACACATGTCACAAATTAATTAATTTAAATTAAGCTAATTGAAATTAAATTAAACCATTAAATTAAATAAAATAATTAAAATCAAATTAAAAGCTAATTAAATTAAACCAATTAAAATAAATCTAAATTAAATTAAACATTAACTAAATAAAATATTAATTAAATGATATAGCAAATTAAAATAAGACATAAAATATAATTATACCAAATTAAAATATTGTAACTTCCTAACTTAAAATTAATATACTAAATTAAAGAAATATTATGCCTAATTAAAATCAATCATAACCAATTAAAAATATTGACTTCCTAATCTAACAAATTAAATGCCTAATTAACACAATCAAATATTCAACCTTCCTAATTCAACAAAATTTGTCCCCCAATCAAATATATATTTTCCTTTTGTGACACTAATTAGATATTACAAATCCCTATCCATGCAAACCTTAATTGACAACTATAAAACGCACACTAAATCAACCCTAGGAGGACTAGACATTCACGACACTTCAACCAAAAAAAAACAAAAAGAAAAGCAAAACCCTTTCCCCTCTCTTGAATCCCCACGACAACAAACACAAAAACCACAAACCCTAAAAGCTTCCCACCTCTCTCTCGTAGACCACAACCAGTCCACACAAACCTTGCACACAAAGACTCAAGCCACACGCACCAAGCAAGCCCCTAACCTCCACAAACTGCCCAGTAATTACCGAGAAGAACACTCCCTAAACCGCACCATGATAAGCCCCTTAAATTGCCCTCACCTACGCATCAAATAACCCTTGAAACCAACAGCCATCCACGCTCAACATACCTCACTTAAAGAACCCACGCACACTCCCCACGTCAAACACGGCCTCACTAGGCACACATAACAACAAACCCAACTCCACACACATAACCCTAGCAAGCACTCGCTCTCTCTCATCTTTAACAACCTCACGCACACTGGACATTAGGCATGCACACGTGACCCCTAAAACATCACAGTTCACCAGTCTCCTCTCATCACGTAACTAAAGCTACTCCTTCACACAACCCTTCACGCCAAAAAATCAACTCCTGACTAGCCTTCACGTCCCAACAGCACCCTTTTCATAACGTCCACGCAGCAAGCCATTCACTGCCTTCACTCAGCCTTCAACTTAGCCAGTAAACTACTTCACAAATCACCGAACTACCCCCTGCACTGCACTATTCACTGCCCAAAAACTGTACCTGAAATACACCCCAAAAACAGTCCCCGAACTACCCAAAAAAATGTCCCGAAACTGCACCCAAAACTACCCCAAAACAGTCCCAAAATCGAGCCAAAACAGTCCCCTATACACCTGAAACAGTGACCAACAATACGGCAGCGAAACCGCGAGGAAACAGGAGCAAAAAGGAGTAAAAATAGTAGCTTGAGCAGTGAAACAGTGAGGTAAAACGTAAACCAGTGAACCGGAAAAGTTGCGGAGTGATAGCCCTTCCGACGGCCGTGAAACGCGAGTCCGAAAGTCGACATAAAAGGTTAGACCTGAGGGTATTTTCCACATTCGTTTTCTGTTTTATTTGTATTATTTATTGAGTATTGCTTGCATGATTATTATGTTGAAATGCATGTTGTGGCCCTTGAGTAGATAAATATGCATGGATTATGAGATATTGTATTTGTGGCTTTGGAATAAAATGAAGATTTGTCAACTCTCGCGGTATATGGATGGAAACCCGGACATAAATTTCATAGCCGATTCCGATGGACGGTAGTAATGATCGGTACTCGGGATACAACTCCACGTACCGCTTGAGTAAATGACACTTTCTTTTGTTTTATATTGCTTTGATTTATTTATTTTTCGTCATTTGAATTCCGCATGTTATTTGCATGCATGATGCAATCGAGTGCATGGGCTTAGTAAGTCGGATTAAAGGTCCCCTATTTGGAGGGGTTAAAATCCTTTACCATGATGCTTTGCCGCACCTGTTGAGGTGTGTTCGGTTGAATGTGAGATATGTTCAATCGGGCATACTAAGTTTGATGTTATTGTATTTATTCCTTGTATGTGTGATAGAATCGAGCGCATGGGTTTAGTAAGTCGGATTAAAGGTCCCCTATTTGGAGGGGTTAAAATCCTTTACCATGATGCTTTGCCGCGCCGGTTGAGGTGTGTTCGGTTGAATGTGAGATATGTTCAATCGGGCATACTAAGTTTGATATGATTGTCTTTATGTTTGTATGCATGATGCGATCGAGCGCATGGGCTCAGTAAGTCAGATTAAAGGTCCCCTATTTGGAGGGGTTAAAATCTTTTGCCATGATGCTTTGCCGCGCCGGTTGATATATACTCGGTTGAATGTAAGATGTGTTCAATCGAGTATACGAAATTTCATATAGTTATCTTTATCTTTGTATGCATTGTAATGAAAGGCGCATGGGCTTATTGTGTTGGATTAAAAGGTTCTCCATTTGGGGAAGAAAAGCCTAAAAGGCTACCTTTACCACGATATTTGACGTGTCTTTCATCTATTGATTGCATCATTTACCTTAGTCTTGGCTTAATGTAGTATAATTCATATATCTATGTCATGATAGCGTTTGAGTATTATTTCTTGTGGTATATCGGATGGAAACCCAGACATAAATTCCGTAGCCGATTCTGAATGGACGGTAGTGCGGTCTGTACTTGGGATACAATTCCACGTACCACTTGGAAAAGTGCTCGCATGTGTGTTTGTGTCCATATTAGTTATCTTATTTTGCACCACGTCATAGCATGCTTACTTTAATGCTTAATTGCATCCTTAATGCTTAATTGACTCTTTTATTTATGCATGGACATGTAATGGCTATTTGTTTATGATATGTCTATGAAATCACATGTTCGCCATTATTTGATTCGCCTCTATCTGTGCTTGTGTGGTTAGTGTGTGCTTGTGTTTCCATGATACAATATGCCAATGAAGTTGTATGTTCGTTGCTATTTGATGTACTTTCAAGCATGCAATCTTAGATGCGAATATATGCAAATTTAGGTGTAAGTTTTATTTTTGTGCATATGGATTTAGAGCATGATACTTTTGGAATAAGTGTTACTTAAGCTGGATTAAATTATACACAAATCCTTTCATTACAAGTGACATAAGTAAGGGACCATTCCGAACCCAACGTTTGAGGTCTTCCCTTGCGAGGGTGAGTGCGGCCTAAATCTCATTTTCCCGGTTCACACCGGGTGGCGACTTCATTATTCTCCGGTTTAGTCCCCTGTGGCTACTCCGTACTCCCGACTAGGCCGCGAGCCTAGGACAACATGTGTCGCTCAGTTTCTATGTCCCACAGTCTGGCGACTCCACTGGGGATAGAGAATCGGCCCCGAATATTTTCTTGTAATGTTTGGATTTATGTTCTAATTGACCGTGTCATAGTGGATAAAATGGGGGTTTAATCAAAGGCATTTTGAGGCTAGGTAATGTTTTGTGTGTCTTCCTTCACTCACTACCTTTCTAGAATGAAAAGCTGTGAAGGCACCTAGATAGCCATCTACTCGTAGCCTATTGTGATGGACTAATTTGGAGGACTCGTTGTTTATTCCTGACACCAAGCGATAAGAGCCTAAGAGGCTTGGGTATTTAAGTGAGCCTCGCTCCACCCTCCCTCTGGGGAATCTACAACGGGAAGTCCATTTGACAGTCGGTCACACACCATAGCTCACTGGCACGTACCTTAGTGTATAAAAAAGGGGTACGCTCATTTGGCCGCTCGAACCCTTGATTGGGGAGACCTAGTTATGGGCCATCCTTCGCCGGTGAGAGCCTTTGTCTACACTCTTGCGAACCCACCCATAGACCGGGGTTGTATGGTTAAAGTAACAATTATTTCCTTGAGTATGTGCTTGTGGACCATCCTCATTTGGATGCAGTTGGACTATTGTCAGAAATGCGAAGTTGCTGGGCCATTTAAACTGGGGCGAGTTTGTACCTTATGATCATTAGGCCCAAAGCTTCTGAAATGTTGATGGGCCATTCTGTAGAAATCATTGTTTTATGTTTGCATTATCTTTATTTTATGCTTGTGTTTGGGAACATCGTCGTTTGGATCCATTTGGACCATTTGTCATGGGATATGGGCTTGTTGGGCCATTTAAACTAGGACAAGAAAGTATTTTATGACGATTGGGCCAAAGGCTTCTAAGTGTTGATGGGCCACTTTGTGCTTGTGTTCAGAACATTACCATTTGGATTTAGTTGGGCTCCTTGCCATGAGATGTGAACTCGTTGGGCCATTTAAACTGGGACGAGTTCACTCCAATGACAGTTAGCCCAAAAGCTTCTAAAATTATGGTGGGCCGATTTGTGTGAAAATTTTAATGAGTTGGTATATTTCTTGCATCACATGCACCTCATGCATACATGCACCATGTTAACCCCCTTTTGTCTTGAAAGCCATCATAGATACCCGTTGGTTAGGTAAGAGGGCAGACTTGTCAAAAGACCGAGCAGCCACCAACAGTACCGGCAGAAGACCTAATCCAACGGGATAGGAAACTCAATCATGCATGCATGCATACACGTAACATATTTGCATCATTTTTGTGTTTGTTTTGTTTTGTAATAAAATGTTTCAAAGGAGAAAAATAGAAAGCGTCAAATGTAAGCCAACCAGAAGCAGCAACAATACAATGTCAGCAGTCTTCAGGAATGAATCATAGGGGCAAGGCCCATATCAGTATCAGTTGGGGGCGAGGCCCATAGCAGTATCAGTTTGGGGGCGAGGCCCACATCAGTATCAGTCTGGGGGCGAGGCCCATATCAGTATCAGTCTGGGGGCGAGGCCCATATCAGTATCAGTTGGGGGCGATGCCCATATCAGTATCAGTCTGTGGGTGAGGCCTATATCAGTATCAGTTTGGGGCGAGGCCCATATCAGTATCAGTCTGGGGGCGAGGCCCATATCAGTATCAGTTGGGGGTGAGGCCCACATCAGTATCAGCTTGGGGCGAGGCCCATATCAGTATCAGTCTGGGGGCGAGGCCCATGTCAGTATCAGTTAGGGTCGAGGCCCACATCAGCATCAGTTTGGGGATGAGTCCCAGGGCCGAGGCCCACATTAGTATCAGTTTGGGGATGAGTCCCAGGGTCGAGGCCCACATCAGTATTAGTCTGGGGGCGAGGCCCATATCAGCAGTATCAGTCTCGGGGCGAGGCCCATATCAGTATCAGTTAGAGCCGTGGCCCACATCAACATCAGTTTGGGGATGAGTCTCAGGGCCGAGGCCCACATTAGTATCAGTTTGGGGATGAGTCCCAGGGCCGAGGCCCACATCACTATCATCTTGGGGTGAGGCCCATATCAGTATCAGTCTGGGGGCGAGGCCCATATCAGTATCAGTTGGGGACGAGGCCCACATCAGTATCAGTTGGGGGTGAGGCCCACATCAGTATCAGTTGGGGGCGAGGCCCACATCAATATCAGTTTGGGGCGAGGCCCATATCAATATCACTCTGGGGGCGAGGCCTATATCAGTATCAGTTTGGGACGAGGCCCATATCAGTATCGGTCTGGGGCGAGGCCCATATCAGCATCAGTTTGGGGATGAGTCCCAGGGCCGAGGCCCACATCAGTATCAGTTTGGGGATGAGTCCCAGGGCCGAGGCCTACATGTTGGAGTTTTTAAAGGTCCCAAGATCAAAACTCAAGCATGAATCATAAGTGAATACAACGACGGAAGTGCGGAATACTTACATCGAGCGGTTGAGAGACGATTTGGCCACAAAAACGAACTGAAATTCTGCTCACTGTTGGGCGTGAACTGCTGTGATAGTGGCTGAAATGGGCTGCTTTTTTTGGCCATTTTGAACATCAAAAATGAGCTCCAAGCTTCATCAAAACGTTCCCGGCTCATGGGGGGACTTCCCTATCACCTTCGCATTGATCTCAGAGTGTGCTAGCACTCTTGTTTTGCCACAAAACGCACTTGCTTCCCTCCATTTTCTTTTCATTTTGTTCGACAGTTCACTGTCTCTTTGAAACCAGAAAATGGCGTGAGGAGAGGAAGAAGAAGAAGAGAGAATGGAGGGAAAAGGGTATCACGTTTTTGGTAAAAGGAATTGTGTATATATTACACAAAATGATTTTAAAAAATCATTAAATCCATTTTACTTTAATGGTTTAAAAGTCAAAAAAATAAAACCATTAATTCCCTCAACAACCCATCCCTCAATCACATCAAGTCAATCTTGTCAAGTCACATCACTCAAAGTGACAAGTGATTTGACGCTTGACGCGACTAACGATTTGACGCTTGATTTGACGAGCCGCGCTCGAATTCGAAATACGAATGCGCTCGTAAATATCTCGGGCTTGGATTCGCTAATTCTAAATTAACGAATTTTCCGTCGCGTCGTAATTAAATGATTATGCCTAGCGAAATCACTATTCACATCGCTAACGAATTAATTCTAAATTAATTCGCTCGCCCGAATTAAAATCTAATTTTAATTCCGCGTCGAAATCCAATTTCGTTTAATATATCAAATATATTAATTCCTCGATTAATTCAAATTAATCATTCTCTCTCTTTAAATTGATATTTTATCCCAGATAAAATATCTCTGTAATTAATCCCAGATTAATTTTCTCTCTCATCATATTAATCCCAGATTAATAAAAGTGCGAGTCATACGTCATCGGTGAATCTTTGGGAAGCGACCCATGAGATCCCCGGATAATTCGGTAGTAAATACGGTCGTCGGAGTATCCGAATCACGTACGTACCAAGTACTACGTTCTACCGATTTACGAGACACGATCGGCTTCTAGCAAAGCACGAAGTCTACCCAATTCTCCGGTCATATCCATCTAAGAATATTTAAGATCTGTATCAAGCGTAGTATACCAAGTATTGTGTATATCGGCCCAGTATCGGATAGTCACGTGCTAGGGCTGGGGCTGGATAAGTGTCTGGCCCGTCCGAAGCACATGTCGGATGTCTGGTAACTAGTCTCTATAATCGGATATGCATGACGTAGTCATAATATCACGATGGTTGCGCAACACTTAAGAGCACTAATACCGTATCCTGCTTTGAATCATCTCCACTATGACTGAGTGATACTTCCGTCTTGACATCACACCCAATTACTTACGATTCTCAATATACCCAGCAGTTGGCGTACACAGAACAGGTTAGAGTCCTAGACGACCTCAACTAAAGTATATTGATTGTCGTAAGCATTAGCGGTGTAATCTCATGTTAAGACCAAAACACCTACCCTGATGTCGGACTCCCATAGACACATAGTCATAATACCAATGGGATTCCGAGGGGTCTATCCAGAGCGAAGCTGTTTCCCGTACCTCGGTGAAACACCACCTCCTATGCACTTGCCATAAGTATCTGTTAGACAGTAATGACCCATAGCGTCACTATTTTGTAAATGATATTGTATTATTGTACTAATTAACTATGTAGTAATGAAATTGCCTTTTACCGTTTTGTAATTTATTTACTTTGATATATAAATGGTAAAAGTCCCTATGATTAGTTCCGGATTGTGATGATATGAGACAGTATCAATCCATAAAGGTTTAATCATTAAATATCCCTAGTCGTAGTATTATCGAGATTGGACATCGATAAGCGGAATAGACTAGTACTGCACTGTGCTGTTGTGAGGGCACAAACGGCATAGTTCTCATATATTTAAGTATTGGATACTTATGCAAGTGCGGTAGGAGGTTGTTGTTTTACCGATGGTACGGAAAACAGCTTCGCTCTGGATAGACCCCGCGGAGTCCCATTGGTAGTATGTCTGCGTGTCTTGGGAGTCCGCTTCAGGGTAGGTGCATATGATCTTAACCTGAGATTTGCATCGCTAGTACTTACGACAATCGGTAAAATTTAGGTTTGGTGGTCCAGGGCTTTAACGGGTTCTGTGTATACCTCTTCTGGGTTTATCGAGAATCGTAGTGTACTGGGTGTGATGTCAAGATGGAAGTATCACTTCAGACATATGGAGATGATGATCGCGAGGGATACAGAACTAGTACTCTATAATGGTTGCAACCATCGGGATAATATGACTAGGTCAGGATTATCCGATTCAAAGAGACTGGTTGCTTGATGTCCGATATGTGTATCGTACGGGGCAGACAATCTCCAGCCCCAGGCCTTACATGTGATCATCCGATACTGGTTCGATATACACTATACTACGGTATACTACGCCTGTTATAGATCTAATATTCCAGTAAGAATATTTCTAGAGAATTGGGTAGGCATGGCGTTTTGCTAGAAGCTAACCTTGTCTTGTAAATCGGTAAAAACGTAGTACTTGGTACGTACGTGTTCGAATAGTTCGACAACCGGATTTACTGCCAACATATCTAGAGGTCTCTTGGGTCGCTTCCCGAAGATTCACCAATGACGTATGATTCAAACTCGATTAATCTTGGATTAATTACGGGAGAGACTTTATCTTGGATAAAGTACTATATAAAGAGAGAGAACGATTAATTTAGAATTAATCGTAAAATTATTATATTCGATATAATAATCGGAATTCGATTTCGACGCGAAATTGAAATTAGATTTAATTCGGGCAAACGAGTTAATTTAGAATTAATTCGTTAGCGACGTAAATAATAATTTCGCTAGGCGCAATTATTTATTTAAATTCGATTTAATTAACGTCGCGACGTAAGCTCGGTATTTCGGAAATATCGAACCCGAACGCGTGAGTGCACGTGGGCCCACTTTCATTTGGAAACGTGTGGGGCCCACATGACACTTGTCATTATTTGCATTATTTAATCAAGATGTATTGCATGAAGATAGTGTACAAAGCACTCAAGGGTATTGCATGGAAATTGAGTGTTAGACACTCTAAGTCTTTGCATGGTTTGTGTCATAAGTATATTATTATTTAATATAATTATGACATAAATATAAATTGATTTTTGAGACAAAAATCAAATCCTCCTCTCCCTCTCTAATTACCGAAACAGTGAGCTCTCAAAGCTCTCTCCAATTCTTCATTTGTTTTGTGGCAAGACAAGAAGAAAGTGTGCTTGTTTGGAACTCTAAACACAACTTTGGCTAGCAACATCAAGGGATCATACAAGGTGTTATGGGAAACTCATCTTAGAGCTTGGAAGGATCAAACTTTGCTTGGAGCATTTCTTTTCATCTTGGCCGAATCCTCCACTGCACAAAGGAGCAACATTTGTTTCATCCATTGCATCCACATTCCGTT
This sequence comes from Zanthoxylum bungeanum, assembly GCA_019454045.1. NCBI lineage: Eukaryota > Viridiplantae > Streptophyta > Magnoliopsida > Sapindales > Rutaceae > Zanthoxylum > Zanthoxylum bungeanum. The sequence goes on along the minus strand of SKCR01044484.1, from coordinate 184,921 downwards.
TTTGTGAGTATTGTTTCCGCCATTACTTCAATGTAGTTCATTCTTATATATATTTTGCTTGTTTTTGATCTTGGGACATGGTTATTAGATTTCCAACAATGGTATCATTGAGCTTAAAAAGCATGCAAATATATTAGGATGTTATTTGGGGAAAATTGTTTGAAGCATGATTTGATGAGTTTGCTTGATTAAATATGCTTAGATGTATGTTAAATAGATTATACATCATCAATTTCATGGAAAATAAATTGGATTAATTTTCCAACCCAAATGAGGCTTGGCCGAATACATGCAAGCATGTGGACTAGATGATTTTTTAATTTTAAGACATTGGATGACTTGAAATAATATGGAGATGATGATTTGTAACTCGATTGGATTGAAAACGAAATCGGAACCATTTTTATCACCTTGGCCGAATGCTTGATGAAGATTAGGGACTTGATTTTTTGATTAAATAATGTTGGACATGTATTTAAGATAAAAATATGATTAATAGATTAATTTGATATTTTGGGAATATTGATTTAAAGGATTAATCATGAAAATACACTTTAATTAATTAAGTTATAAAATTTGGAATTTTAAAATTTGGTTAATTGGGCTTAAATTGGAATTGGGCCTAAAAACTATTATATTTGGTCATAAATGGGCTTGGTTGGGCCAAGTAGATTTGGACCATTTGGATTGGATCCAAAATGGGCCTAAATCACACCATTTAAGTCCAAATGTAATAAATGGGCTTTTATGTTTAATTGGGCCTTATGGGCTTGATATTGACTTTATGGCAAATGAGGATGATTCCTTATTGGGCTTGGAAATTGGGTTTGACCCACATTGACCAAGGCCCAAGCCTAATGAAATCAATAGAAAGCCCATCGGACTTTAATTAAACGGACATTAGATGTTAGTTGGGCTTTGAGACCCAATAGAACTAGATTTGGAATCTAAGTTATAAAAGCACAATAAAAGTGTAAATATTTAATTTAGAATTAAATAATAGGATTAGTATTGAATACGACTTAAATTGGATTTAACGAGTAGTTCGATATAATTCGTGAATTCATACCATATGTATTTATTCTCAAAACGAGTTGGACTCGCGCAAATGCAAACAATTGTTTGAACATTGTATTGTCACCTAATTAAAGACTAATTAATTGGATTTGATTGGTTGTATAACATGCCTTGAATGAATGAATGAATGTGGATGTGTTGTATGAATAGTGTATATCGGATGGATATTAGAAGGGAAGGGTAATTTTAGAAATTATTGTAAATTTGGAATTTATAAATTGGACCTGCGTGTGTCCAGCCTTATCTCTTTATCTCTTTGTATTCTCTTCTCACCTAATTCCCCTCAATGTAAATGAGGTTTCTCTTATTGTATTATGTAATTGGGTAGAAGTAGAATAGTGCTAGCGGGGAGAGGAAAGGGAGTGATTTGTTCTAGGAACAAGTTGTTTATATATCCATCCGCATATCACTATACTTACTTTACGCGCTTTATGATGTTTTAGAAGCATGCTTAAGGGTGTATGATGATGAGACCTAACAAAGATAAATTAATTGGTTGCCAATTACGCGAAAAATCCCTCAAACAATATTAAGCGATTTTCCTTCCGTTGAATGATTCTTTCTCAAGATCCGAAATTGGCATTGGTTTGTTGGCCAAAGTCAAGACCTTTGTCAATTGAGGATGTGTTTGAATCATGAGAGTTTTGTTCCACATCGGTGTCCTGTCCAAGTTGTGATTTGTTGGCCAAAGTCAAGATCACTTCTGTCCATCGACATTGATTACGAAACTTTCCTTGTCAATGGGTCCCGCTTAACTGGAATCATTAGGTTTGTTGTGCCAAAGCCAAGGCTTAGTTGATTCAGAGGAAATGGTTAGGAAAATGTATTGGATACATTGACGTATGTATTAGATATATATGTTTCGGACTTGGATGTCCACCTACCAGATCTAGGAATTGGATGGGATCCAATTGATCTTCGAGATCTACCTAGTTAAATATCATACAACTTGTTGGCCAAAGTCAAGGTTGTGTGTTATTTAACGGGATCCTAGCCCACTAGGAAATTGGATTTCCCGAGTACTCAACAGAGGGTTAGAGACTTGTAGAAAATAGTGGGAGGCTAGTATTGAGTTTGCAATTTCATTCAGATACTTAGCTTTACGCGCTTACAAAATTTATTTCGTCAATATTTTAACATTAGTTGGACTAATAAAATGTTATTTTTCTTGTAACAGTTTGACTGTACCCATTTTATCGTTAACTAGATAGTTTGGACTATCGTAGTTAAGATGGCAAGCAAGGTAAATGTCCGAGACATCATCATGGGTGACAATGTCTTTAAGGGGACAAACTTTGCTGATTGGGAAATGAACCTAAGGATAGTCCTTGGGGCGGAGAGGATACTGTATACGATTCAGAGACCTCTCGGGCCTAAGCCCACTGAGCCACTTGAGCTGGAGTTATGGAAAACTCACAGTGATGATTGTGACACGGCTCAGTCGATCATGCTTGCTTCAATGACTCAACACTTTCGTCGCCAAAATAGGGACTTGGATCCTTATAATATGATGGCAAGATTGCAAGATCTTCACCGCACTAATAAGCGGATGGCGAGGTACGAGTTAGTGAAGAAAATCTTTCGCTCCCGTATGACTGATGGTAGTTCTGTTGAGGTCCATGGGACTCAAATGATAGCCGATATTGATGAACTGGCTAATATGGGTATAGTCTTGGAGTCTGAGCTGGCTATAGATGTACTTCTACAGTCACTACCCGATACTTGGAAACAGATTGTCATCAACTACAAACTGATGAATTCGGATGACACTCTTGGAGAGTTATTGTCGATTCTCAAGGAGTCAGAGAAAGAACTTCTGAAAGGCAACAAGCGCGAGGCGCACTTTGCAACAACATCTCAAACGCCGAAAGCTGGGCTCAAGGCAACTGGGGGTGTTAAGAAGAAAAAGCATAAGAACAAAGGCAAGGCCAAGTCAACAAAGGCTTCTGGGAAGCCAAGGGACAAGTCTCAAGATGTTTGCCTGAAATGCGGCAAGAAAGGTCACTGGAAGCGTGACTGCCGCATGAACAAGGGAAATAAGGAGGACATACAGGCGGGCAAGGCTCCGGCCTTAGGTATGTTTGTTATTGAGATAAATATGACTACTTCAAGTCTTAATAAAAATTGGATTTTTGATTCTGGCTGTGGTTCTCATATTTGTACTGATGTGCAGGATCTGCATGATAGCAGGAGACTGGCTTCGGGGGAGGTTGATCTACGAGTTGGAAATGGAACTTCTGTTGCTGTTTTGGCCGTAGGCACTTTTTTGGAACTGCCCTCGGGGCATGTACTTAAACTTTTGACTGTTATTTTGTTCCTAGTTTAACTAGAATATAATTTCTGTATCTTTGTTAACCCAGTATGGGTACACTTTTGTATTTAAAAACACCAGGTGTTATTTATATAAAAATGATGCAGAAATTTGCAGTGCTGATGCAAATAATGGTCTTTATATTTTGAATATAAATGAATCTCCAAAATGTAAAATAACAAACAAAAGGCTCAAAATGAGTAATCCAAAGGAAGAAACTTATTTGTGGCATTGTCGTCTGGGACACATCAACAAGACTCGCATATCCACACTTTCGAAGAGTGGGTACTTGGACGGATTTGATCCAAATTCATATGACGTCTGCGAATCTTGTTTATTAGGCAAAATGCCTAAATCACCTTTTAGTGGTAAAGGTGAACGCGCCACTGAACTGTTAGCCCTCGTTCATAGTGACGTTTGTGGGCCCATGTCTAGCCAGGCTAGAGGTGGATATCGATACTTCGTAACCTTTACGGATGATGCATCACGTTATGGTTATGTGTATCTAATGATGCACAAGTCGGAAACTTTTGAGAAATTCAAAGAGTTTCGACACGAAGTTGAAAAAACAAACAGGCAAGAGTATTAAAACATTACGGTCGGACCGTGGTGGCGAATACTTAAGTAATGAGTTTCAAGATTACTTGAAAGAATATGGTATTCTTTCACAATGGACTCCTCCTGGAACACCACAATTAAATGGTGTGTCTGAACGGAGAAACCGTACCTTGCTTGATATGGTAAGGTCGATGATGAGTCGCACTGAGCTGCCTATATCCTTCTGGGGACATGCATTAGAAAGTGCAATCCTTATTTTGAATAGGGTTCCGTCAAAGTCTGTAGAACAGACTCCGTATGAGATATGGACAGGAAAGAAACCAGGTTTCTCATTCCTGAAGATTTGGGGTTGCTGGGCATACGTCAAACGTTTGGAAGGTACCAAACTTGAACCCAAATCAGATAAATGCCTATTTGTTGGATATCCTAAGGAAACCAAAGGATATTACTTCTATAACCCAAAAGAGAACAAAGTATTTGTTGCTCTACATGCGTTTTTCCTTGAGAAGGAATTCCTAAATGCAGTGTTAGTGGGAGGAAAGTAGAACTCGATGAAAGTCGTAGTGATACTGTTCCTGGCAATGAATCAAGAACGGAACATGAACAGTCCATCCAGGATGAGACTGAACCACAATCTTCAGTTACACAAGGACTACGTAGGTCGGAGAGAGTCAGGGTAATACCTGAGAGGTATGGATTCCTGATCTCACCTCATGTAGATATTAATCTTATTGAGGATACTGAACCGGCTACGTATGAGGAAGCGATACAGGGTATCGAATCCACTTTATGGCAAGAAGCCATGAAGGCCGAAATGGATTCCATGTATACCAACCAAGTTTGGACACTGGTTGATGCACCAGAAGGCGTAAAGCCTATTGGATGCAAATGGGTCTTCAAGAAGAAGACGACATGGATGGCAACGTACAAACGTACAAAGCTAGGCTCGTAGCGAAGGGTATCGTCAACAACTTGGAGTTGATTATGACGAAACTTTCTCACCCGTTGCCATGATTAAATCCATTCGGATAATGCTTGCAATAGCTGCATATTACGATTACGAAATATGGCAGATGGACGTTAAAACCGCTTTCCTTAACGAAACCTGTTGGAGGATGTTTATATGCAACAACCTGACGGTTTTATCGCACCAAGACTTGCAAACAAGGTTTGTAAGTTAAATCGGTCCATTTATGGACTGAAGCAAGCATCGAGGTCATGGAACCAACGTTTTGATGAGGTCATAAAAGAATATGATTTCATTCAAAACGTAGATGATCCTTGTGTATATAAGAAGGTTAGTGGGAGTGCACTGACTTTTATTGTCCTTTATGTCGACGATGTATTGCTTATAGGCAATGACATTCCCATGTTAACGTCGGTGAAAGCTTGGCTTTCATTGAAATTCTCCATGAAAGATCTGGGAGAAGCAGCTTTTATTCTAGGAATAAAGATCTACCGGGATAGATCTAGAAAGCTACTTGGACTCTCCCAGAGTACATATATTGATAAAGTGTTGAAGAGATTCAACATGGATCAGTCCAAGAAGGGACTGTTGCCAACATCACATGGCGTCTTTCTATCTAGGGACATGTGTCCTAAAACACAAGATGAGAGAGACAACATGAGTCGGACTCCGTTCGCCTCGGCAGTCGGATCGATCATGTATGCCATGATATGTACACGACCTGATGTGTCCTATGCTTTGAGCATGTGCAGTCGATATCAGGCCGATCCAGGACAGGATCACTGGATGGCGGTTAAGAATATCCTTAGGTATCTTAAAAGAACTAAGGATGTTTTCTTAATCTATGGAGATGGAGAACTTGAGGTATCTGGGTATACCGATGCAAGTTTCCAAACCGACAGAGACGACTTCAAGTCGCAAACCGGGTACATATTTTGCTTGAATAACGGAGCAGCAGTGAGCTGGAAATCTTCCAAGCAAGATACTGTTGCCGATTCAGCAACTGAAGCGGAGTACATTGCAGCAGCTGAAGCAGCAAAAGAGGCAGTTTGGATCCGAAAATTCCTAATTGGATTAGGAGTAGTTCCGTTAGCAGCTGAGCCCGTTCCATTGTATTGTGACAATAGCGGGGCTATAGCACAGGCTAAGGAACCAAGGTCTCATCAACGATCCAAACATGTTCTTCGACGATTCCATCTGATTCGAGAGATCATACATCGTGGCGATGTGAAGATCGAGAAGATCGCATCAGAGGATAATATTGCAGATCCGCTGACGAAGGCTATTCCTCGGGAAAAGTTTGAGCGACATGTACATAGTTCAGGTATTAGATGCTTGAGTGACTGGCTATAGGCCAAGTGGGAGATTGTTAGACAGTAATGACCCATAGCGTCACTATTTTGTAAATGATATTGTATTATTGTACAAAATTAACTATGTAGTAATGAAATTGCCTTTTACCGTTTTGTAATTTATTTACTTTGATATATAAATGGTAAAAGTCCCTATGATTAGTTCCGGATTGTGATGATATGAGACAGTATCAATCCATAAAGGTTTAATCATTAAAATATCCCTAGTCGTAGTATTATCGAGATTGGACATCGATAATGCGGAATAGACTAGTACTGCACTTGTGCATGTTGTGAGGGCACAACGGCATAGTTCTCATATATTTAAGTATTGGATACTTATGCAAGTGCGGTAGGAGGTTGTGTTTTACCGATGGTACGGAAAACAGCTTCGCTCTGGATAGACCCCGCGGAGTCCCATTGGTAGTATGTCTGCGTGTCTATGGGAGTCCGCTTCAGGGTAGGTGCATATGATCTTAACCTGAGATTTGCATCGCTAGTACTTACGACAATCGGTAAAATTTAGGTTTGGTGGTCCAGGGCTTTAACGAGTTGTTTGTATACCTCTTCTGGGTTATCGAGAATCGTAGTGTACTGGGTGTGATGTCAAGATGGAAGTATCACTTCAGACATATGGAGATGATGATCGCGAGGGATACAGAACTAGTACTCTATAATGGTTGCAACCATCGGGATAATATGACTAGGTCAGGATTATCCGATTCAAAGAGACTGGTTGCTTGATGTCCGATATGTGTATCGTACGGGGCAGACACATCTCCAGCCCCAGGCCTTACATGTGATCATCCGATACTGGTTCGATATACACTATACTACGGTATACTACGCCTGTTATAGATCTAATATTCCAGTAAGAATATTTCTAGAGAATTGGGTAGGCATGGCGTTTTGCTAGAAGCTAACCTTGTCTTGTAAATCGGTAAAAACGTAGTACTTGGTACGTACGTGTTCGAATAGTTCGACAACCGGATTTACTGCCAACATATCTAGAGGTCTCTTGGGTCGCTTCCCGAAGATTCACCAATGACGTATGATTCAAACTCGATTAATCTTGGATTAATTACGGAGAGACTTTATCTTGGATAAAGTACTATATAAGAGAGAGAACGATTAATTTAGAATTAATCGTAAAATTATTATATTCGATATAATAATCGGAATTCGATTTCGACGCGAAATTGAAATTAGATTTTAATTCGGGCAAACGAGTTAATTTAGAATTAATTCGTTAGCGACGTAAATAATAATTTCGCTAGGCGCAATTATTTATTTAAATTCGATTTAATTAACGTCGCGACGTAAGCTCGGTATTTCGGAAATATCGAACCGAACGCGTGAGTGCACGTGGGCCCACTTTCATTTGGAAACGTGTGGGGCCCACATGACACTTGTCATTATTTGCATTATTTAATCAAGATGTATTGCATGAAGATAGTGTACAAAGCACTCAAGGGTATTGCATGGAAATTGAGTGTTAGACACTCTAAGTCTTTGCATGGTTTGTGTCATAAGTATATTATTATTTAATATAATTATGACATAAATATAAATTGATTTTTGAGACAAAAAATCAAATCCTCCTCTCCCTCTCTAATTACCGAAACAGTGAGCTCTCAAAGCTCTCTCCAATTCTTCATTTGTTTTGTGGCAAGACAAGAAGAAAGTGTGCTTGTTTGGAACTCTAACACACAACTTTGGCTAGCAACATCAAGGGATCATACAAGGTGTTATGGGAAACTCATCTTAGAGCTTGGAAGGATCAAACTTTGCTTGGAGCATTTCTTTTTCATCTTGGCCGAATCCTCCACTGCACAAAGGAGCAACATTTGTTTCATCCATTGCATCCACATTCCGTTTTTGTGAGTATTGTTTCCGCCATTACTTCAATGTAGTTCATTCTTTATATATTTTGCTTGTTTTTGATCTTGGGACATGGTTATTAGATTCCAACACGTATCCATACTTCAATATATAGAAACTATGACGTTGTGCCCTCACAACGCGCCAAGTGCAATACTAGCCTATTCGCTTATCGATGTCCTGTCTGATAATACTCCGGCTAGGGATATTTAATGCTTAATCCTTCGTGTAGAGATACTGTCTCATTATCATTCTCCTCAGAACAAATCAGAGGGACCTCTAATCATTTATACATTAAGGTGATTCTAATCACACAATGATAAGAGTGCAATCTCCTTTGTCACATAGTTAATTTGCACAAACAACACCATGATCTGTACAAATAGTGACGCTATGGGTCATTTTGTCCAAACAACCTCCCACTTGGCACATAGCCAGTCACTCGAGTGTCTAACACCCGAACTATGTACGGTTCGCTCAATTGCTGAGAAACGATTTCGTCAGCGGATTTGCATAATTATCGTCTGACGCGATTTACACGATCATCACATCACACGATGTATGATCCGAACGAATCAGATGAAATATCGAAGTATATATCTGGATCGTCGATGAGACTTTAATTCTTTAGCCTGTGCTGACGCCTAGCTCAGCCGCTAACAGAACTATATCTAATCTAATTAGATTTATTATCGATCAAATGGCTTCTATTGCTGCCTCAGCTGCAGCAATAATCCGCATTTGTTGTTTATCGGAAACAATATCTTGCTTGGAAGATTTCCAGCTCACTGTACCGTTACCGTTATACTAGTGTATAATACCTTTGTTCCTACTCATAGTCATTATCAGGAAGCAAGTTTCCCCGATTATTTTATGGAATATCATTTCCAAGAAATGACCAATTATCATTCTCTTACATGACATTCATGTCAGTGCACTCCCACTACCCTTTTATATACACAAGAATCATATTGTTTGAATTAAATTTCATACTCATTTATGATTACATCAAACGAAATTCTAGAACCTATGCTTGCTCAATCCAAACATGGATCGAATAACTGCAAACCTTGTTTGCTTGTTATGGTACGACAAAACGACAGGATGTTATAAACATCCTCCGAAAGGTTTCCTTTTCAGGAAAGCGATTTTCCGTTAAGCTGTCATATTTCATAAATGAAATACACCAGCTTTAGCAAGCATTATCCAAATGGATTTACATGGCAACATGTAAAAGGTTTCGTCGTAATCAACACAATGTTGATACTCTACCTTTTCTTTACAAGCCTAGCTTAGTACGTGGTATGTTGCCTTCCATGTATGTCTTCCTTGAAGACTTTATAAAGTACCAATAGGCACAATGTCTTATGGTACATCAACTAGTATCCAAACTTGTTGATATACATGGAATCCATTTTCGGACTTCATTGACACTTGTCATAATAGGGAGTCGATACCTTGTATCACTACCTCATACGTAATCAGTTGGTATACCTTAAAAGATTAACATCTTATGAGGTGAGATCAGAAACCCATACCCCAGGTTGTTTTCTGACTCTCTCCGATCTACGCGGTTCTTGTGTACTCGAAGATTAATGATAGTTTCATCCTTGATGAACTATTATGTTCCATTAGGACTAGGTGCCCTGAATAGTATTACTCCGCTTTCATCGAGTTTTACTATCCTCCCACTTACCACTGATGTCGGTATTCCTCTAGGAAAACTGCATGGTGAGCAACAATCTAATGTTCTCATGTGAGATTTATAAGTACTATACTTATGGTTTCCTTTAGGATAACCAATTTGGCACTTATCCAATTTAGTTTTAGTTTGGTATTATCCAAACATATGCCTAGCATCCCAAATGGTCAGGAATGAGAAACCGGTTTCTTTCCCGTTCATATCTAATATGAATCTGTCAAACAGATTATTATGGAACTTTATTCCAAATAAGTTATGCACTGTTAAAACTTATCGTTGAAGGAAATGGTAGCTCAGAGCGACTCATGATTAACCTTATCATGTCCAACAAAATCCGGTTACTCTGTTCGGACACACCGTCACTTTGACGTGTGTCCGGGAGGAGTCCTCATTTGAAAGAATACTATACTCTTTCAAGTATATAAGAAACTTATTGCTTAAGTATTTTCCATTACGGTCTTACCGTGACGGTATAATACTATAGCCGATCTATTTGTCTATTACTGTTGAAACTCTAAAAGTTTCCGATTTGGGTTCTTCTCAAGAAAACACACAACCATTACGCGATGCCACATCCGTATAGGTCACGAAATATTCATATCTATATCTAGCCTAGCTAGACATGGCCCACTTGTTTCAATATGAACAAGCTAATAGATCGGTGGCATTTACACTTTTACCAAGTAAATAGTGTTTTAGGCATATTGCCCAATAAACTAGAGTCGTAGACTTTATTTGATGGAATCAAAACAGTCCGAGTACCCACTCTTCGAAAGTGGGATATACGAGTCTTGTTCGATGTGTCCAGACAACAATGGCCATAATTAGTTTCTTTGATCAAATCATTTGAGCTATTTGTTTGTCATTATATATATTTGAGATTTATTTATATTCAAAATATAAATTCTGTTATTCACATCTAATGTGTTTATCTCAATATCATCCTTATATAATAAAACACTTTAGTGTTTCTAAATATAAAGGTTCACCCGTAGTGGGTTAAACACTGATAAAGAGATAATGTATCTAGTCAAACTAGTTACATTATAACAGTTCTCTAATCCCGCTCATAGCAGATTCTCAATATATATATATTATGTACCTATTACGTATCTAAAATCCAATTTTATACTAGTAATGACATAAATTTTGACAAACATATTTGAAGTCAGAGCCTTGCTCGTCTTCAATTCCTCATGTCTGCTTTGTCCAAAACGACAGTCACGCTTCGCGATTCCGTTTGCCACAACCGTGCAGACATTTTGGGTATGTCATTTATCTTCCAGAAGACTATAATGATTTTGCCTTTGTCCTTTTCAATATCCAGTTGCCTTTGACCAAGCCTCGGTTTTCCAGAATATGAAGTATGGTGTGCCTTGCACTACTTGCCTATTGCAAATTTTGACTTTATCTCTTGAGAATAGTCTTTAATTCTCCAAGAATTATTTATTGCAATTAAAAGTACTTCCAAGATCTAATCTTTGAATATCCTTCAATTTCAATATCATACTTTAATAATCTAATCCTTAGTTCGGATAAAGAAATTAAGGAGTCTATATGACAAGTATATGGATTAAGCACTAAAGTTATCATTACATGAAATTCCAAATATTCATGTTCCACTTATTTGCTTAATTCCGACTTAGGCATAATATTATTTTATCAAATAAAATAACTAATAGTTTCCAGGACCATCCTGAAAATTTTATTCCCGATTTGAAAATTAAAGTCGTTTAAATACATTTTCACCAGGATTATGTCTTAAACACTAATCTTTCATATCTATCTTGATTCTAATAGTTCAACTATTTAATCAACGATTTGTGGTACTATTTATTATAATGATTATAATAGTCCAACTATATAATCAAATATAATCTAAATTAATTAACCTCAATTACATTGATTACTATAATCCAATTAAAATCAACTGTAGACTGAAATTAATTAATTCAAATATATTGATTAATATAATCCAATTATATATAATCAACTATAATACAGTCCAACTGTTAAATAAAACAAACAATTTAAATATTAGTCCAACTAACATTTAATCTAATGACGAAATAATTAAATGAGCGCGTTATGGCGAGTAATTGAACGAGTATTGCAAATTCAATTCTTGCCTCCCACTATTTTTCGGCGAGCCTCTAACCCTCTGTCGAGTACTCGGGGAAACCGTGTTTCCTAGTGGGCTAGGATCCCGTTAAATATCACACAATCTTGACTTTGGCCAACAAATTGTATGATAATTAACTAGGTAGATCTCTAAGATCAATTGGATCCAATCCAATTCCTAGATCCAGTAGGTGGACTTCCAATCCTAAACATATATCTTATATATGCCAATACATCCAATGTATTACCTAACCTTTTTCCTCTGAATCAACTAGGCCTGGCTTTGGCACAACAAACCTAATGATCCCAGTCAAGTGCGACCCATGACCATGGAAGCTTCGTAATCAATGTCGATGGACAAGAAGTGGTCTTGACTTTGGCCAACAAACCACAACTTGGACATGACACCAATATGGAACAAAGCCTCGTGATTCAAACACATCTTCGACGGACAAGGGCTTGACTTTGGCCAACAACCCATGCCAATCTAGGATCTTGAGCAAGAATCACTCAATGGAAGGAAAAAAAACGATATTTGATGAGGGTTTTTCGTGCAAATTGGCAACCAATTTATTATCTTTGTTAAGGTCTCATCATCATACACCCTTAAACATGCATTCTAAACACATAATAAAGCGCATATGATTAAAATAATAATGATACGCGGATGGATATTTTACATTGATCCTAGATCAAATCTCTCACTTCTCTCTCCCGCTAGCACAAATATTTCTTCTACCCGTTACACTACACTTCTAAAGAAACCTCATTTACATTGAGGGGAAAGGTGAGAGAGAGAAGAATACAGAGAATAGGAGGTGATAAGGCTGGACACGCAGGTCCAATTAATAAATCAAATTTATTACAACAATTTCTAAAATTGCCCCACCCATCTAATATCCATCCGATATACATTATTCATGCATCACAAACCATGTATTCACTCAGAGCATGTTATCAATCAATCTAATCAAATTAATTAATCTGATAATTATGTGATCATCCAATGTTCAAACAACGATTTGATTTTGCTCGAGTCAAACTCGTTTTTACGAATAAGTACTTAAAGTACAAATTCTAGAATTAAATTAAACTACATAATTAAATCCAATTTAATATGTATTTAATCTAATTCACTATTTAATTCCAAATTAAATTCACACTTTATTAATAAACCTTTACGAATTAAATTCCAAATTTAATCGTTACGGGTCTCAAAGCCCGATTAACGTCCAACGTCAACTTAATTAAAGTCCAATGGGCTTTTAATTAATTTCTTAAGGCGTGGACTTTTGGTCAACTCGGGTCAAACCCGCAACCAAAGTCCAATCCGAGATTACCCCATAAGCCTTTAAATTAATTTTGGCCCATTAGGCCCAATTAAATTACAAAGGTCCATTTGTTGCATTTGGGCTTTATGGATGCGGTGTTTTGGGCCCAATTGGATCCAATCAATTTGCCTTAACCCAACTTTGTACAACAAAGCCCAATAAGCCCAATAACACAATTCAAGCTCAATTTCCAAAATTAGCCCAATTAATTAAATTACACAAATCCAATTCGCAATTTAATTACCTAAAGTGTATATCACGATTAATCACCCAATTAACATTTCTAAAACATCAATTCATACATTAATCATGCTCATTATCATCAATCATATGTCCAACACATTTTGATTAAAATCAAAACCCATTACATGCTCTTTAAGTCTCGGCCAATTAGAGGATTTTATATCCGATTTGGTTTCAATCCAATTAATCCACAATCGACATTAATCAACATCCCAATTGATTCTAACTCATCCAATGAATTAAAATCAAAATACCAAGACTTTAGGGCTAAGCTACTATTCGGCCAAACATCAAATTGGGGGGAAATTTGTTCCAAACAATGTTTAATCAAATTGATCCAACCAATCATCAATTAAACATGTATTAAGCATACTTAATCATCCAATTTCATAATTGCATGCTCAAATCAATTTTACCCAATTTCCAGTTTCATGACATACTTGGCAATTTGGGGATTTCCGTCCGAATCGAATTCAATCCAATTGATTCCGCAATCGACATCAAATCATATTCCCGAATGATTTCCAACACATCCAATTGTCAAAAATCAAAATCCCAAGACATTAAATCATCACAATTTTCGGCAAGAAAGTAATTTGGGGAAAAAATGATCCAATCATATTTTCTTCAAATTGACCTAATCAATCTTCAATTCACACATTTAAGATTACAAATCCATCCAATTAATTTATCATGCTCAAAATCAAGTTTGCCCAAATTTTAGCCCTAACTTTTCATGCTTTTAACCTAAGCTCTTGATGCCATTGTTGGAGTTTTTAAAGGTCCCAAGATCAAACTCAGCATGAATCATAGTGAATAAACGACGGAAGTGCGGAATACTACATCGATCGGTTGAGTGACAATTTGGCCACAAAAACGAACTGAAATTCTGCTCACTGTTGGGCGTGAACTGCTGTGACAGTGGCTGAAATGGGCTGCTGTTTTTGGCCATTTTGAACATCAAAAACGAGCTCCAAGCTTCATCAAAACGTTCCCGGCTCATGGGGGGACTTCCCTATCACCTTCGCATTGATCTCAGAGTGTGCTAGCACTCTTGTTTTGCCACAAAACGCACTTGCTTCCCTCCATTTTCTTTTCATTTTGTTCGACAGTTCACTGTCTCTTTGAAACCAGAAAATGGCGTGAGGAGAGGAAGAAGAAGAAGAGAGAGTGGAGGGAAAAGGGTATCACGTTTTTGGTAAAAGGAATTGTGTATATATTACACAAAATGATTTTAAAAATCATTAAATCCATTTACTTTAATGGTTTAAAAGTCAAATAAATAAACAAAACCATTAATTCCCTCAACAAACCACATCCCTCAATCACATCAAGTCAATCTGTCAAGTCACATCACTCAAAGTGACAAGTGATTTGACGCTTGACGCGACTACGATTTGACGCTTGATTTTGACGAGCCGCGCTCGAATTCGAAATGCGAATGCGCTCGTAAATATTCTCGGGCTCGGATTCGCTAATTCTAAATTAACGAATTTTCCGTCGCGTCGAATTAAATGATTATGCCTAGCGAAATCACTATTCACGTCGCTAACGAATTAATTCTAAATTAATTCGCTCGCCCGAATTAAAATCTAATTTTAATTCCGTGTCGAAATCCAATTTCGTTTAATATATCAAAATATATTAATTCCTCGATTAATTCCAAATTAATCATTCTCTCTCTTTAAATTGATATTTTATCCCAGATAAAATATCTCTGTAATTAATCCCAGATTAATTTTCTCTCTCATCATATTAATCCCAGATTAATAAAAGTGCGAGTCATACGTCATCGGTGAATCTTTGGGAAGCGACCCATGAGATCCCCAGATATTCGGCAGTAAATACGGTCGTCGGAGTATCCGAATCACGTAGTACCAAGTACTACGTTCTACCGATTTTACGAGACACGATCGGCTTCTAGCAAAGCACGAAGTCCTACCCAATTCTCCGGTTATATCCATCTAAGAATATTTAAGATCTGTATCAAGCGTAGTATACCAAGTATTGTGTATATCGGCCCGTATCCAGTATCGGATAGTCACGTGCTAGGGCTGTGGGGCTGGATAAGTGTCTGCCCCGTCCGAAGCACATGTCGGATGTCTGGTAACTAGTCTCTATAATCGGATATGCATGACGTAGTCATAATATCCCGATGGTTTGCGCAACACTTAAGAGACTATACCGTATCCTGCGTGACATCATCTCCACTATGACTGAAGTGATACTTCCATCTTGACATCACACCCAATACTCTACGATTCTCAATATACCCCAACAGTTGGCGTACACAGAACCGGTTTTAGCGCCTAGACGACCTCAACTAAAGTATATTGATTGTCGTAAGCATTAGCGGTTGTAAGTCTCAGGTTAAGACCAAATACACCTACCCTGATGTCGGACTCCCATAGACACATAGTCATAATACCAATGAGATTCCGAGGGGGTCTATCCAGAGCGAAGCTGTTTCCCGTACCATTGGTGAAACACAACCTCCTATCGCACTTGCATAAGTATCCAATACTTAAATATATGAGAACTATGCCGTTGTGCCCTCACAACGCGCACAAGTGAAATACTAGCCTATTCCGCATATCGATGTCCTGTCTCGATAATACTCCGGCTAGGGATATTTAATGATTTAATCCTTCGTGGACTGATACTTGTCTCATATCATTCTCCGTCCAGGAACAAATCATAGGGACCTCTAATCATTTATACATCTAAGGTGATCTAATCACAAATGATAAGAGTGCAATCTCCTTTGTCACATAGTTAATTTGTACAACAACACCATGATCTGTACAAATAGTGACGCTATGGGTCATTTTGTCCAACACTACATCAGTGTCGGTTTAGGGGGGCGAAGCCCACATCAGCATCATGCATCCATACATACATGCATACATATCACATACATACAATTTTTGTTTTGTATTCGCAGGATTGTAGCATCAAAGACCACCTCATCAAGTAACGGTTCAAAAATGAGCCACATTCTCGGACAGCACGATTCAGAAATGGACCGCTACCACAACAGAGGCCGAAAATGGCATTCCAAAATGGAGCACAAGTAATAGATGCCGAAAATGGCCTTCCAAAATAGAGCACACACAACAGATGCCGAAAATGGCGTTCCAAAATGGAGCACACGCAACAGGTGCCGAAAATGGCGTTCCAAAATGGAGCACACACAGCAAATGCCGAAAATGGCGTTCCAAAATGGAGCACACATAGCAAATGCCGAAAATGGCGTTCCAAAATGGAGCACATGCAACAGATTCCGAAAATGGCGTTCCAAAATGGAACACACACAATAGATGCCGAAAATGGCACTCCAAAAATGGAGCATGGTTCGGGAATGAACCAGGGGTCGCAGCACCTCACCACCAAATCAACTCAACTCAACTCATGGCAAGTCAAGTGGCAGCTGGCGAGCCAGGTAAGTAGAAATGCATTGCATAACTTTGATAGGATTGTTCAAAGTCACACACTGCACAAGTCCCATCAAAGTGGGGGCGACTGTAGGCACTGCATTTTTGCATAAAAATCCCGATGATGAGTCTCATTTGGAGGCACTACCTTTTAAGTCGCGGAAGCCGCGGGAAACGGACTTCGGAAGGGAAAAGATGGAAATCAGTACTTTGTTGAATTTGACTCGCTTGTTTAGCTTCGGGCTCTCTGGTGGACCTCTGTTTTAAAGCACCTTTAGCCTAAAAAACCCGCAAACACTTAACCTTGGCCCAAAACCCCACATATAGCCCTCATGCATAAATCCAAGCCCATCTCACCCAAGCCCAATCCAAAAAATTAAAACATTTAAAACACATGTCACAAATTAAATTAATTTAAATTAAAGCTAATTGAAATTAAATTAAACCAATTAAATTAAATAATTAAATCAAATTAAAAGCTAATTAAATTAAACCAATTAAAATAAATCTAAATTAAATTAAACATTAACTAAATAAAATATTAATTAATTGATATACCAACAATAAAAAAACATAAAATATAATTATACCAAATTAAAATATTGTAACTTCCTAACTTAAAATATTATATACTAAATTAAAGAAATATTATGCCTAATTAAAATCAATCATAACCAATTAAAAATATTGACTTCCTAATCTAACAAATTAAATGCCTAATTAACACCAATCAAATATTCAACCTTCCTAATTCACCAAAATTTGTCCCCCAATCAAATATATATTTTCCTTTTGTGACACTAATTAGATATTACAAATCCATATCCATGCAAACCCTAATTGAAAACTATAAAACACACACTAAATCAACCCTAGGAGGACTAGACATTCACGACACTTCAACAAAAAAAAAACAAAAAAAAAAAAAGCAAAACCCTTTCCCCTCTCTTGAATCCCAATGACAACAAACACAAAAACCACAAACCCTAAAAGCTTCCCACCTCTCTCTCGTAGACCACAACCAGTCCACAAAACCTTGCACACATAGACTCAAGCCACACGCACCAAGCAAGCCCCTAGCCTCCACAAACTGCCCAGTAATTACCGAGAAGAACACTCCCTAAACCGCACCATGATAAGCCCATTAAATTGCCCTCACCTACGCATCAAATAACCCCTGAAACCAACAGCCATCCACGCTCAACATACCTCACTTAAAGAACCCACGTACACTCCCCACGTCAAGCACGGCCTCACTAGGCACACATAACAACAAACCCCACTGCCACACACATAAACCCTAGCAAGCACTCGCTCTCTCTCATCTTTACCAACCCTCACGCACACTGGACATTAGGCATGCACACGTGAAACCCCTAAAACATCACAGTTCACCAGTCTCCTCTCATCACGTAACTAAGCTGCTCCTTCACACAGCCCTTCACGCCAAAAATCAACTCCTTGACTAGCCCTTCACGTCCCAAACAGCACCCTTTTCATAACGTCCACGCAGCAAGCCATTCACTGCCTTCACTCAGCCTTCAACTTAGCCAGTAAACTACTTCACAAATCACCGAAACTACCCCCCTGCACTGCACTATTTCACTGCCCAAAACTGTACCTGAAATACACCCCAAAAACAGTCCCCGAACTACCCTCAAAACTGTCCCGAAACTGCACCCAAAAATACCCCAAAACAGTCCCAAAATCGAGCCAAAACAGTCCCATATACACCTGAAATAGTGACCAACAATACGGCAGCGAAACCGTGAGGAAATAGGAGCAAAAAGGAGTAAAAAACAGTAGCTTGAGCAGCGAAACAGTGAGGTAAAACGCAAACCAGTGAACCAGAAAAGTTGCGGAGTGATAGCCCTTCCGACTGCCGTGAAACGCGAGTCCGAAAGTCGACATAAAAGGTTAGACCTAAGGGTATTTTCCACATTCATTTTCTGTTTTATTTTTATTATTTATTGAGTATTGCTTGCAAGATTATTATGTTGAAATGCATGTTGTGGCCCTTGAGTAGATAAATATGCATGGATTATGAGATATTGTATGTTGTGGCTTTGGAATAAAATGAAAGATGTGTCAGCTCTCGCGTTATATTGGATGGAAACCCGGACATAAATTTCATAGCCGATTCCGAATGGACGGTAGTATGATCTGTACTCGGGATACAACTCCACGTACCGCTTGAGTAAACAACACTTTTTTTTGTTTTATATAGCTTTGATTTATTTATTTTTCGTCATTTGAAATCCGCATGTTATTTGTATGCATGATGCAATCGAGCGCATGGGCTTAGTAAGTCGGATTAAAGGTCCCCTATTTGGAGGGGTTAAAATCCTTTACCACGATGCTTTGCCGCGCCGGTTGAGGTGTGTTCGGTTGAATGTGAGATATGTTCAATCGGGCATACTAAGTTTGATGTTATTATCTTTATTCCTTGTATGTGTGATGCAATCGAGCGCATGGTTTTAGTAAGTCGGATTAAAGGTCCCCTATTTGGAGGGGTTAAAATCCTTTACCACGATGTTTTGCCGCGCCGGTTGAGGTGTGTTCAGTTGAATGTGAGATATGTTCAATCGGGCATACTAAGTTTGATATGATTGTCTTTATGTTTGTATGCATGATGCGATCGAGCGCATAGGCTCAGTAAGTCGGATTAAAGGTCCCCTATTTGGAGGGGTTAAAATCTTTTGCCATGATGCTTTGCCGCGCTGGTTGATATATACTAGGTTGAATGTAAGATGTGTTCAATCGGGTATACGAAATTTCATATAGTTATATTTATCTTTGTATGCATTGTAATGAAAGGCGCATGGGCTTATTGTGTTGGATTAAAAGGTTCTCCATTTGGGGAAGAAAAGCCTAAAAGGCTACCTTTACCACGATATTTGCCGTGTCTTTCATCTATTGATTGCATCATTTACCTTAGTCTTGGCTTAATGTAGTATAATTCATATATCTATGTCATGATAGAATTTGAGTATTATTTCTTGTGGTATATCGGATGGAAACCCAGACATAAATTCCGTAGCCGATTCTGAATAGACGGTAGTGCGGTCTGTACTTGGGATACAATTCCACGTACCACTTGGAAAAGTGCTCACATGTGTGTTTGTGTCCATATTAGTTATCTTCTTTTGCACCACGTCATAGCATGCTTACTTTAATGCCTAATTGCATCCTTAAGTGTCTTTTTGCATTATGTACTTAGTTGACTCTTTTATTTATGGATGGACATGTAATGGCTATTTGTTTATGATATGTCTATGAAATCACATGTTCGCCATTATTTGATTCGCCTCTATGTGTGCTTGTGTGGTTAGTGTGTGCTTGTGTCTCCATGAATACAATATGCCAATGAAGTTGTATGTTCGTTGCTATTTTGATGTACTTTGAAGCATGCAATCTTAGATGTGTAAGTTTTATTTTTGTGCATATGGATTTAGAAGAATGATACTCTTGGAAATAAGTGTTACTTAAGCTTGATTAAATTATTACACAAATCCTTTCATTACAAGTGACATAAGTAAGGGACCATTCTGAACCCAACGGTTTGAGGTCTTCCCTTGCGAGGGGTGAGTGCGGCCTTAAATCTCATTTTCCCGGTTCACACCGGGTGGCGACTCCATTATTCTCCGGTTTAGTCCCCAGTGGCTACTCCGTACTCCCGACTAGGCCGCGAGCCTAGGACAGCATGCGTCGCTCAGTTTCTGTTGTCTATAATTGCTACAGCTGAGGTAGCAAAAGAAGCATTTTGGATCTATAAATTCCTAATTGGATTGGGAGTAGCTTTATTAGCAGCTGGGGTGGGCAACAACATAGGCTAAAGAACCAAGGTCTCATCAATGATCCAAGTATGCACTTGGCCGAAACTCATGAAGAAATTTTTGTGTCCATGAGAACGATAACAGAAGTAAGAAATCAAGATTCTTCTTAAGAGTTTCAATAGACTAAGATGCCAAAAAGGACGTAGAGAACTCCAGATCCCCAAACCCAAACCCAGGTCCACGAGCAAGCAAATAAATGTCATAAATAGAAACGATTAGTCACCATATCCCAAGCAATTTGATGGAGACAAGACCTTAAGCTATCTAGTTTACAACCACTTAGTGATACCAGTTAAGAAATATGTCCTGATAGGGCCTGTATCATACCCATCTTATATGAGAAATAGACTCTACTATGACCTAGATTACTAGAAAAAGGACAACAATAACTATTGAAATGTAAAGGTTTGCCCCATCTTTTCCCAACTTGAGATAAAGGTAACTGTAAGAAGCCCGACGAGAGTTCATCTTAAGAAATGGAAGACCTTGGAAGGTAGATCACCAATAAAAGGATTAAGGAAGTTTTCGAGGATGTAAAGAAGAGAACCTAGTATAACCCAAAGATCTAGAAAAGACAGCACAAGGCTTCCAGTACTAGTAGAAGTCCACATAATATAATAAACTTAGTAGAACCTACAAAACATCCCAAAGCCAGTAGAAAACTGTGGAAGTATAAAAGAATAGACCCGTGAGATTGGAGATATTTAGAAGTGATAAAAGTATCATTATGGACAGTGGAACAAAATGTCATAGCTGTGACGTATAGTAAGAGCAAATAGCATAAATCTATGAAGTAGTTAGAAGAACGAACCACCACTAGTCTCAGTAGCATGGCGTAGAGCCAAGAGATATGATCTGAAAACAGTAAGAAGGAAATAGAAGTGTCAAGAGGATTTAGTACGTATAGAGATATGGGTAATGTAGCTTGGAGACAACAGAATAAGTAAAGACTCTAACCAAGTATGTGAGCATGCATTTATCCCCAACTTAGAGCCCAGTAAGAAGAAGAACAAAGTAAAGAAGATTATTTGACATAATAGATGGATTACGAGGTGTCTAGATGGTGAATCCAATAAGTTCAACAAAGTATAGATAAAAATCAAGAGATGGTAAAATTCTATATAAGATAGTAAATTTTGAAGTCACAGTAAGTCATGCCAAATCTAGAAGTCGTCTTAGAATTAGAATCCCTTATGGGAGTAAAGGTTCAAAGAAGCGAAGGAACTAGAGAGTGCGATTCTCAAGAGTATATTATATGACTAATAAGAGTCTCATTATATTGAGAAAGAAGAACTAGATAAGAGTGGCATATAAACCAAAAGATTCAGTAGAAGATGTCTTAAGTAATCGAAGTTGATAGAGTTTTCAGGAGGGTAAAGATGTAAGGAGTTCAAGAAACTGAGATGAGAAAGAAACCTATGCAGCAAAGTAAGCTTCTTAAGGATGAATAACAAAGAGAATATAGAGTCACTCATAGACAAAAAGTAACGACTTCAGAAAGTTTAACACCATAGACTAAATAGGAAGGAGTGCAGAGGCAGCACGAGAAATTTTTTAGAGAGCACGACTCCAGAGGAATTTCTCAGAAGAGGTAGTGTGATTGATAATTGGAAATGATCAGAAGTAAAGTTGGAGAAGGAAAACCATACAGTTTTTACCAGTAATGCCCTAGTGTAGGGAAAGACATCAGATAAATATATACACGAGAGTCTTAGGCTCGTAGATAAGCAGTATGTGCAACTAGATCACCATAATCAGAAAGGCCTCAAGATAAGTTCCGACCCTCCCAACCCTTATTAGACAACAGTAACAGAGATGGACCTTGAAGATTGCCTCAAGATACTCCCAGGAATAAGTGAAAGTATAGTGAAAGAAGATTGGAACATAAGAGCTTTAGACGTAGTTTAAGAACAAAATAAAAGTGATTGACAGCTCTGAGTAAAAGAGTTAGGAAAGAAGTTGTTCAGATGGAGCTATACAAAGATAAAGTAGTAGTCAAGTAATGACTGAGATACAAAGGAACCAGTGTTAGACGTAATAGTGCATATGTAAAGGAAGAATATATCCCTCAGATAAGAAGACGGAGACATAGACCAAGGGAGTTTTCAATATAGAATAGGATAAAATAGAAGATGAATGAATATTAAGGAAAAGATTTGGAAGTGAAGCCGTCAAGGTGCAACGACGGTAGGAGAGAATACCTAATAAACAAAGACAAAAGTGTGTAACAACAAGGTTTCTTAGTATCAGAATGAAACCAAAAATCCCTTACGTGTTAGTTCACGTAAACCATATAAAATACCCAGCCCTAGTCTAAGTTGACCAAACCACTATGGGTTTGGGACGGCCTTTAGTCATGAGTACATGTGGTTTGGTAGATTTGTAGCATAATATGGAATCAAGGAGATAAGTTACTCTAAAGTTGCAATTAGCATAGCATATGGATCCTCAAGGTACGGTATATTCACATATATTAAAGTAATGACCCTTGACAGTACTAAACTATGGAAAACAAATGGGTGTGGAACACCGTAACCATATTTATAGCAGCAATGAAAGTAAATGTATGAATGAAGTATGAATTATAATTAGAACCGAACTCCCAGTGTCTCCGTCTATAATAGAAAGTGCAGTTTAAGCAAAAGTATACAAACAGTTAAACTCCTAGAGAAGCTACCAGAATTAACCTCCTTAGTACAAACCCATTGGGTAAATAAAATAGAAAGTGAGAAGTACATGAAGAATATGACCCTGTACTACAAGGTATTAAGCTATACAGATAGGCACAGGCAAGAAAAGTTGTAGAGCAGAATTGATAAGAAGCCTGGTATGAATAGATGTATGTATATACCTTCCACAGTCAATGCATGATTGAAGGAACCTCATTGAAGAAGAAGAAGAAGAAGAATAAGAAAAATAAGAATAAGAATAAGAATAAGAATAAGAATAATAATAATAATAATATAATAATAATAATAATAATAATAATATAATAATAATATAATAATAATAATAATAATAATAATAATAATAATAATAATAATAATAATATAATAATAATATAATAATAATAATAATAATAATAATAAGAAAGAGAGAAGAGGAAAAAAAGAAGAAGAAGGAACAAAGAATGAAAGAGCTTGGAAACCAAGAATGAGAGAGCTTGGAAACCATTTGAGACTTGGGAATGCTGGAAATCAAAAGAAAGAGGTAAGAAATCCATGACCCAAACTGTGAGATATTAAGTTTTGATGAGTTGATACTTGTATTATGTTGAGAGGTTGGTTGTGATGATGATTGTATGATTTTTGATATTAATACAATAGAAATGTTGATAAACCCCAACTTGTGGAGTTTTGGGTATAATTTTGTGAAGTGTATGAAATAGATTAAAAGTTGATTGTTGATGAAATGATGGTTTAGTGTATGTGAAATTGAGTGTAATATGATGTATTGTGTATTGGTTTTTTGTATGGAAGTGTTAGTATGAAGTATAATATAATGTTTTGTGCATTGGATGAACATGGATAAGCAAAACAGAATCCTGGAAAACTGGCTCGCGTTGCGATATAGAATAACTTTGCATCGCAATGCGCAAGAGAAAAATGGTAGCACGCTTTTTGACGCTACGCGTCGCGACGTGTAAGGATTTGCTTCGCGATGCGTGGCACAGATCATTCCCAAACCAATTGTGAATCATCCCAGTTCCATTCTAACGTCTTAGAGGCCACCTTACAGGTCTCGTATTAGTTTGTATACGTATCTTACATCAAAATATAAGCATGATAAGCCTCGTAGAGAAAACATATTGATGTATTATTAAGTTTAGCTAAGTACTAAGGTTTATTTTACTATGATATGCTAATCAAGTTCCCGATCTTAGATTATCCTCAGGAACCACAATTTTCTTCGATATGGGATCCAGTTCAGGCAGATTCCAAAATTATGAGTGGACATCTCTTCTCAAACTCGTTTAATTTATCAAGTTTTGAATTCAGGCTTACTTTTTAAAGCATATAAGGCGTTAGACAGAATTTTATTACAAATGCATTTATACAGTGATGTTTCAGAAAGATTTTTTTACAACATGAGTTTTAAGATATAAATATTTTCAAACAAGAGATTTATGTTTTTTCGAGGCATGGGGCAACAACCCACCTCAGTATGTAACTTGATTTCGCTTGGAATTGACGGATAGTACATGTGCACATGCAGAGGACTGGGGGGACGACGATACGTAACTCCCCCAGATCCTAATTCAGGACTAGGGATGACAGATGCCCCTAGATCCTAGTTTCAGAGCTTGGAGGGTAGCATAAATCCGCACCCCCAGTTCTAATTTAGTGGCTTGGGGGATGGCGATACGTAACGCCCCAAGACCACAGTTCCAGGGACAGTAGTGGCATGCTTTGGGGGACGGCGATACGTAACTCCCCAAAGTCATGGATTTGCACTCTTGGCTCTAGTTAGGCGTATAGGGGGACATCGATACGTAACGCCCCCATACGTCAAGTTTTCAAAGACGGATCAGATTTCAAATTTTAGATTTTCAGAAAATAGTTTTCAGAAATCAGACTTTAGAAATAGTTTTCAGAAAACAGACAGTTTAGAAAAGGTTTTCAGAATAGATTTTTCAAATACAAGTTTACAAAATCATACTTTCAAAGGAAAATTTCATAAAGTTAAGTTTTATAAAAGTGATTTCAGACAAAGTTTTCAAGAAAAGAGTTTTTATAAAGTTATTTCTGGAACTTTTGTTTTAAAATCAAATGTTTTTATATTAGTATTTCAGTTTTCGTCCACTCAGTTAGATCGTACAACGATCTAACCCCCCAACTCCTATTTTTCTGTTTTTGCAGGTATTCTTGGAGGACGAGCTCGGAAGGACGAATACTAATGCATTCACTAGGGTATGGAGTCCACCGGTTCAAGTTAGAAAGAGTAAGAGTCCAGGCAGAGTTTCAGTTTCGTCAAGTTAAGTGAAGTCCAGTCCAGATAGTTGTATACTAGAGATATGTGTGAGAATTCATGTATAGATTGAGATAGTTGATATTTATACGTTCAGTCATGTGAGAACTATTTTTGTACTATGTTTTGCTTTAGGCATTGGTCTCATAATAGAATTTATATTTGAAAATGAGTATCAGTAATGTTCACAGTCAGAGGCTCAGGAGAATAATATGGCCTATTCTCTACCGGTAGCATTCCTAGATCGGGGATGTTACAAATATGGTATCAGAGCATGGTCTAGGGAGTCAGTGACTGCAGTGGGTAGAGTGATGGGGTCTTGTTTACATAGTATGTCTGTGATACTTGTATGCGGGGCACTACCTCTCTAGTATCTGATCCTCGAGTACGTCCCCAAGATCCATAGACGGTTAGTAAGCTTTCCTAGACTATTCGAATAGTATCATTTGTGAGAATAACTATACTCTAGACCCATGTTAAGAACTTTCCTGAAGTTATTCTGACCTATTACCGGGAGTACACACGAGATATCAAACCAAACAGTAAGATTATAAGAAAAGTTACCCAAAGAAGTGGGAAAGGAAAGTTAGAAGGAAAGTAAGGTAAGAAATAAGGATGCTTAAGCAACCAGATGAAAGAAGAGACAGAGATACAGGATCAGATCGATAAAGAAGTACCAGAACCTATGGTAGTAAAGAGAAAAGATAGAGCCCGAGCAAGTCGAGCAAGTGTTAGAGTGCCTAGTTGATATAAGATTCCTCCCCTCCTCGAAGAATTCTTTTGAGCATATCCTATAGCTCTTGGGCGCCTCGTATAGATAGCGAGTTCCCTGAATATCCAATGATAGTTATAAGGCAGAAGAAATAAGAAATCAGGAATAGTCGTTGAGGCTTCTAATAAATATGAGACACCATGACAATACGAAGATTCTAGATTCCCCAAACCCAGGCCCGCAGGCAAATAAGATGAATGATGTCAGAAAAATAATTAATTACCCTGACCAAGAAATCCTATGGAAACAAGAACCTGAGCTATCTAGTTTACCACTACCTTGTGATACCAGTTAAGAAAACTGTCCTGATAGAGCCTACCTCATACCTAACTTATATGATAAATATACCATATCAGGACACAAAGTATCATAACAAGGATATCGAGAACTATCAAGGCATTAGATGTTGCCCTAATTCCTAACACCATAGAGATAAGTGATTGTAAGAAGCTCGACAAGAGTTCATCTTAAGAAATGGAAGATCTTGAAAGATATATCACCCAGAAAAAGATTAAGGAAGGTTTGAGGAAATAAAGGAAATAATTTAGTATAACCCAAAGATCTAAGCAAGTCAGCATGAGGCTTACAGTACTAGTAGCAATTCACAGAATAGACTCATTGTATTTGAACCTACAGGTTCGCCCAATGCTAGTAGAGATTTGTGAAAGGTATAAAATGACATACTCCAGAGATAGAGGCACTTAAAAAAAATTTAAAAATTTAACAAAAGTTCCAGTGAGGACAGTGAGATTATATGGTAAAGTTATAGCCTATAGCAAGAGCAGGGAGCCAAGATCTAGGAAGTAATCAGGAGAAGGAGTCACCACTAGCATTGGCAGCATAACTTAGAACCAAGAGTTAAGATACATAAGTAATTAAAAGGAATGCGGAAAGTGACAAGGAAATTCAGAACATTCAAGCATAAAGTTAACATAATGAGAAGATAGTGGTGTAGAGAATTGATGATAGTTATGTGGCCTCAAGACATGGAGTAGTCGACCAGGTTCCTGCAGGACAAATAACGACCCTTTCTTATAGAAACTACGATTCCAATAAGCATATAGATTCTTAACCAGATCATCATCGAGATTGAGTGTTAAACAGAATGTGTATCCACAGATTTCTATAGGATGCATATGCTCACTCCTCAACTCAGAGCCTAGTAAAGAGAAGGATCAGTAAAGAAGAGCAATTGACAGATTAGATGAATTGCGATGGCTAGACAGCCAAATCGATGAGTCCGATGAAACATAGATAAGAAGCAAGAGATAGAATAGTACAAAGCCATAGTAAGATGAGCTAAGTCTGGTAGCCACCGTTGAAATAAAGAATTCTTAAAGAAGTAAAATTTTAGAAATACGAAGACACTAAAGAGAATGACTCTCAGGGATATAGTGAACACATTAAAGAGTTTCATGTATTGAGAAGAAATACTAGGAAAAGATAACACCGAACCAAGAAACTTAGTAGATATATTTTAAGTAATCAAAGTTATAGAAGTTCCAGGGAGATAGATATAAGAAGTTCAAGGAGTTGAGATGTGTAGGAAATTCAAGTAATAGAGCAAAAGTTAGTAAGGAAGAATAAGAGAGTATGAACCTTGCAAAGATTCATAATAAGAAGTGGTATTATCGATAATTGTAAAATAGAATTAGAAGTAAAAGTTCAAACATGAGATTCAGATAGTTTCTAGTAGTAGTACCCTAGTGGGGAAGCCAACACCAGACAGGTAAACAGCAGAGTCGTAAGTTCAAAGATAAGCAGCATAAGCAACTGCAGCACGTATAGCTAGTAAGAGCACCATCACCGGAAGACTCCAGGACAACCTCCACCCTCCCAACCCTCGTTAAACAACAGCAATGGAGATGAACTTTGAGGTTCGCCTCAAGATATCATCAGAAATGAGATAATGCATAGTGAAAATAGATCGAAACATAAAGCCTTTAGATACAGTACCAGAATAGAATAGAAAAAGGAAATAGCTCTAAGTGAGATATCTAGAAGTAAAGTTATTATATAAGGCAACGAATAGATGAAATACTAGTTAAGTAGTGACAATGATGTAAGAGAACATCGTTAAACATGACTAGGGGCATATGAGAGTTGATGTCCTTCGAATAAGAAGACAGAGATATAGATCGTAGAAGTTTCAGTTACAGAACAGAGCAGGAGAGTAAATGAAAAGGTCAGCAGGCACAAGGTTTAAAAGTAAAATTGTCATGGTGCAATGATAATAGGAGAAAATACTAAGTAAGTATTGGCAGAAGTGTAGTATAGTATAGAACCGAGAAAATAAGTTTACTACAATATGCAAAACAATAAAGATGAGGTATCTTAGCATGCAATCAGGTATAGAAATCAATTGGATGTGAAAGAACAACGACCATATTTATAGTAAAAAAGAGGACAAGTATAAAAAGAAAATGAACTTTAGCTGGCCAAAAATGTCAACGTCGATGTTAATAACAGGGAATGCGGTTTAAGCACCAACATGCATATAATTAAGCTTGAATATGTAGCAGTTAAGGAGGAAAACTAGAAACTACCCATTTTCTAGTAAATTCTACAAGTTTCTTGAAAATTCTACATTTTTCGTATTTTTAAATGGCCAAATATATCAGGGAACTATTCATAAATTCATAAAAAGGAAAAACAAAAAGAAAGAAAGTAGAAGAAACGTGGGAGAAAGAAGAAGAAAAAAAAGAAAAGAGAAGAGGAAAGAAAAAGAAGAAGGAAAAAAAGAATGAGAGAGCTTGGCAACCATTGGAGACTTGGGAATGTAAGAAATCAAAAGAAAGAGGTAAGAAATCCATGACCCAAATTGTGAGATATTAAGTTTTGATGAGTTGACACTTGCATTATGTTGAGAGCTTGGTTGTGATGATGATTGTGTGATTTTTGGTATTAAGACAATCGAAATGTTGATAAACCCCAACTTGTGGAGTTTTTGGTATAAGATTGTGAAGTGTATGAAATAGATTAAAAGTATATTGTTGATGAGATAATGGTTTAGTGTATGTGAAATTGAGTGTAATATGATGTATTGTGTTTTGGTTTTTAGTATATAAGTGTTAGTATGAAGTGGAATATGATATTTTGTGCATTGGATGAACATGGAGAAGCAAAACAGAATCCTGGAAAAGTGGCTCGTGTCGCGACGCTAATGAGCTTTCCGTCGCAACGCGCATGAGAAAAATGGTAGCACGCTTCTGGAAGTTGTGCGTCGCGACGCGCCAGGATTTGCGTCGGGACGCGTGGCACAGATCATTCCCAAATCAATTATGAATCATCCCAATTACATTATAACGTGTTAGAGGCCGCCTTATAGGTTTTGTATTAGTTCGTATACATATCTTACATCAAAATATAAGCATAATAAGCCTCATAGATAAAACATATTGATGTATCATTAAGCTTAGTTAAGTACCGAGGTTTATTTTACTATGTATATGCTAATCAAGTTCCCGATCTTAGATTATCCTCAGGAACTGCAATTTTATTCGATATTGGATCCGGTATCAGCAAGATTCCAAAACTATGGGTGGACATCTCTTCTCAAACTGGTTTTATTTATCAATTTTTGAATTCAGACTTACTTTTTAAATCATATAGGCGTTAGACAGAATTTTATTACAGATGCTTTTATACAGTGATGTTTTAGAAAGATTATTTTACAACATGAGTTTTGAGATATAAATGTTTCCAAACATGATATTTATATTTTTCGAGGCATGGGGCAAAAACCAACCTCAGTATATAATTTGATACAACTTGAAATTGACGGATAATACATGTGCACATGTAGAGAACGTGGGGACGGTGATACGTAATGCCCCCAGATCCTAGTTAAGGACTAGGGATGAAAAATTCCCCTAGATCCTAGTTTCATAGCTTGGAGGGTAGCATAAATCTGCACCCCCAATTCTA
The DNA here is from genome assembly GCA_019454045.1 of Zanthoxylum bungeanum. NCBI lineage: Eukaryota > Viridiplantae > Streptophyta > Magnoliopsida > Sapindales > Rutaceae > Zanthoxylum > Zanthoxylum bungeanum. The sequence continues at coordinate 154,441 of SKCR01044484.1, read as the reverse complement.
GTTTAGTGGCTTGGGGGACGGTGATACGTAACGTCCCAAGACCATCAGTTCCAGGGATAGTAGTGGCATGCTTTAGGGGACGGCGATACATAATACCCCAAAGTCATGGATTTGCACTCCTAGCTCTAGTTAGGCGTATGGGGGGACGACGATACATAACGCCCCCATACGTCAAGTTTTCAGAGACAGATCAGATTTTAGATATCAGATTTTAGAAATAGTTTTCAGAAAACAGACAGTTCAGAAAAGGTTTTCATAATAGATTTTTCATATACAAGTTAACAAAATCAGACTTTCAAATGAAAATTTCATAAAGTTAAGTTTTATAAAAGATATTTCAGACAAAGTTTTCAGGAAAAGAGTTTTTATAAAGTCATTTTTGGAACTTTGGTTTTAAAATCAAATATTTCTATATCAGTATTTCAGTTTTTGTCCACTCACTTAGATCGTACAAAAATCTAACCCCCCCCACTCCCAGTTTTCTGTTTTTGCAGGTATTCTCAGAGGACGAGCTCGGAAGGACGGATACTGATGCAGTCACTAGGGTTTGGAGTCCACCAGATCAAGTCAGAAAGAGTAAAAGTCCAATCAGATTTTGAGTTCAGTCAAGTTAAGTGATGTCCAGTCTAGATAGTTGTATACTAGATATATGTCTGAGAATTCATATATAGAGTTATTGAGATAGTTGATATTTATACGTTCAGTCATGTGTGAACTATTTTTGTACAATGTGTTGCTTTGGGAATTGGTCCCATAATATAGGTTATATTTGAAAAAAGAGTATCAGTAATGTTCACAATCAGAAAGTCAGAGGCTCAGGAGAATAGTATGGCATATTCTCTGTCGGTAGCATTCCTAGATCAAGGATGTTACAGATTGTGGAAAACTCACAATTTGTTAAATTTTAGGTATAAACTAATAGAGTATATATAATGGATGTGAGTAAATATTGAGAATGATATTGATAGTGTTTTGGATAATTATTGAGGCTATTTTCTTGTGTGGAATGTATAGGGAAAATGTTGAGCAAATGGAGTATGAAAGGATGAAGATAAAGCCAGAATTTGGCCTAGCGTTGCGAAGCAGAACGTTTCGCGAACTGGGAATTTTCCCAGATATGTTTCTGGATTGATACGCATTGTGACGTGCAAGCCCTCATGTCACGACGCGTACTGGGAAATTTACCAGGTATGTTTCTGAAATGAAGTGCGTCCGATGCGGAATGCTCTGCGTCACGACGCGTGACCAAAAATTTCCCAAAAATTAATTTTTATCAGTCCAGCTTCACCCTCGTGTGTTAGAGACCACCTAAAGGTCTCGTATCAGCTCGTATACATAGATTACATCTTGATATTAGTATAATACCTATCGAAGTTTAGCAACCACTCAAATAAGTAAATTCAGCACGATTCCGTAGTACGTTTCTTAGTCCATTTATAATCTAGTTTATTAAATGTAGATCATCGTAGAAACCATAATTCTCTTCGATAAAGTAATTAGTGCCAGTCAGATTCCAAACCTGTAAGTGGACACTTTCCTTTTAATTTGACTTTCATTTTGATATTTTTCATATCAGACTTATTTTTATGCTTTAGGGCGTTATATGATTTTTATTACAGATATTTCATGAAAGTTATGTATTAAGTTATGTTTGAGATGGAAACGTTTTCAAAATATGATTTTATGATTTTCGAGGCATGGGGGAAACCCACCTCAGTATGTAACTTGATTCAGATATGGAATTGACGGACATCACATGTGCACATGTAGAGGACTGGGGGGACGGCGATACGTAACGCTACCAGATCCTAGTATAGGACTATTGATAACAGATGCCCCTAGATCCTAGTTTCAGGGTCAGACAGTAGCATAGATCCGCACTCCTGACTCTAGTTCGGAGACATGTAATGGCATGCTTTAGGGAACTGCGATACGTAATGCCCCAATGTCATGGGTTTGCATTTTTGGCTCTAGTTAGGCGTATGGGGGGACGGCGATACGTAACACCCCCATGCGTCACTTTTTTCATCAGATATACAGAGCTTAGTTTTTAGAAGCAGTTTCAGATATAGTTTTCAAAAATAGTTTTTAGAGAAAAGATTTATAGAAAGTAAAGTTTTTATTCACAACAGTTTTGTAAAAGACTTTCAGAAAGGATTTCCACAATGGAATTTCCGAAAGAGAATTATTTTCAGGAAAGACAAGTTTTCAGAGAAGATTCTAATTGATTTTTAAAACATGGACTTCTTAAAGTATTTCAGTTTCCATTTTAAAAATCGTCCACTCACTTCGATCATACAAATGGTCTAACCCCCCCACTCCCAGTTTTCTTGTTTTGCAGGTATTCTCGGAGGACGAGCTCGGGAAGACGGATACTGATGCAGTAACTAGGGTATGAAGTCCACCAGTTCTAGTCAGAGTCAAGTAAAAGTCATTCAATAGTCTTTGGTTATGTGATATTCATTGTAAAAGTAAGTGTTATTGAGTATACAATTATTAATGTTAAGTTTTCATGTTATGTTATTAAGTTTGGGCTATGGTCCCATACATAAGAGATTTAAATAGAGAAAAGAGTATTAGTATTGTTCATGGTTAGAGAGTCAGAGGCTCATGGGAATAGTACGACCTATTCCCTGTCGGTAGCATCTCTGGAATCGGGGATGTTACACCAGATCTGATTTGGTAACTAAAAATATTATTTTTTATGCTTTAAATCAAATTTTCTCAACATTAATCATATTAATACTTACACCAACCAAAGTCACCACAAATGAAGAACTCAAGAATAATTCTAGGAGTTACAAGAGTGGTCATAACACTCTAGAATGACAACAAGTCATCAAATGAAAAAATTGAATTAATATTACACCAATATTATCCAATCTAACTTCACACATGCATTAAGCCTCCAAATCCATCCACAAAATCAAAAAGCCCCAAAACATAAGAAATGAAGAAACCCTAGAACTTGTCTAGATGCTCAAGAACAAGAAACACACTTTCTAAGTTTAAGAGTTATGATGATTACCTCCAAATCTCCTAATTTCCTGAAATTTTTTCTTGATTTCTTCACTTTCTTCTTTGTTTCATCAAATAAAATTTGAGAGCTTTTCTTTATTGATGAGATTCGGCCATGGCTACCTTCAAATGAGAAAATAAAAATTTTCCACTTTAAATACAAGCCAAAACTGACTTAGTGAGGGCAAAATGGTCATTTGGTCATTTTAATCAAATTAAATAATATAAGTTTCAAGTTAACAAATCCAATTTGTAAACTTTAAGCCTAAAAGAATCACGTCACATGTAACCAATAATAATCAAACATATTGCATAACAATTATGTAATATTGATATAATTTAAATATTCAGATATTTAACATTTAAACACTTAAATAATCAATTAATGTGATTATTATTACATATGTATTTTTATTTACATTAAATAACAAATACATATATTAATGACATGTGTCAAAGTCTCATTTGACAAATAATTAAAATGTATCAAATCAAATTTTGTATCAAATACAAATCCATGTTAATTATTAATTGACCGAAATATCCATAATGCATGTATTTTCGTTTAACTGTTTAAACGATTCGAATTAACTCATTTAATTCAGTGAAGTATTATGAATATTCCATATTATTCATAAATCATTTTCCAAGTGCTCAATGAGTACACTTCATATTGTGGGACTCTCAGAATCTAGGTTTATCCGTCACGAAATCCAATTTCGTGTACATAAGACGATCATTGATAATCTTGCTAAATTATGCAAGTCGAGGTCATTGCATACATATAATCCCTCTGTCACAGGCTATCAATATTATAAAAGGGATATAGATAAGAAAGTCAAATCCTTAAGGTATAATATAGTCGATTTTTAAATTTACGATCTCTAAATAACACTCGGAACTCCCTTCCGAAGTATACCATAACCATGTATTTACTAGATCGCAAATAAGTTCATGATACCTATGACATGTACACAGGATTGACGGATTCTATCTGATACTGATAGGATATCATGAGCATCAATCAATACCCAACGAACTGGCAGAGGTCTGATCTAAATAGATCGGTGACGTGACTGCCATCAAAGTGTGGAGGATATCTCATGTATCCACAGTGGTATCTCAAGTCGAATGACCATTATGCTATTCGACTCGAGAAGATTCATATTGACGTTGGTGTACTATCTATTAGGAAATCTTCGGTGATTTATTCAGTGTTTATCAAATAAACAACTACATATATATACGAGTCTCCCAAGACTCATGGTTCATTGGGATAAACCATCGGACCAAGTCTCGATATACGTCATATACTGGTCTCAGCGGATTTTACTAACGAACCCGTGTTAGTAAATCTTGACCAGGAACTTTATTTTGATAATATACTTCTAGTGGTGACACTTCCCAATGTCAATTACAAACTACTTTGTAACTGTACACTACAAAATATATTTTCGGGTCTTTGTCTAATATATATGTATCACTAAATCATATCTAGTTTCAATATAATCATAATTAGATCAAATATGTATATAAAAGCAAGAAGTACTACCATAATTAAGTAACATTATGTAAAAAAGGAATTGTTCATTTTCATGAATCGGACATAAATACGATCCAGATTGGCACTCCGGCCACCAACCCTAAAAATTTCTCCCACTTGCTATAGTGCCAATCCACGGTATCATAAATACATCTAAATATGTATTACATACACATGGTCCTCAAGAGTTGACCTAGAAATCAAGAGGTAGGCAACAATAAGTAAGCCCGATATAACATATTGAGTTTGTCCAATAAACGCAATCATTTCCCTTAGCCAGCATCATTCATATATTATATAACTTAAGTTGTACATCAATATGACTTAGATGCGACATCAATATTGTGCTACTGCTACTAGGTTGTCTATGCATGTAAGGATTCAATCTAAAATACTATGCAGATAACCGTAAGCACAACACTAATATCAAAATTCTAATTTATAAGGTCACTATGTAACTTCACAAGTTAATACTTCATAAGTTACAACTAATTCCACTAATACAGTAGAATCAACCATAACACTCCCCCTGCATCTTTTATGACTCTATATGACGTAGATTATCTAACGTCATAATTAGACTCAAAACTAGTCTGACTCTAATGGTTGCATATTATATTCTCCATGAATAAAAAACTCATTCTTAATATCTCCAAGATAACAAAGAACATATTTCAAGACCCATGTTATGGTCTACAGCGTATCAAAATAACTCGTAAAAATTACGAGTAAATTGATATCTTTAGTCGTACATAATATAGTATACATTATGCCACCATCCTATAATGCATAAGATTGACTAGACATTCTAATCAATTTCTCTTTCGACTAAAGAACCATCCTTTATGAAAGATGAATACTATATACAAGAGACACACTAACTATCAAATAGTTATACTAACTGTCACACATATAATCTTGATGTGTCTTTTATTAGATCATATCTAATGCACGAAAAATGGGAGTATCTCACAAGTCTCTTATTGTATATCATATATAAGATTTTATATCGAATATAACAAAAACTACTCCCACTGGTTTCATGGAGAAAAGAAGACTTAGGTAAATCTTTTACCTTATAAACAACTCATTATTACATTAATAATGATAATGTTGTTAGGATATATAATACTAGAAAGAAATTTATACGTTCCCATTGACCCTACTATCATATATGTATTCTCTATGCTTTGATAAAATCAGACAATCTGACTGTTATCAAAATTAGAAAACACAGATTCCCGAAAAGCTTATATGAATCTACAATAGGCTCAATAAGCTAGTATATCGAACTATGATTTAGCAGAATAGAAAGTCCAGGGCCATTTTACAATGAACTCTTCAAACCAAGAAACCAAAATGGATCTCTTATTCGAAGAAACCATTCAGGAACGCCACTTTGCATTCTTTAGCCAAAATACATAGTTTAATATCAACATTCACCAACATATCTTTAATTGTTCAATTGGTGTGACTAGAGACAAGTTTCCTCAAAATCTACAATAGATTGTTGAGTATAACCTTTCTCACGGTCATACTATAAAAGTCAAACATTTAATTAGCTCACTTTGCTTTTGCTGCACAAATAATTTGCACATTTTATGAATAATTCATTATGAAAGCTTAATCAAGTTCAAAATTTGATCGTAGTAAGCTATGAACAATCTTAGATCTATGGTTTAATGCTAACTTCCAAAATCGATATCAAATATCGCTACCACTATAAGTTATATGATAATTTTCTTCGATAATAAAACAACAGAACCATTAAGTATCAAATACTTTGTAAATGATTCTAACATCCTATTGGACTTATATGGAAACTGTCTACGGGTCTTTTCATCCTATTAATTATGTAGTTCCATTTATAGTTTATCACTCTCAGATTTAACTTTAATAAGTCAAGTCTTTTCTACAATCGTTAACATCTAATGTTACACACCAAGTAATAAAATAATTTTATTACTCAGCATCGTAGAAAAGATATTCTATTAAATATAATAAATGATAAATATTTGCTTGTACCTCCGAGGTGCAAGTACTTTTCAATTATATAATCATTATACAAAAGAAAGATTCAAATCTCAAACTTTTCAAGATTCGAATTTTCTACTTATACATATCATATATATAACTGTAGAAACTAATGGAACATTAATTAAAAGGATGAATTAGTGTTACTGTAGCATATCCCCAAGAGTATTGAAACTAATTCGATAACACTCAATATCAAACGAATCAAATCGTATAGGATTCGATTTCTCCCACTGACCAATTCCATAACGATGGAATCGTAGAAGAATAATATTGAGTAAGAATCATAGTAATTAAATAACCTTAGAACTAATTGCCATAAATTCATATGTTTGATCATATCAAACATATTTGAACAATTCAAAGACTCATTATGAATTTTAAAGATATAATTTTCAACACTTCAAATCGAATATCTTTGAACCATTCAAAATATTTTATCCGCGTTTAATCAGAAATATATTGAAAGTTCTCGAACCATTCAAGACGTTCAATATATATTCTTTTAGAAACACGTAACTAAGTCATGACAACTCATTAACTAAGTTACGAAGTAAAGAAAAATATCCAAGGTAATTTATAATTCATTAAACTATATACATCCAATGTATTAGTTTAATAAATCTGTGGTCCAATGACGATCATTGGTTAAATGAGATTTAATCACATTCCCGAATACATTATTCATTAAATGGATAAGGATATGTGGTGTGATTTCGTATCAGACCATCGTTTACCATACGGAATAAGCATCTAATACTTAAGTGATAAAATCTCATAAAGCACTGTTCTAAGTTATTTACTTAACCGAATATTTTTCTTAATGTTTATCTCTATATCAATGACACTATGTATTAAATATGTAACAACCGTTTATAAAGAACAAGTAACTATCCAATAGTCGCAAGTTCTGATATCAAATATCAAACAATCATTAAATAATATTTTAAATAACTAGACGAGAGATCTGGTATCCACTACCTATAGTTTCCGTATTGTGAGAATCAATATTCTCTACACACAACTATACACATCTCCTTTCTTTAGCTTTATAATTTGCCTTCAACTATTCACAACAATTGAAAATAATTGATTAGCAAACTGTGTCAGAAACATTACCTCTAAAGGTCACTAAAGTCAAGAAACGTCATTATCAGATAAACAAATACCTAATAGGGTTTTTTTAATGCTAGTCAAGAATTTCGAGATATGAACTAATTCACGTCAATTCTTACTGCAAAAGAAACTATTCTCTCCATACTATTATATCCTAAAACGGATATCTAATTAGATTATCTATCGTGAATTAGAAACTAAGTCACTAACCATATTAATTTTTCAAGAAAATCGGAACAACAGTCCCCGATGGTTTTGACTAATTTAACAATATCCAAGCCTACTCTAAATCTAGAACATATTCTAGAAATCCGCAACCATGAGGAAATTCAGAAAACATATACAAATAATATGCATGCAGTGGATTAGAAGTTTAATTCTATCAATAATATAGAATAAAGGAAATATTAGCGGCCTTTTTCATAATATTACACACTCCATTAGTTATGGATTTTTAACCTAGCAGTGCGTCTCACTACTTTACATATACCGTAATCCCCAATGGAAAATGGAAATCAATAATTAAATTGAATTCCATAGTGAAAAGTGGACCCCAGAAATATATTTCGACTCACTGCTTTGGCACGTTCTCGCCTACATATATTCACAGGTAGACAACTCATTGTCAATCACACTCATTGTGACTCCTGATTTTGGTCCTTACCATTTCTCGTTGTGACAGCTTTGGCACGTTCACAAGGAGGTGTATCAAGGCTTCACTTGTGTGTGACAAACTCAAACTACCGATGCAGTCCTGACAGCTTTGGCACGTTCAAGATTTCCACTTTCACTTGAATTTATCTCTTATCATATAAGTTCTACCGGCACAAATGAACTATCATCAGCCATAACTGCACAACTTTAGCATGATACAGCTACATCATCAGGAAATCATTTGCATCCGTACTGACATGACGGACCAAGAAATAAGTATTCCTAATACTAGTTACTTTAATGCCTTATTTAAGCGGCGATATTCCTAAAGAGAGTTTTACTCTACATCAAATACTGAATTTAATCTAGATCAATTTCTCAGCAGTTTAATTCTACTTGGGAAAACATAACTTAACTTAACTATTAAATCTCCGTTATGTTTTCCGTTAGCGTAGAACCAAAAAGTTAAAAAAACATCTAAATTACATGCATATGGAAATATCAAAATTGGATTATATATCATATATCGAGCATGAAAAATGTAATGGATGAATGATCAGACATGCTCTGATACCATTTTTGTTGGGGTTTTAGCGCGGGCGCAACGGAAGCTCGTGGTTCGGGAGAAATCATAACTTTATAAACTTTTAAAATTACCAAATAAATTATTCAATATCCAATATGAATAATTCATTCATATCTCACCTAAATATATTTATTCGATATCAAATAACGACATTAATAGACTAGAAACATCGCGAAACTTTTATGAAAAATGTTTTTCCGTAAAATAGCATAAAACACGTTTTTATCCGAACCGACCAACCAATACACATAGGAGCTGCCCAGGTCAGCCCCAATAGTACTTAGGCAGTTCATAGGCTGCACGAACAGTGACCAATTCATTGTTTGGATAGAAGACATCCGATAAGCCCGAAACTTACCCGGTAACGCTATTTTTCACCATTTTTACGTATTTCAACTCAGAAACAATTTCCGGCAATTGTTCCAACGCCCAAAACACATCCAATATATTTATACAACATACTTCTCATCACCAAAATCACATAAATTCCAGATCTGATTTGGTAACTAAAAATATCATTATGTTTTAAATCCAATTTTCTCAAAATTAATCATATTAATACTTACACCAACCAAAGTCACCATAAATGAAGAACTCAAGAATAATTCTATGAGTTACAAGAGTGGTAATAACACTATAGAATGGCAACAAGTCATCAAATGATAAAATTGAATTAATATTACACTAATATTATCCAATCTTCACACAAGCATTAAGCCTCCAAATCCATCCACAAAATCAAAAAGCCCCCAAAATATAAGAAAGGAAGAAACCCTAGAACTTGTCTAGATGCTCAAGAATAAGAAACACAATTTCTAAGTTTAAGAGTTATGAAGATTACCTCCAAATCTCCTAATTTCCTTAAACTTTATCTTGATTTCTTCACTTTCTTCTTTGTTTCACCAAACAAAATTTGAGTGTTTTTCTTTATTGATGAGATTCGGCCATGGCTTCCTTCAAATGAGAAAATAAAAAATTTCCACTTTAAATACAAGCCAAAACCGACTTAGGGAGGGCAAAATGGTCAATTGTTCATTTTAATCAAATTAAATAATAATAAGCTTTAAGTTAACAAATCCAATTTGTAAACTTTAAGCTTAAAAGAATCATGTCACATGTAACCAATAATAATCAAACATATTGCATAACAATTCTGTAATATTGATATAATTTAATTATCTAGATATTTAACATTTAAACACCTAAATAATCAATTAATGTGATTATTATTATATATGTATTTTTATTTACATTAAATAATAAATACATATATTAATGGCATGTGTCAAAGTCTCGTTTGACAAATAATTAATATGCATCAAATCAAATTTTGTATCAAATATAAATACACATTAATTATTAATTGACCGAAATACCTCTAATGCATGTATTTTCGTTAACCATTTAAACGATTCGAATTAACTCATTTAATTAAGTTAAGTATTATGAATAATCTATATTATTCATAACGTGTTGCCCAAGTGCTCAATGAGTACACTTCATATTGTGGGACTCTCTCAGTTTAGTTTTATCCGTCACAAAATCCAATTTCGTGTCCATAATTCACCCACTCATGAATTATAACGACCACGGATAATCTCGCTAAACTATGCAAGTCAAGGTCATTGCATACGTATAATCCCTCTGTCACAGGTTATCAATATTATATCAGGGATATAGATAAGAACATCAAATCCCTAAGGTATAATATAGTCGAATTTTAAATTTATGATCTCTAAATAACACTCGGAACTCGATTCCGAAGTATACCACAACCATGGATTTACTAGATCACAAATATGTTCATGATACCTATGCCATATACACAGGACTGACGAATTCTATATGTTACTCACAAGATATCATGGGCATCAGTCCACACCCAACGAGTAGGTAGAGGTCTGATCTAAATAGATCGGTGACGTGACTGCCATCAAAGTGTGGAGGATATCTCTTATATCCACAGTGGTATCTCAAGTCGAAGGATCACTATGCTACTCGACTAGAGAAGATTCCTATTGATGTTGGTGTACCATCTATTAGGAAATCATCGGTGAGTCATTCAATGTTTATCATATAAACACCAACATGTTTATACGAGTCTCCCAAGACTTATGGTTCATTGGGATAAATCATCTGACCAAGTCTCGATATACGACATATACTAGTCTCAGTGAATTTTACTAATTGACCTGTGTTAGTAAATATTGACCAGGAACTTTATTTGATAATATACTTCTAGTAGTGACATTTCACAATGTCAATTTCAAACTACTTTGTAACTACGTAGTACAAAATATATTATCGGGTCTTTGTCTAATATATACACATCACTAAATAATATTTAGTTTCAATCTAATCGTAATTTGATCGAATATGTATATAAAATCAAGAAGTACTACCATAATTAAGTAATATTATGGAAAACAATTATCGTATTCATGAATCGGACATAAATACGATCCAGATTGGCACTCCGAGCACCAACCCTAACACTAAGGTCTCAGTGAATAGAATATTGATATGCAGTTGCTTGAAGATCTCTAAGAATTTTTAAAACTGCTTATTTTGTTTGTGTGGCTACAAACGCTGTGGGAATGGAGGAGATGGATACTCTGTTGAGTTTGCCGCTTTAGGATTTCCTTCCTCTCTCCTATTTTCTTTGATTGGCTCTGTCTTTGTCTTTAGGTTTCTCTACCCCAATGTCCTTTTCAATGACAGTCCCACTCTTCAATGTGATAGCCTTGTATGAATCATTATTCTGGCTCCTCGCGTTAGGTTCTGTATCACTTGGGAGGGCACCCAATGGTCTGTAGTGTTGCCCACTTTCCAATTGTCCCATTTAACTCTCTAATGTCTTTAGACATCAAGCTTGGCTAAGTATTGTGGATGTTGGTTTTCGCCCGAGATCCACAATCGAGAATTTACTATATGGGGGCAATAGCGAACTTGCAAAACAAAGGTAGAATGAGCAGTGAGTACTGCCCATCGGTGTGGTGGATGCCGTAGGGTCTACGACGCTCAAGTCAGTGGCGAAGATGAGCTGTAAATATGGATGTGCAAGGCTTGATGTTACCTTGACTTCAGTTGATTACTGTGAGGGTGGTAGCTAGTGTTTAGAGAGTAAGAAGCTTTAAGAGTTTCAAGTATGAGAGCTCAAATACCTCCCTTTAATAGTGAATCATCTCTTTCTTTTATAGACTCCTTCGAGGTCAGCTTTAATTCCTCCATTAATTGCTCGTCAGTTGGGAGTCTAAAATGGCTAACTACGTGGGGGAGTTAACCTTGATTTGGGCATTTTAGGTTCAGGTAACTGATAAGTCGAGAGTTTCTTGGTAGGTCTCTCTTTGTGCATGGGTCTGAGAAGGTAATTGGGTCTTTGGACCAAGTCTATACCTGGTACTGTTTGGAGGGATTGAGCTATCATTGATATTGGGCCTGAAGCGAAAAGTCAAAAATGTCCCTGGTCCAATTTTGGCCCATACAGTTTGTCTCATACTCTCTTTCTCAAAAAGTCCTTGACTTGGAGAGTATTTTAGTGCATTTTGTATGAAACAAGATGTAAGAGTACTTGTCAAAGAATGTATTGTTCTAAGTATTATCCTTCGTTGTTTGGGTTAATCGATGGTTAATACCTTAGAACAGAAGAGTTATGTAATTTTTAGTGTTCCTTCTGGTTAAAATGCAGTCCATGTTTATGAACTAGACTTGATATCAGCCATGGGGAATGTCCCCAGCCGACTGAACCAGATGAAGATTCAGGGTATACTTCATACGACATGAATCGTTTGGATGTTAAGTAATCTAAGTCTACGACTTGATTCGACATGATTCTATGTGGGATGTCCTCGGTCAACTGAACAAGATGAAGGTTCATGAGTTAATTCATACAACATTGTCGTATAGATCAAGAAAAATCCATGTCTTCATTTGACTAGACATGAGTCTATGGGGGATGTCCCCGATCGACTGAACTAGATGAAGGTTCAGGTGTTAATTCATACGACATTATCTTCAGGACTGAAAGTAATCCAGGTCTTCATTTGACTCGACATGAATCCATGGGGGATGTCTCCGGTCGACTGTACTAGATGGAGGTTCAAGAGTTAATTCATACGACATTGCCATTTGCCAGGTCTTTATTTGACTCAACATGAGTCCATGATGGGTTTCACTGGTCGACTGAACAAAATGGAGGTTCATGAGTTAATTCATACAACATTATCATCTGGAATGAAAGCAATCCAGGTCTTTATTTGACTCGACATGAGTCTATGGGGGATGTCCCCGGTCGACTAAACCAGATGGAGGTTCAAGAGTTAATTCATACGACATTGTCATCTGGAATAAAAGTAATCTAGGTCTTCATTTGACTCGACATGAGTCCATGAGGGATGTCCCCGGTCAACTAAACCAGATGGAGGTTTAGGAGTTAATTTATACGAAATTAAAGTCTGGAATGAAAGCAATCCAGGTCTTTATTTGACTCGACATGAGTCCATGAGGGATGTCCCTGGTTGACTAAACTAGATGGAGGTTCAGGATTTAATTCATACTACATGTGGAATCTGGATTGAGTGTAATCCAGGTCTTCATTTAATATCGTGTCACGTGAATTCTCATATTATGTTAAGCCTTCATATGATATCGTGTCGAATGGCGTCAGCTATTATGATAAGTCTTCCTTTGAAGTTGAATCGAGTGGCACTATCTCTTGTGCCAAGACATCATATTATGTCGTGTCTAGTGACAACATCTCTTATAAAAAAATATTCCCTTGAGGTCGAGTCGAGTGGCACCAACTCGTTTGACGAGATTTCGTATGATGTCGTGTCGAGTGACACCATCTCCTGTAAATAAATCTTCCCTTGAGGTCAAGTCGAGTGGCACCAACTCTTGTACCAAGACTTCGTATGATGTCGAGTCGAGTGGCACTAAATCTTGTGCCAAGTATTCACATGATGTCGTGTCGAGTGGTATCAGCCATTGTGATAAGTCCTCCCATGAAACGTCTTTGACCATTGCTTCTTTCATTCGACATTATTGAAAAATTTCCCCTTCGCATGATGTTCCTTGATTGCTTCCAAACTTTTCTTCAGTCATTTAATGAACCCTAGCGTAAGTTACAAGGTGTCTTTGGTGGGAATTCCAGACGCCAATAAGGATGGTATAAAAGGAAACTTTGAGTGCACTTTGGCCTCATTCATCAAAATTCACTTTATTCATTAAGTTGGGAGAAGTCTCAAGCCTTCAAGGCATTCTTCAAAAACCCATCTCATGTTCTTCAATATCTTTGAATATTCATAGTGTAGATTCAAGTTGTTCTTAGTCAATATAGGCTGTTTGATCTTTGGAATCGTAGATTTATTGTTGAAATTGTGTTTAAGGATTGGAGAATAGTTTGATCTTTAGGGAATAGATTTTTAAGAAATATTTTGTTCGTATGCTTGTCATTTGGAGAATGTCGAGTGAAGAATCCTTAGGCAGTTTAGGTGTTGAAATTGATAGATTTGTTGAATCATCTTCTAGTGAGTCGAGAGAGGAAAAACATATAGGGATTGGTCGTATGAGGATCTTATTGAGGCAGGATTAATAACGGTAGCAGAGTTATCTCATGAGGTTCCTACTGAGGCTATACCACTTAAGACTTTGCCACCAATTGGATAGTCGAGTGGGATTCCAAGCACTAGTGAACCCACAAACCTGTTAACCAAAAACCCTGCCAGTCGAGTGATAGAGAAATCACTGAGGGAAATCAGGTGTAAGTATAGATTTCCAAACTCATTAGAACTATATTACCTTTGCCGTGTGAAAGAATATATTACAAAGTCCCATGGTAGATTGGGTTCTATGAATGACCTTTTGCAGATGGGTTTAGATTTCTCCTACCGAGATTAGTTTCGGAGATTTTTGACCATTTTCAGATTGCTCCTTCTCAATTGATGCCAAATACTTGGAGGATTCTATTGTCGATTGAGTGCATAGATTTTGAACTAAGAGTGTTCTTCGAAGTGAAGGATGTGTTATTCTCATACTAGTTGAAGGAACATCTGACAGAAAATGGAAGATATACTTTGTTTCTTCGCCAAAAGAAGAAAAACTTGGTGACTGGGCTCCCAAAAAATGATACGGGGAACTGACAGTCCAATTTTTTCTTTGTGAGAGGTGAGAGTGTCTTTGTGTCTGCTGGAGCTGGTCGAATGCCTGAATTTTGGAGTTTTTCGAGTGAGTATTATATCTTCATAGTGCATCCTCTTTGAATACACTTGTGTAATGGGACTAATAACATGTTTCTGTTTTTGCAGGTCCTCTACGAAATAGGTCGTTTGACACTACAAGTCGAACCGTTTCAAAAACTAAAGCTATCCTAGCTTTACCTGCCGAAGACAGAGACTGGAGAGTCATTTTGGTAGAGAAAATATTGAGGGTGACTTTATTCTGGAAGAACATTCATGATCGAGAAGGTACCATTTTGGCTCTTTGTAAACACATTTTGGCCGTGATAAACTGTTGTTTGTCGTGTCGAGAGATATACAGAGAGTTAACATATTTAAAGCCTTTAACTCCTGAAGAAATTTTATGGGCATAATATATAATGTCAGTGCCTTTTAAAGTATTCTCAATTGATGAAATGAAGAGCCGAATGAGAGCCAAGAGAGGCAATGGGAAGGAACCGGAAGTTGAAAATGTGGAGGCTCCCAAACTAAAAGGAGTCGTTTCAGATGAGGCTGTAGTGGCAAAAGGACAGTCAACTGAGATGACTGTGGTTGGGAAGAAAATGAAAGATGTTGCTGAGGTGGAAGAGGATTTATAAAATGTTATAATAAGGATCCCTCATGTGTCGACTGCGATTTCAGATCCTTCCAGCCTTAATAAATTTGTAAAAGGGCTTCTTCTAGAAGAAGATTAAAACAGGCTAACAGAGATAGGCCCAGTTAAGGCAATGAAGAATGCAGCAGCCTTAAGTTATCAAATATGTATATACTCAGGCTTATTCTTTTGGAATTTCTTTTATTTTTGGTCGAATGAGAGCTAATTTAGACTTTTAAGACATTGGAATGCAACTTATTCATACAGAAGTATGCCGAGTCGAGTCAAATGAGGATAAGAGAACTGGAGAAATTCCTTGTCGTAGTGAGGAAGGAAGCATCTGAATTGAAGACTGGGTTGGATGCTTCTGAGAGGAATGGGAGGGGATTGGAGAAGGAGTTGAAGGAAACCACGGCTACACTTAAGGTGGAGAAAGAAGTGTCTGAAGCCACACTTGAAGCCTACAAGCAGGGCTTTGATGATGTAAAGAAAGAGGACAAGCAATTGCTTGAGCAACTTGAGGGAATTACATTCGAGTCTATGATGAAGGAAATAAGAAATTTGATGAAGGGTTATCTTGAAGGAAAAGCTACTGCATGGAAACCCAAGAAATGGCTTCAAGAATACGACAGACTAGTGGCTGGACACTCTTCATCAAATGGAGTTAGTGAAGAAGAAAAAATAGAAGAAGTCGAATCAAAGAAGAATGAGGGCAAATAAGCAGCAGTTCCTGAAGTTGAGATGGCAGTGTCCGAAGGTCAGGTGAAGGAAAGCAAAGACGGTGATCAGACGGGAGTCGAGCCTGCTGTTCAAGAAGAAGATGTTTCTACTGGTGTTCAGGAGGCTCCAGAAGTTTGATAATGTAGCTAATTTAATGTGCTCTTGTTTTTTTTTAATATTTTGTACTAGACTATCATTGTGAAAAGAAAAGTAAATTCTTAGTCTTTGAATGCATTTTATTTTCATGTCGAATGAATTTTGCAAACAATATATCATTTATTTCATACTCGAAACATAATTAAGTATGCACCTATTACTAGTAGAATCGCTTAAGATGAATTGCATTCCAACTATTGTGGATGGGTGTTCTTTCCACGGTTTGTAATTTGTAGGCTCCTTACCCAACGACCTTTGTGATGAGGTACAGACCTTCCCATTTTGGTCCCAGTTTACCATCTCCAACTTCCTTGGTGTTCTGGAAAACTCTACGTATGACCCAATCTCCTTCTCTGAAGGTTCTACTCCTAACACTTTTGTTGAAGTATCTGGCAATCCTCTGCCGATGGGCTGCTAGTCAAATGTATGCCCGGTCCATCAATTCATCAATTATATCAAGAATATGATTCATAAGTTGTCGATTCGAATCCACGTTGAGCCATTGGTAGCGTGGGGATAAGATGTTTTTTTCTGTTGGTATTACTGTTTCCGTACCAAATGCTAGAGAGAACGGAGTTTCTCCAGTGGATGATCGGATCGTTGTTCTGTAAGACCACAAGACTCCAGATAGTTCATCTGCCCAAGCTCATTTATCTTTTCCAATCTTTTCTTCAAAGTGTTCATTATTGTTTTGTTAGATTACTCGGCCTGACCATTAGCTTGTGGGAAGCGTGGGGTTGAAAAGCTTAATTTTATACCCCAATTTTTGCATAAATCTTGAAAATAATGGCTGATAAATTGTGAACCATTATCAGTTACAATCTCTCCGGTATGCCGAATCGACATAAGATATTCTTCCAGATGAATGTTTTTACCTCCTTGTCCCGTATCCTAGCAAAAGATTATGCTTCAATCTACTTTGAGTAGTAATCTGTAAGTGCAAGCATGTAGACTCGCTGTCCTGGGGCGGTTGGAAGTTTTCCAACGATATCCATCCCCCATTTCATGAATGGCCAATGGGACAAGATAAGATTGAGTCTCTCTGGTGGGAGGTGTGAAACTGGGGCAAACCTTTGACATTTCTCACATTTCCTTGTGAAGTCTGCAGAGTCGGTTCTCATGGTAGGCCAATAGTAACCTGTCAAATGGGATCGAAGTGCCAAGCTTCTACCTCTAGAATGATTTCTACTTTCTCATTTCTCTAGCTCTGCCAACATGTGTTGCGCCTCTTCATAAGTGACGCACTTTATGTAGGGTCCAGAAAATGACCTTTTTAGCAATTGGTCGTCGTATATGGTAAATCTTGTAACCTGCCTCTGGATTTTCCTGGCCTAACCTTTGTCTTCTGGAAGTACGCCTTCTTGCAGATATTTGACTAGTGGTGTCATCCATGAGTCGACTGAAGTAATTGAGGCGACCATTTTTTCTTCTTTCCAAATAGTTGGCCAATTCAAGTATACTATTAGAATAGATTGTGGTTTATCTCCTTGCATTGTTGATCCAATGGTGGACAATGCATCCGCTTGAGAATTCTCACTTCTTGAGACTGGGGTTATTGTGAGTTCCTCAAATGTCGACTGGATATCTTTTACCTTATGTAAATAGGATGCCATCTATGGATCTCGTGCGTGATATGACCCTTGGAATTGGTTGACAATCAGTTGTGAATCAGACTTTACTTCAATCTTTTTACCTCCAATTTCATTGGCCAAGGTCAGTCCTGCTATCAATGCTTCATATTCTGCCTCATTGTTGGTGACTCTGAAACCACACTTGATTACTTGTTGTAGTGTGTCGCCTTCCGGAGTAATGATCACTATTCCCAGACCGCAACCCTTCTTATTACTGGACCCATCGACTGCAAGCTTCCAGGGAGTTTTCAAATGGATAGAATGGACTTTAGGTTCAGTTGCAACTAGCAGGCTAGGACTGAAGTCAGCTATAAAATCCGTTAAGGCTTGAGACTTGACGGCAGTCCTGGGCAGGTAAGTGATATCATTTTCCTTGAGTTCCACTGCCCATTTTATCAACCTCCCAGACAACTCCGGCTTATGGAGTATGCTTCTCATAGGGTACGATGTATAAACCCTGATTGGGTGTCCCTGAAAATAAGGTTGAAGTTTCCTTGCGGCTATTATCAAAGCCAACACCAATTTCTCCATTAGGGGTAGCGTGACTCCGCACCCAGTAGTGCTTTACTCACATAATAGATTGTAAGTTGTGTCCCCCCTTCTTCTATGATCAGGACTGCAGTGACTGTTTGTTCTGAAACTCTCAGGTAGAGAAAAAGCCTTTCATTGTCGAGTGGTTTCGACAGCAGAGGTGGGGAGGTCAGATACCGTTTGAGTTCTTCCAAAGCTTCCTCATAGGCTGGGGTCCATTCAAAGTTCTTTACTTTCTTTAGGGCTGAGAAAAACAAAAATATTTTGTTCGTAGACTTGGAGATGAACCTATTAATTGCAGCAATCCTCACTGCTAGTCGCATGACAACCTTTGGACTGGAAGGTGAGGGGATATCAAGGATAGATTTGATCTAATCTTGATTCACTTCTATTTCGCGGTGAGTGACAACGTATCCTAAGAATTTCCCCAAGGCGACTCCGAATGCACACTTAGTGGGGTTCAACTCCATCTCATACTTGTCTATTATGTTAAAGGTTTCTTTTAGGTGCACTTGATGTTGCTTGGATTTCGAAGATTTTACCAGCATGTCGTCTGTGTACACCTCCATAGTTTTTTCAATTTGCTTTGAGAACATCTTGTTGACCAAATATTGATATGTGGCTCCAATATTTTTTAGGCCGAATGGCATAACCTTGTAACAATATATACCTCGGTTGGTGACAAATGCAGTCTTCTATTGGTCGTTTGGATGCATGAGGATTTGATTGTACCCAGAATATGCATCCATGAAACTTAATAACTCATGCCCAGTTGTAGCATCAACCAGTGAATCAATGTGAGGTAGAGGGAATAAATCATTTGGACAAGCTTTGTTTAAATCCGTGAAGTAGATGCAGACTTGCCACTTCCTATTTTTCTTTCGAACTACCACCACGTTGGCGAGCCACTCTGGATATCGAACTTCCCTAATAGTACAATTCTGTAACAATTATTGAATTTATTCATCGATGATTTGATTTCTTTCTGGAACGAACTTTCTTCTCTTTTCTCTGACAGAAGGGTAGTCTGGATCCACATGGATTTCATGAGTAATCAGTTCGGTGTCGATCCCTGTCATGTATTTGTGAGACCATGTGAAGCTGTCATGTGGCTTTTTCAAGAATTAAATTAAGTCAGCTCGTAGTTTGGGATCTAGATTAGCTCCAATCTGTGCCTTATGATCTGCATGTTGAGGGTGAATTTGGATCTCATCAAGCTCTTAAAGATTTGGTAGTGTCGGCTTCATATTGCGAGACCCACTCTGTAATTGCTATGCATACTGGGTTTTTGCCTTCAAGGTTGGTTGGTAGTAGCTTCTGGAAGCGGCTTTGTCTCCTTTTATCTCTTGAATCCCCCAATTGGTAGGGAACTTTAGAACTTGGTGATAAGTGGATGATACTACCCTCATTTCATGAATCCAAGGCCTACCCAAAATAAGATTGTAGGCTGAGGGACAGTCTAAGATCAAAAATATGATCATCTTGTTGACTCTCGCAGCGTAGACCGGGAGAGATATTTCTCACATGGTGAATTTTTGTTCCCCATAAAATCCAATCAACACCATCGTCTGTCTGTTTATTTTCTCCAGCTCAGCTCCCATGTCTGCAAGGGCTGTGGCAAAAATTATGTTGGCTGAAGATCCCATGTCGACTAACACTCGTTTGATCATAAAATTTGCACTTGCAATGAGATCACCAGAGCATCATGGTGTGGATTCATATTACAGGAGTCGCTGTCGTCTGGAAATTACATAGTTAGGTTGGTAAACATACTCAACAGACATTGTAGAATGAGGAGGGCCGATCGCAGCAGCTCTAGAATGTCGTTTGGCAGCTGAATATGATACACCACTAAATTCTGATCCTCCTGAAATAAAAATAATTGTGTTGTTAATTGGTGGAGGTGGAATTGGGGCCCCTCCTTGGCCATCCCTTTCATCTCTTCGGGCCAATGTATCTTTTCCTTTCTCCGTGAGTAAGTCTCTCAGAAATCCCTTGTTCAACAGCTCTAGGACTTCCAATCTTAATGCCACACATTCAGTTGTAGTATGGTTGTAATATTGATGGAACTCACACCACTTTCTGGTGTCCTTCTTTGTGGAGGTTTCCCTGGAGCGTCGGGGCCATTTTACCTCATTTCCCATCTTTTTAAGGACTGAAACCAATTCTCCTGGGGAAATAGTAAAATTTTAGTCTGTGAGCTTAGGTCTGCTTGTTGGCATTCTCTCTTAGGTTTTGTAAGGCATAGGTCGCCTGTCGAAATCTTTATCGAAAGGTCTATGCTCTCTTCTTTGATTGTTCCTCATTTCTAAAGGATAATGAGGGATTGTGTTGCGTCGTTTGGGTACACTATGCATCCTATCATTCTACAAGCTGGAGGGATTTTCTTTTCTTTTATTCCTCATGTCTTCTTCCCACCTGATTTCAATTTGGGCACGCGTCATGGCTTGGTCCATTGTGTAGCATTGAAATTTGGTGAGTTTTTTGTAGAGTCCATTTTCATAGAGTAATCCATTTCTGAAAGCTTCCATTGTCGTTGGTTGATAGAGATTTGGAATATTCATCTTTTCTTTGTTGAAACGGGTCACGCAACTTCGCGTTGAGATCATCTATGGTCTTCTCAAGCTTACAAAAACTTGCAAAATGTTCCACAAATCTGTCAGCTAGTTTTTTGTATGACTCAATGGATCTGTATGGAAGGTTGATGAACCTAGTGAGGGCTGGGCCTGCCAATGTTTCTCTGAATCCTTTGAACATTCCAGCCTCCCACTGGTGGGGTTCCAAGCCAGTTGACATCATTTTATATTTATAATGTACAACATGGTCATCTGGGTCTGTGGATCCATCTTATAGCTTCATATCCGACGGGCTGAACTTTCATGGAAACTCGACAGACGTGATGGTCTCCAAGAACGGAGTGTCAGAAATCATTTCAGCTCTACTCTTTCTGATTGGTAGTCTCACTCCAGATAGTCTAGACATAATTGCTTCCTTGAATTCCTTCATTTCCCTTCTCATGATGGATGTAACTTGATGTGTTTGGTCGACTAAAGAAATTAGTGGATTCCTTGGGCCATGGTCACCTGGTGGATTATCATCTGCCACTTCGTCAAACGCGGGTGGGATCGTCGGATTGCCAGGTTGATCTGGAATGTCACGATGCTGAGAGGTTGAACAGATTTGTTCCAAATGTTTCTATAGGTTTGCGTTGGAGTTTTGCATGGTCAAGTTCTTTTCTTCTAAAGTTCGTAACCGTTCTTGAAGCATGGCTAATTGTGCTACCACAGGGTCTGGTGTTTGTTCACCGCTATAAGCCATAAGTAATCGTGCTTTTAGTGACCGTAGTCTGAGTGATCTTTGCCTGCTATGAATCGCTAAGGCCCCACGGTGGGCGCCAAATTATGGATGTTGGTTTTCACCTGAGGTCCATAATCGAGAATCTGCTGTATAGGGGCAATAGTGGATGTCGTAGGCTCTCAGACACTCAAGTCAGTGGTGAAGACGAGCTGTAAACATGGAAGTGCAAGGCTTGATGTTACCTTAACTTTAGTTGTTATCGTGAGGGCGGTAGCTAGTGTTTAGAGAGTAAGAAGCTTTAAGAGTTTCAAGTATGAGAGCTCAAATACCTCCCTTGAACAGTGAATCATCTCTTCCTTTTATAGACTCCTTCGAGGTCAGCTTTAATTCCTCCATTAATTGCTCATCAGTTGGGTGTCTAAAACGGCTAACTACGTGGGAGGAGTTACTAACCTTGATTTGGGCATTTTAGGTTCGGGTAACTGATAATTCGAGGGTTTGCTTGGTTGGCTTCTCTTTATGCGTGGGCATGAGAAGGTAATTGGGTCATTGGACCAAGTCTATATTGGGTACTGTTTGAAGGGATTGGGCTATCACTGATATTGGACCTGAAGCGAAAAGTCAAAAATGCCCTTGGTCTAAATTTGTCCCATACAAGTATTAATGCCTCTAATCTTGTAGTGTGCTTGATATTTTCCACGGTTTGCTCTATGAGAAGCTTGTTGTGATTCACCACTTGCATTAGTAGATCTTCCATGGGTGACTTGTTCTCCTGAATAGCTTCTTTGTTCTGCTGCGGGCCATGAGATCTATCATGTGGTGTTGCCCCTTGGTTATTTTTCCACCCAAAATTTGAATGATCTTTTCGTCCAAGATTGTAGCTGTTCGAATAAGGGTTATGGCCTGGCCTGTTGAAGTTGTTCACAAAGTTGACAGATTCACTATATTGATTATGTGGCTCCCCATTCGGTCCTCTCATATATCATGTATTCGTGGCACCAGCATTATTTAGAGCTTACATACCCAAGACCTCTAGGCATTTGTAAAATTGGTCGAGTTTGGCACTAACAACTCGATTGAGTCCGACCTCGTGTACGCCTGCTACTCGTTGGGACATATTCCTATTTGTTGGCCACAATGAATTATTGTTAGCCATTTCTTCTAATAAGTCTCATGTTTGGTGTTCCTATTTTCCCATTAGTGCGCCTTATGCGGCTGCATCCACTGTGGACTTCATCATCCCACTAAGCCCATTGTAAAAAGTTTGTACTTGCAGCCATTTAGCAATCTTGTGATGATGGCACTTTCATAGTAGCTCCTTATACCTCTCTCATGCCTCGTACCCCACTCCCAGTTTTCTGGTTTTGCAGGTTTTCTCGGAGGACAATCTCGAGAAGACGGATATTGCTGCAATCACTTGGGTATGGAGTCCACCAGTACAATTCAGAGAGAGTGAGAAAGTCCAGTCATAGTCAATGAAAAGTTATGTATTAGTCCTTGGTTGAGATAGTCATTGTAAAACAATATGTTATTAAGTTTAATAACTACTAATGTTGAGTTGTATATACGTTATTAAGTTTGGGCTACGGTCCCACGCATAGATATTTAAATAGAGAAAAGAGTGTTAGAAATTGTTCACGGTTATAGAGTCAGAGGCTCAGGGGAATAGTACGGCATATTCCATGCTGGTAGCATCTCCCAGATTGGGGAAGTTACAAAGAAGGTATCAGATCATGGTCTATGGAGTCAGTGACTGTAGTGGGCAGAGTTATGGGGTCTTGTATACATAGTATGTTCGAGATACTTATATGTGGGGCACTACCACTCTAGTATCCAATCCTCAAGTACGTCCTCAATATCCATAGAAAGGTTAGTAAGCTTTCCCAGATTATTCGAATAGTAATCCTTATGAGAGCAAAGACATTCTAGATTCACGTTAAGGATTTTCTTAAAGTAATTCTGACCTATTACCAGAGGTACAAACGAGATATGAAACCAGACAGTAAGATTCTAAGAAAAAGTTACCCAAATAGTGAGAAGGAAAAGCTATAAGAAGTAGGTAAGTATGCATAGTCAATTAACCAGCTGGAGATGAGAAAAGTAAGGAGACAATGAGAAATAGTAAAGTTCAAAGGATACCTATCCAAGAAAGTAGGAAGAGAAAGAGAAAGCTAGCAAGAAAAGTATGAAGGGATAGATAGATGATCAAAAGAACATGTAGTAGAGGTTTACGCAATCAGAGTTAATAAGAGATAAAGAAGCATAAACATATAAATAAGGATATATCAGAACCTATAGTAGTAAGAAAAGATGTAAGAATGCTAAAGCAACCAGATGTAAGAAGAAATACAGATACAGAATCAGAATCATAATCAGATCGATAAGAAATATCAGAATCTATGGTAGTAAAGAGAATAGAAAGAGCCCGAGCAAGTATTAAAGTGCCCAGTAGACGTAAAACTCCTTCTTTTTTCAGAAATTTCCTTAAATAGATTTAAAAGCCTCAGGTTCCTTATATAGACAGCGAATTCCCCAAGTAACTAGGAATAGACAGAAAGATAAAAAGAAGCAAGAGATCGAGACTAGTTTAGGGAGATCCCACAGACGAGAGAAGTCAAAAAGGATCTAGAGAACCCCATATCCCTAAACCCAAACCCAGGCCCACAAGCAGGCAAATAAAGTCCATATACAGAAACGATTAGTTACCTTACCCAAACAATCTGATGTAGACATGACCTTAAGCTATCTAATTTTCAACCGCTTACTAATACCAGTTAAAGAAGATGCCCTGACAAAGCCTACCTTATACCTACTTTACATGAGAAATAGGCTCTACCAGGACATAGAGTACCAGAACGAGGATATCAAAACTCATCGAGATATAATATGGGTGCCCTAGTCCATACCAGCATAGATATAGATGACCGTAAGAAGCCGATGATAGTTCATCTTAAGAAACGGAGAGACCTCGGAAGGCAGGTTACCCATAAAAAGATTAAGGAAGTCTTCGGGGATATAAAGAAGAGAACCCAGTATAGCAAAGATTAAGGCAAGTCAGAACGAGGTCTGCAAGACTAGTAGGGGTCCACAGATAAACCAAATGTAGTAGAACCCACAGATCAACCCAAGTTAAAAGAAATCTGTAGAAGTGTTAAGAAAACGATTAGAGAGGTTTGAGATATTTAGAAAGTAATAAGAGTACCAGTATGGATAGTAAACAGAGTGCCAAAGTTGAGATATAAACTAAGAACTGATAGAGGAGACCTAGAAAGCAGTCAGAAGAATGAAGCACCCTTAGCCTCAGCAGCAAGACATAGAGCAAAGAAATATGATATGTGAACAGTAAGAGAGATGCATGAAGTATTGAGGAAATTCTGTAGGATCCCAAGACATGGAGTAGTCGACCAGGCTCATGTAGAACGAATGATGACTTTTCCTTCCAGAAACCTTGATTCTAGTAAAGCATGCAAACACATAACCCAATTATCACCTAGCTTGAGTACAAAGCAGAAATGCATATTTATAAATCCTTTTGGAATGAATATGCTCACCCCTCAACTTAGAGCCTAGTAAAGAGAAGAATCAGTAAAGATGAGCAATTGACAGGTTAGACGAATCACAAAATGGCTAGACAGCCAAGTCGATAAGTCCAATGAAACATAGATAAGAAGTATGAGATAGAATGATTCGAAGCTACAATAAGTCGAGCTAAGTCTGGAAGCCACCATTGAATTAAGGAACCATAAAGAAGTAAAGACTTAGAAGCGAAGAGACCAGGGAGAACAATTCTTAGAAATATAATGAAACAACTTATATAGAGTCTCATAGTATTGAGAAGAAAGACTAGGTAAAGAGTAGCACCTGAACCAAAGATTTAGTAGGAGATGTCCTAAAGTAATTAAAGTAGATAGAGTTTTCAAGAAAGTAAAGGAGTAAGGAGTTTAAAGAACTGAGGTAAGGAAGAAACCCTTGTAGCAGAGTGAGTTTCTTAAGGAAGGATAGCAAAGAGAGTATAGTAGTACTAAGATGAATGAAATAATGAATTCAGGGGGGTTAAATAACATAGACTAAACATGAATGTGTGTAGAGGCCGTACGAGAAAATTATTAGAAAACATGGCTCTAGAAGAATTTCGCAGAAGAGGTGGAGAGATCAATTGTTGAAAATAATCAGGAGTAAAGTTGAAGAAGGTAAACCAGATAGTTTAACAATAGTACCCTGGTGAGGGAAAAGACACCAGACATGTATACACAAGAGTCCTAGACTCATAGATAAAGAATAGTGTGCCACCGGATCTCTATAAATAGGAAAGCCTCAAGATAAGTTCCCACCCTCCCAACCATCGTTAAATAGTAACAACACAGATAGACTTCGAAGTTCGTCTCAAGACATTCACAGAATCAAGAAAATGTGTAGTTGAAAGAGATTGGAGAAAAAAAAATTTAGATATAATACAAGAATAGAATAAAAGAGGAAATAGTTCTAAGTGAGAGATCTAGAAGAAAAGTTATCTAGATGAAACAATGAAGAGAGAAAGTATTAGTTAAACATTGATAAGGATGTAAAAGAACAGCGTTAAACATGAACGAAGACAAATGAGAGATGTCATTCTGCAAATAAGGAAGCAGAGACATAGGCTAGACAAGATCCAGAAATATAATAGAGCAAGAGAAAAGATAAAAAGTTTTAGAAGAATGATAGTCTATAAGAGATGATTAAGAGACAAAGTTCCAGTCAAGCATTTATGGAAGGCAAAAGAGAAAGCCATGGACATAATCA
The DNA here is from genome assembly GCA_019454045.1 of Zanthoxylum bungeanum. Lineage (NCBI taxonomy): Eukaryota > Viridiplantae > Streptophyta > Magnoliopsida > Sapindales > Rutaceae > Zanthoxylum > Zanthoxylum bungeanum. The sequence continues at coordinate 127,566 of SKCR01044484.1, read as the reverse complement.
GAGAATTGTAGGAGTTGATACCCTTGATCGGTGAAATCACACACATAACGCAAGCGCACGTATCGCTCAAGTAGTATAAAAATATCAATCCCACGAGGACTTAATTTCTACTGATGTTATTCACTATTGCCACTATTTATTTACAGGTATCTAATTAAATGGAGAAGGGAATGATTGTGGATTGATTGGTTGAATGTGGATTTGCTAAATAAATAAATAAATAAAGAAACAACAGAAAATACTAAGGAAAATAAACAAAGGACACAAATATCTAGGGTTGTGATTCCACATAATATTATTCTAATGATGAATTGATTCTCTTATATATGTGTAATAAATCAATTTGTTAGCCTGGAACACGAAAATATGCAAAAGCCTTTATCGATGGTCAGATGCAAACACCCAAATAACCCAATTAATCATATGTCTACGTTAACCAAGTTACCTGAATTTATTAAGTTCAAGTTCCAATTATGGCTACTCCCACCCGACAGGTATATGTCTATCCTGGAAGGAAATCTATTATGGGATATCTATCCTTAAAGGAGATCGTGAGCTATTGAATCTAAGGCTGAAACCTAAAATCCTTTTTCCAAGTTCATTTTAAGTTTACAACATCAAGCTTATTGGTGATCATGCAACAAGAAGCATTAAGCTTAAGATTCAATAAACAAACTAAAGTATTACCCATAATATAATTAAATCAATTATTAAGCATGCTAATATTGTGTTTCATCACTTCCTTAGAATAAAAATAAAATATTAGGGTTAGGGGATCCACTTTTAGAAATATCACTTTATTATAATATAGAAATTGTCAGTGTTACCCAATTAAGTTGAACCAGCCATAAAGGCGGTGTTATTATTTATCCATAAATCAACCATATAGGCGGTAATCATCTGTCACTTAAAGACCAACCTTATAGGCAGTGTCACATTATGTCACATAAATAAAACCATCCATTAAAGCGGTATCAACTTTAATCCATATTATTAAATTACAATTTTCATATTATAATATAAGTGAGATTAATTTATCTATACTATTTCTAATTTAGAAATCTATCGTATTATAATATATAAATTTACATGATATTACCAACCGCTCATATAGGCGGTATCCTGATTAAGTCAAGTTATAATTAATTCCAACCAACCATAAAGGCGGTATCCAGTTTAGTCAGGTTAAAATTAATTTAATTAAGTCCAACCGACCATAAAGGCGGTATCCAATTAAGTCAGGTTTTAAGATAATTTATATATTATAATTTAAGGGAGGTTAATCTAAATTATAAGAAAAAAAGCTTTATCATTCCCCCAACAGAAATTTAACTACTAAGCATAAAAGAAAAGTAAATAAAATAAACTATTATTACTAAAAATAAAAATAAAAATACATTACAAAACTACTAAATAAAACACACAAGATAAAATCTTTAATTCCTTATCAAGAAACCAAGGAAAGTATGAAATTTACAAATGAAATGGCTTGGTATTTATAGGTAAAATTTTGCCTCCACCAATTTCTCCACCAATTGCTCTACCAAACATGGCACAAAACACGACACCAAATCCTCCCCCAAACATGCAAGCATGTTTGGAGGAAGTTTGACAATTTATATTTTTTTTTATTTTTTATTTTTTTATTTTGAAAATGACATTAATAATTACACATAACACACTTTCCAATTTTTCATCAATTTCGGTCATGAATCTTCAGAATTCGAAATTCCTATAAACATCAAAGTTGTAGATCTTTGAGTCTTCTTTAATTTGGAACTTAAATCACCTCAATCCGATATCGAAGTAGAAATTTATGGCCAAAATACAAAAATTGAGGAAAGCTGAAATTTCCAAAATTGTACTTCGTTAGAACGACACTTCAAGTTTCCAACCTCCAAAATCAATATGTCAAGTCCGGTTTTTTCCCTTATTTGTTCCATATTTCGACCTGAATGATTCCATTGAGTCCTGATTTTATTTTATCTGTAAAATAAATAAAACACATCAAAATATTCATAAAACCCGAGAAACTATATAAAATATTAAGTAAAAAGGGCGGTAAATAGTGATATATTATCCGCTCATCACACCCCCAAACCTAACATTTTGCTAGTCTTCGAGCAAAACAACAAAATAAACTAAAATAAACAACTGAAATTAAATTAAACTAAGCCACTTTCGTAGGGATCACGGTTGCATTTAGCTTATACAACAAGCCTTTAAACCCCTAGGTGTCCCTAGTGGACGAGTTGTAGTCTCGTGAGGGCTTACAGCAACGATACCCACAAACATCAAATGCACACAAAAGAAAAAAAATAAAACACAAAAAACAAGTTAGTGACTAAACAAGTGAAACTCTTATCCAAGTTAATAGTTGTTTTCTTTCTTTCTAAATTACCAAATAAGTAAATTCTCCGATTATTTTTACCATTCTCCATAAACATAACCAACAATGTATTAATCAAATCATTGTACCCACAATATTCATAAGTGTAGTTGAAAAGAGAGTAATATTTTTGTCCTAAAGTTATATCAGAATTTACACTTTTTTTAGCAATGGATTTTTTTTCCATTTTTTTAATTATTTATTTACAATATCTTCAATCCATGTAACGAGCTTTGGGCCAGTGACTCCCAAGCCAGTTGGCTTTAAGGCACTAGGTGTTAAGACACCCTTACAGACTTAATTACTCGCATTTCATATATCTTTTTTCCTTTTTTTCTTTTTTTATAACATCTTCAATCCTTGTAGCGAGTTTTGGGCCAGTGACTCCCAAACCAGTTGGTTATAGGGCACTATATGTTAAAACACCCATACAGACTTAATTACTCGGATCTCAGATGTAATTTTTTTTTTATTTCCATCTCTTTTTAGATGCTTCCTCCAATTAAACTAGAGCACTGAATATTACAAACTTTTCAATTACAACTCATTGTATGTTACCATGCATGTTGATAATATCTGTCAACTGAGCATATGAAGATCCAATTTAGTCATTATTATGGATAATTCACAAATTAAATAATTCAAAAGGAAATAAATAAAAATTAACTTGATAAAAAATAGGTTGAGATACGTCTCAGGAGTGGAAATTCCTTACTCAGCTATCTCACGCCAATTTCACATGATTAGTCAAGTTAAAAAAAAACACAAAAACATAAATTTTTTTAATTTTTTTAAATTTTTGAAAAATTTTGACTAAAAACTAAGCAAAAAAAAACACAAAAAAATAATAAAAATAAGATACTAATCAATTATTCCCCTCCCCCAAACCTAACTGAGACATTGTCCCCAATGTCTAAAAAGTAGAAGAAGAGTTTATAAGACAATACCTAGTTAGCTCGAATTCTACATCTAAAAAGAAAATTAAAGGTTAAGATCCAGATTTATCCGACGCTTCTTACCACGATCATTATCGGACCAGTTAATCTTGGAAATGATAGGGTCAATTTGTGGTTCAAAGGCTAAAAGTTGGTCAATTAAATCATGGGCAGTTCTGGCAGTGAAAATGATATCTTTTACAGGTTTTGACACGAACCCATTTCTTCGGGCATCATCAAGAAACACACAAAGAAAATCATAAAATCCATAAACGTTAAACAGTCTAATTGGTTTCTAGTGTATGTTCAAGTTCACCCAAGATAGTACTGTAAAAATTTCCTCCATCGTGCCCAAGCCACCTGGCAAAGTAATAAAAGCATCAGCATATTTAATCATTTCAACCAGTCATTCAGACATACCGGGCACAATAAGTTCCTCTCCGTTTGATGGTCCTATAAGATTCGCCTCTACCAAAGGTTTTGGGATGATTCCTAGAACTTGACTACCTCATTCCTGTACAGCCCTTGAAACATACCCCATTAGTCCAAGGTTGCAACCACCATATACTAAGTGCATATTCCTTTCAGCTATGACTCTACCCAATTCCTGTGCTGCCTTAACATATTTTGGTTTAGAACCAAAACTAGTACCACAAAACACACAGATGTTTACAACTCGTCTTCTTGAAGTTGCTTCCATTTTTTTAGGTATTTCTTTCTCAAATCTGGATGTCTTCAAGAGTGCAATGATGAGCTGAATTTACAGAACTTGAAAAAGGGTTAGCACTAGTACCTGCCAAATGACAATTATCAGCTAAACAGTAAAATATATTATGAAAGTCAAAAAGTCTGGATCATGTCTGCAAAATTTAAGGAAATCACAACCGAAAAACAATGAAAGCAATTATTTAAGGCAACAGAATTATGTACGTGATACGCCACTCGCTTGGTATATAAATCCATCAGGATGTGTCTCAAGAATCTATTCCATACTCAGCCATCACTAATGAATTAAATCTTGTCCTTGTGATTGCCAAACACCATTCATTATATCTTGTTCTGCCTTAAATGCTCTGTTTATGCTTTTCCCTGAAAATATCACACAAAATTAAAAACTATATAACATGTATACACAAAATACAAAATAAAAAAATTTAAATGAAAATTTTGCATGGGTTGCCTCTCTGCTAGCGCTAAATTTTTCATCTTCAGCCAGACGTTACGGAAGTCCATTTGTCAATGAGGTTTCAGCGTGGTTTGGATTTCCGATTAGAGACAATCCCATGAGCGTTTCTTTTGAAGGGTCTCTTCCAATGGTAAAGTGGCAAAAAGAATTTTGAAAAGAAATAAAGAAAATCAGGAGGTCTCGTATGGTGTTTGACTTTGAATGGGAGTTCCATTCTGTCAAGCTTCTGGGCGATATATTTGATTTTTACTCCCCAAAACAATGATGTTTCTCTGAATGTATGAGATCTTCAATATGGTCAGACACTTTCTCCTCCATTTGCTCTACTTCTTTCTCTATTTTTTCTTCACAAATTTACTTTAGGATTTCCTCGTTTAGCTCTTCATCTGTCATCTTTGAGATGCATGCTCCATACGTGTCAACCAGAGGATGTAAATATATGTCTGATTATAGGCTTTTATCCTCTATGATTGGCTCGGGTAGCTCTTCTTCAAACATCAGTACAATGCATGCTCTAAGATCTTCATTTTGAGGATATAGAGTTTCATCCTCAATTGTAATTGGTACATACAGCTCAACTACTTGTTCCTCGTCAGAATATGATGAATAGTAAAAATAAAATTGAGATTCTTTCGGTTCGGGCACCTAAACTGATACCTCTGATTCTTGATACTGCTCAGCCTCTTCCTCTGTTAAGGTGTCATCGTGAAATTCTTGGTACTTGAAGGCTTCGTCAGTTTCATCAGAAAATATTTCATGTGGTGTGCAGTTCTGGTTTTCTGTTAATTGTCTCGCTTGATCTGTTATTCTTTATAAGATTGCTACTTGATTTTCTATTTGACTCTGAAACATTTCAACCCTTGCATTTAATTTTTATCTTCTTTCTTGATCCAATCTTTGAGTATGTCAATCACCCGATCTTCTTCTGATGGTTCTGGTTATTAATAAAGATCGTAGGTGGACGGTGGATAAGTTGGAGAATAAGGTTCAGTGAGATATGTTGGTTCTTTGTACCTTGATGGATTCTGATAATTCTGCCACCCTGAATTGTAGTAGTGGTTTATGCTCGAGTGGTTACCATCACATATCTCACATCTCCCAATTGCGTTCCGTTGAGCAAATGTTGTGTTGAATGGCTCTGACATCCAAGGATAATTATTGGGCTAGACAACAGGCCTCAGAAAATCGGATCGTTGCTCCCTAATTTGGGGTGTATCTTCACCTCGTAAAACTCATAATTCGTTTATCACCCACTGAAGATCTATTTTAACCACCTGAAATTAAAAGAAAAAAAAATAAAAATTACAGATAAAAATAAAGAAAATTATATACAAGTAAATTAGATAGCTTCAAAATTAATAACTCAAAGAAAATAAGTCCCTGGCAACGGCGCCAAAAACTTGATCGGTGAAATCACACAAGTAACGCAAGCACACGTATCGCTCAAGTAGTATAAAATATCGATCCAACGATGACTTAATTTCTACTGTTGTTATTAATTATTACCACTATTTATTTACAGGTATCTAATTAAAGGAAGAAAGGAATGATTGTTAATTGATTGGTTGAATGTGCATTTGCTAAATAAATAAATAAATAAAGACACAAAAGAAAATACTAAGGAAAATAAACAAAAGACACAAATATCTAGGGTTGTGATTTCATACAATATTAATCTAATGATGAATTGATTCTCTTATAAATGTGTAATAAATCAATTTGTTATCCTAGAACACGAAAATATGCAAAAGCCTATGTCAATGGTCAGATGCAAACACCCAAATAACCCAATTAATCATATATCTACGTTAACCAAGTTACCTGAATTTATTAAGTTCAAGTTCCAACTATGGCTACCCCCGCCCGACAGGTATATGTCTATCCTGGAAGGAAATCTATTAAGGGATATCTATCCTTAAGGGAGATCGTGAGCTATTGAATCTAAGGCTGAAACCTAAAATCCCTTTTCCAAGTTCATTTTAAGTTTACCACATCAATCTTATTGGTGATCAGGCAACAAAAAGCATTAAGCTTAAGATTCAATAAACAAACTAAAGTATTGCCCATAATATAATTAAATCAATTATTAAGCATGCTAATATTGTGTTTCATCACTTTCCTAGAATAAAAATAAAATACTGGGGTTAAGGGATCCACTTTTAGAAATATCACTTTATTATAATATAGAAATTGTCAGCGTTACCCAATTATGTCGAACCAGTCATAAAGGCGGTGTTATTATTTATCCATAAATCAGCGATATAGGCGGTAATCATATCACCTAAAGATCAACCTTATAGGTAGTGTCACATTATGTTACATAAATAAAAACATCCATTAACGTGGTATCAACTTTAATCCATATTATTAAATTATAATTTCCATATTATAATATAAGTGAGATTAATTTATCTTTACTATTTCTAATTTAGAAATCTCTCTTATTATAATATATAAATTTGTATGATATTACCAACAGACCATATTGGCGGTATCCTGATTAAGTCAAGTTATAATTAATTCCAACCGACCATAAATGTGGTATCCAATTAAGTCAGGTTTTAAGATAATTTATATATTATAATTTAACGGAGATTAATCTAAATTATAATAATAAAAGCTTCATCATTCCCCCATCAGAAATTTAACTACTAAGAATAAAAGAAAAGTAAATAAAATAAACTACTATTACTAAAAATAAAAATAAAAATACATTACAAAACTACTAAATAAAACACACAAGATACAATCCTTAATTCCTTATTAAGAAACCAATGAAAGTATGAAATTTACAAATGAAATGGCTTGGTATTTATAGGCAAAATTTTACCTCCACCAATTTCTCCACAAATATCTCCACCAATTGCTCCACCGAACATTGCACAAAACATGGCACCAAATCCTCCACCAAACAATTTCGGTCATGAAATCTTCAGAATTCGAAATGCCTATGAACATCGAAGTTGTAGATCTTTGACTCTTCTTTAATCTGGAACTTGAATTACCTCAATCCGATATCGGAGTAGAAATTTATGGCCAAAATAAAAATATTGAGCAAAGTTGAAATTTCCGAAATTGTACTTCGTTAGAACGCCATTTCAAGTTTCCAACCTCCAAAATCCATATGTCAAGTCTAGTTTTTTCCCTTATTTGTTCCATATTTTAACCTGAATGATTCCATTGAGTCCCGATTTTATTTTATCTATAAAATAAATAAAACACATCAAATCGTTCATAAAACCCGAGAAACTATATAAAATATTAAGTAAAAGGGGTGGTAAATAGTGATATATTTTATGCTCATCAACCATTGCGAATAAAAAGATAGAAGCATATATCACAGGAGTTCAGTTATAGGATAAAGCCGGATATGAGGTAAAGACATCAGGAGAAAGGCTTGTAATAATTCAGATATTGGACAAATAATAACAGAGGTGTATAATGATAAGACAGATTTACAATAGTTCTAAGAAATAGTCTGCATAACAGATAGTAATTGTGCTTGTACCAGCATAGGAATCAAAAGTACAGAAAAGTACACAGTTCTAACATAAAATGCACAAGATTAGACTTACGAGGAGTATTACCAAGGGAACTACCTTGAAGAAATGTTCTAAGTATAAGAGTCGTTGATTAACAGTAAGAGTACATGGAAGTATTAGTTATGAGTTAAAAAGTCCTAAACCCATGAATGGATATATATATTTGAAAACTTGAAGAGAGAAGCTCATAAGCTGTTGAAATTTGGAAATAAGAACATAAAGTGTTAAATAGCTAAGTGATGAGAAAGAATATTAATGCCAAGTTGGATAAGTGAAACAAAAAGGAGTATCGAGAATGAGCATTGCAATAATGTCAAGGACCACTCATGCAAACTTATCAATTCCAAAAAAAGAGTATGGGAACCCTGATTGTGGGGATTTCAGTATTTTTTTTTATGAGAGTCAAAGGTATCAGCTATTAAGAACCTGATTAAGTTGTTATGCTTGGTGCAATGACTCCTTAATTTCATCGTCAGAACTAAGGATTAGATCTTTATACCATGATGTTGAAATTAAAGGATCTTCATAGATCTAACCTTAGATCTTAGAAGTACAAATTGCAAAAGAAGCTCTTTCACTCGCCATATCAGATGGTATATTTGTCGAGCACTAGGTGTCGTAGATGATTGCTGACATCGAACAACTAGGTTAGCTAGGCATTACCTATGAGGCCGAGACTTCTATAGATTTGATTTTACAGTCTCTGCCTGAATGCTAGGGCGGGTTCGTCATGAACTTCAATATGATGAATCAAGAGAAAAATCTTCGAGAGTTAATGACTATACTCAATGAGGAAGAGCCAGAGCTTCTAAAAGGGCAAGAAGCGCAAGGTACATTTTACTTCGATCCAGAAGGCCAAGGCTTGGCCGAAAGCTTCTGGGGGTGTGAAGAAAAGGGCAAGGCTAAATCATCACATTATTCTAGGAAGACAAAGGACATATCCCAAGATGTCTACCTAAGCTGTGGCAAACAGGGTCACTAAAGCGTGACTGACGTATGGACAAGGCAGACATGAAGGAATTGAAGGTGGGGCAAGGCTCCGGTTTCAGGTATGTTTGTTATAAACATGTCTACTACTAGTTTTAAGAATTAGATTTTGCTACTGGATGTGGCACATAAATATATGTACCGATATGTAGAATCTGCTGATTAGCAGGAGACTGGCTTCAGATAAGATCGACCTGCGAGTCGAAAACGGGACGAGAGTCGCTATTTTGGCCGTATAAACCTATGTTTTGGAACTGCCTAGGGGCATGTACTTAAATTAGGAGACTGTTATAATGTACTTAGTTTGACTAGAAATATTATCTCTATATCTAGTTTAACCCATTTCGGGTATACCTTTGTATTCCGAAATACTGGGTGTTTTTTCTATAAAAATGATATTGAGATATACACATTAGATGTGAATAAAAATATTTATATTTCGAATATAAATGAATCTCAAACATATAAAATGACAAATAAAAGGCTCAAATTGAGTAAATCAAATGAGACTTATTTATGGCATTATTGTCTGGGACACATTAACACGACTCGTATATCCACACTTTCGAAGAGTGGATACTAGGACGAATTTGATCCTAATTCAAATGATGTCTGCGAATTTTTTTATTAGATAAAGTGCCTAAAACACCTTTTAGCGGTAAAGGTGCACGAGCCTCCGATCTGTTAGCCCTCGTTCATAGTGACATAAGTGGGCCCATATCTAGCTAGGCTAGAAGTGGATATGAATACTTCGTAACCTTTACAGATGTGGATATACGAGTCAGAAACCTTTGAGTAATTCAAAGAGTTTCGACACAAAGTATAAAAACAGACCGGTAAAAGTATTAAAACATTACGGTTGGACCATGGTGGATAATACTTAAACATATGAGTTTCAAGATTACTTGAAAGAGTATGGTATTCTTTCACAGTGGACTCCTCCCGGAACACCTCAGTTAGACGGTGTGTCCGAACGGAGAAACTGAATTTTGTTGGACATGGTAAGGTTAATGATGAGTCGCTCTGAGCTACCAATTTTCTTTCTGAGGATACACATTAAATATTTCAATACTTATTTTGAATAAGATTCCATGAAAAATTTGTTAGACATACTTCATATTAGATATGAACAGGAAAGAAACTGGGTTTCTCATTCCTGGAGATTTGGGAATGCTGGACATACTCTAAACGTTTGGATGATACCAAACTAGAACCTAAATCGGATAAGTGCATATTTGTAGGTTATCCTAGGGAAACCAAAGTATAGTACTTATACAACTCACAAGAGAACAATGTATTTGTTGCTCTCCATGCTGTTTTCCTCGAAAAGGAATTCCTAAATGCAGTGGTAAGTGGGAGGAAAGTAGAACTCGATGAAAATTAGAGTGATATTATTCCAGGCACCGATCCCTTACGAAACATGAACAGTTCATCAGGGATGAAACTGTACCACAATCTTTGAATATACAAGAACTGCGTATGTCAGAGAGAGTCAGAAACAACCTTGGGTTTTTGATCTCACCTCATGTAGATATTAATCGTATTGAGGAAGATAGACTGACTACATATGAGGAAGTGATACAAAGTATCGACTCCTTTTATGGCAAAGTGTCATAAAGTTCGAAATGTATACCATGTATACGAACCATGTTTGGATACTGGTTTATACACCAGAAGGCGTTAAACCTATTGGATGCAAATGGTCTTCAAGGAAGACAGACATGGATGGAAACATACAAATGTACAAGGCTAGGCTTGTACAGAAAGGGTATCGTCAACGATATAGTATCGATTATGATGAAACTTTTCACATATTGCCATGATTAAATCCATTCGGATAATGCTTGTTATTACTGCATATTTCGTTTATGAAATATGACAGTTGGACTCCAAAACCGCTTTCCTTAACAGAAACCTTTTGGAGGATGGTTGTATGCAACATCCTGATGGTTTTGTCGTGCCAAAACTGTTGGTTTCTATTAAGGTCCCAAGATCATAAACAAGTATGAAACATGTGCGAATACAAATCGAAGAAGTTACGGAATACTCACATCGATCGGTTGAGCGATGCGTTGATGAACAAAATCTGATTCTCTTCCCTTGAATTGGTCACGGCAGTGACTGCTCCAAGCTCACTGGTTTTCGGTTTTTGACTCCAAGTTTTGAGCTCCAAGCTTCGTCAAACGATTCCCGGCTCATGGGTGGACTTCCCTATCACCTTCGCATGATCCCGTTGAGTGCTAGCTCTCTTGATTTTGCAATAAAATCAAACACTCTTGCTTCCCAAACTCACGGCAGTGAGCTGTGTGCATAAGAGAGGAAAAACAGCCCATGAAGGGCGTGAGAGAGAGAGATTAAAAATGAATAAAGAGAGTTAGGTGTTCTTTGTATTTTGTGTATCAAATACACTTAAATGAAATTCAAATTCATTTACTACAAATTTGGCTTTACAAAAGTCAAACCATAAAGCCACACCAACCTCCATCAACTCACATCACTCCATCAATCATGAATAGTGACTTGCGTCAATCACTCAAAGTGAAAGACATCCATCACTTGATTGACGAGAATGATGTGACGTTAGTTGCGACTAGCGATTTGACGCTTGATTTGACTTGCGTGCCATATTCGAATTCGAAATGAAAATGTGCTCGCAAACAATCTCGGGCTCGGGTTCGTTAATTCCAAATTAATGAATTTTTTATTGCGACGCAATTAAATGATTACGCCTAGCGAAATCACTATTCACGTCGCCAACAAATTAATTCTAAACAAACTCGCTCGTCCGAATTAAAATCTAATTTTAATTCCGCATCGAAATCCAATTTCGTTTAATATATCGAATATATTAATTTAACTGATTAATTCAAAATTAATCGTTATCTCTCTTTAAAGGATATTTTATCCCAGATAAAATATCTCCGCAATAATCCCAGATTAATTTAGAGTGCGAGTCATACGTCATCGGTGAATCTTTGGGAAGCGACCCATGAGATCCCCGGATATGTTGGCAGTAAATTCGGTAGTCGGACTATCCGAACATGTAGGTACCAAGTACTACGTTTATATCGATTTACAAGACAAGTTTGGTCTCTAGCAAAACGCCATGCCTACCCAATTCTCCGGAAATATCAGGCGTATTATACTAAGTAATGCGTATTTCTGTCCAGTATCGGATGATCACGTGCTAGGCCTGGGGCTGGAATTGTGTGTGCCCCGTACGAAGCACATGTCGGATGTCTGGTAACTAGTCTCTATAATCGGATAAACATGACCTTGTCATTTTATTCCGATGACTGCAGTACTTAAGAGTACTAGTACCGTATCCTACGCGACCATCATCTCCATATGACTGGAGTGACACTTCCGTCTTGACATCACACCCAACACACTACGATTCTCAATATACCCAGCATTGGTGTACACAGAACCTGTTAAAGCCCTGGACGACCGCAACCAAAGTATATTGATTGTCGCAAGTATTAGCGGTGCAAGTCTCAAGTTAAGACCAAATACACCTATCCTGATTTCGGACTTCCATAGACACATAGTCATACAACTAATGGAATTCCGAGGGGGTCTATCCAGAGCGAAGCTGTTTCCCGTACCATCGGTAAAACACAACCTCCTATTACACTTGCATGAGTATCCTACACCCAAATATATGAGAACTATGCCGTTGTGCCCTCACAACGTGCACAAATGTAATACTACTCTTTTACGTATTTATCGATGTCCAATCTCCATAATACTCTGACTATGGATATTTAATGATTTATACTTCGTGGACTCATACTGTCTCATATGATTCTCCGTCCAGGAACAAATCATAGGGACCTCCTATCATTTATATATCTAGCTGATCTAATCACAAATGATAAGAGTGCAATCTTCTTTGTCACATAGTTAATTTGTACAACAACACCATGATTTGTACAAATAGTGACGCTATGGGTCATAATTGTCCAACAATCTCCCACTTGGCCTATAGCCAGTCACTCGAGTGTCTGACACCCGAACTATGTACGGTTGGCTCAAACTGCTGAGAAAATGCTTTCGTCAGCGGATTTGCATGACTATCATCTGATGCGATTTATTCGATCATCACATTGTTGGATAATATGACCCATAGCGTCAGTATTTGTACAGATCACGGTGTTGTTGTACAAATTAACTATGTGACAAGGAAATTGCACTCTCATCATTTGTGATTAAATCACTATAAATGTATAAATGAAGAGAGGTCCATATGATTAGTTCCTGGATTGAGATGATATGAGACAGTATCAGTCCACGAAGGATTAATCATTAAATATCCATAGCCGGAGTATTATCGAGACTGGACATCAATAATGCGGAATAGGCTAGTATTGCACTTGTGCGTGTTGTGAGGGCACAACGGCATAGTTCTCATATATATAAGTATTAGATACTTATGCAAGTGCGATAGGAGGTCGTGTTTCACCGATGGTACGGGAAACAGCTTCGCTCTGGATAGACCCCGCGGAATCCCATTGGTAGTATGTCTGCGTGTCTATGGGAGGCCGCATCAGGGTAGGTGTATATGATCTTAACCTGAGACTTGCATCGCTAGTACTTGCGACAATCGGTAAACTTTGGTTTTGGTGGTTGGGGGACCTAAACTGGTTCTGTGTTGACCTCTTCTGGGTTTATCAGGAATCGTAGTGTACTGGGTGTGATGTCAAGATGGAAGTGTCACTTCAGACATATGGAGTTGATGATCGCGCAGGATACAGAACTAGTACTCTATAAATAGGTTGCAACCGTCGGGACAATATGACTAGGTCAGGATTGCCCGATTCAAAGAGACTAGTTGCTTGATGTCCGATATATGTTTCGTACGGGGCAAACACATTTCCAGCCCCAGGCCTAACATGTGATCGTCCGATACTGGATCGATATACGCAATACTACGGTATACTACGCTTGATACAGATCTATATATTCCTGTAAGAATATTTCTGGAGAATTGGGTAGGCATGGCGCTTTGCTAGAAGCCAACCTTGTCTTGTAAATCGGTATAAACGTAGTACGAGGTACTTACGTGTTCGGACAGTCCGACGATCGTATTTACTGCCAACATATCCGGAGATCTCATGGGTCGGTTCCTGAAGATTCACCGATGATGTATGACTCGCACTTTGATTAATCTGGGATTAATTAGAAAAGAGAGATAGAATTAATCTGGGATTAATTCGATGAGAGAGAAAATTAATCTGGGATTAATTACGGAGATATTTTATCTCGGATAAAATATCGTTAAAGAGAGAGAACGATTAATTTGGAATTAATCGGTAAATTAATATATTCGATATATTAATCGAAATTGGATTTTGACGCGGAATTAAAATTAGAATTTAATTCGGGCGAACGAATTAATTTAGAATTAATTCGTTAGCGACGTGAATAGTGAATTCGCTAGGCGTAATCATTTAATTACGACGCGACGGAAAATTCGTTAATTTGGAATTAGTGAACCCGAGCCCGAGAGTGATTGCGAGCACATTCGCATTTCGAATTCGAGCGCGGCACGCGAGTCGCATCAAGCGTCAAATCGTTTGTCACATCATGCGTCAAATCAATTGTCACTTTGAGTGATGTGACTTGACAACATGTCACTTTATTAAAGTGATGTGATGTGACTTAAAGTAAAAAGTAGAAAAAGCATTAATAGACTTTTGCTTTTTACTTTTGATATATATGATAATGATTTATATATATTTATTTTGTTTTTGGAAAATAAATTAAATATATAAACTTATCATTCTCTCTCTCCAACATGCAAGACACGGTCTTCCTCTTTTCCCTCTCTTTTTCCTCTCTTTTCCTTCACGGCTTCACTGCTGATTTTGCTTAAAATTGTTTCTGGTTTTACCGATTTTTGAGAAGCAAAATTGAAGAAGACTTAGTGCTAGCACACCATGAGTGATACATAGGTGATAGGGAAGTGTCTTCATGAGCTTGGATTTATTTTTGGAGCTTGAAGCTTGGAGCTTCAATGGAGTCTCACATCGCCGAAAATGGTGGAGTCCAAACCAGTCCAAACCGAGCAGTTCACTGCACTTGGAAGCCAAAACCGAGCATGATGAAGCAAGAAAAACGCATCTTGTTCTTCCTAGCATCAAACCCATCAATGTGAGTATGAATTCCGCCTTACTCCTTTGTGTATTCAACTCGTTTTTATGCATGTTTGTGATCTTTGGGACTTGATTTAACTCTTACACACATCGCCACGATGTATGATCCGAACAAATCAGATGAATATCGAAGTATATATCTGGATCGTTGATGAGACCATTAATTCTTTAGCCTGTGCTGACGCCTAGCTCATATGCTAATAGAATTATATCTAATCTAATTAGATTTATTATCGACCCAAATGGCTTCTATTGCTGCCTCAGCTGCAACAATAACCCGCATTTGTTGTTTATTCGGTAACAGTATCTTGCTTGGAAGATTTTCAGCTCACTATTCCGTTATTCAAACTATATAGTACTGTTGTTCGACTTTTAGTCGTCTTTATCGGTTAGGAAACTTGCTACAGTGATCCCAGTCACTTCAAGTTCTCCATCTCTATAGACTAAGACAGCATCCTTAGTTCTCTAAGATACTAACGGATGTTCTTAACATCAATCCAGTGACTATCACTCGGATTGGCCTGTTTGTGAATCCATATGCTTAAAGCGTATGAGACACCAGGTCGCGTACATTTTTCAATGTATGATTTCTCGGAGAGTATTCAAAAGTCAAACTTTCACTGATAGTTATTATGGGAAAATCATTTCCAAGAAATGACATATTATCATTATTTTATAGAATAGCGATTGGCAGTGCGCTCCCACTAACCCTCTTATATACACAAGAATCATTTACGTTTTGAATTAAATCATAAATCATTATGATTATATCAAAACGATAATTCCAAGAACTTATGCTTGCTTCAATCCAAACATGGATCGAATGACCTGCAAACCTTGTTTGCTAGTTATTGTACGACAAAACCGTCAAGATATTGTAAACATCCTCCAAAAGGTTTCCTTTTCAGGAAAGCGATTTTCCCGTTCATCTGGCATATTTCATAAATGAAATACGCAGCTTTAGCAAGCATTATCCAAATGGATTTACCGTGGCAACATGTAAAAGGTTGAATCGTAATCAACACAATGTTGATAACGATACCTTTCCGCTAAAGCCTAGCTTTGTACGTTGGTATGTTTCCTTCCATGTATGTCTTCCTTGAAGACTTATACAGTACCAATAGGCACAATGCCTTGCGGTACTTCAACTAGTATCCAAACTTAGTTGATATACATGGAATCCATTTCGGACTCATGACACTTTGTCATAATAGGGAGTCGATACCTTTTATCACTTCCTCATACGTAGTCAGTTGGTATGCCTCAATAAGATTAACATCTTTATGAGGTGAGATCAAAAACCCATACCCCAGGTTGTTTTCTAACTCTCTCCGACTTACGCGATTATTGTGTATTCGAAGATTAATGGTAATAGTTTCATCTTTGATGAACTATATATGTTCCATTAAGGATATGGTGCCTTGGACAGTATTACTCTGATTTTCATCGAGTTTTACTATCCTCCCACTTACCATTGCATATCGGTATTCCTCTTAGGAAAACCGCATGGTGAGCAACAATTACATTGTTCTCAAGTGAGATGTATAAGTACAGTACTTATGGTATCCCTAGGATAACCTACAATTTGGCACTTATCCAATTTGGGTTTTAGTTTGGTATCATCCAAACATATGCCTAGCATACCCAAATTATCAGGAATGAGAAACCCAGTTTCTTTCATGTTCATATCTAATATGAATTCTGTCAAACAGATTATTATAGAACCTTATTCAAAATAAGTTCTACACTGTTTATACTTATCCGTTGAAGGAAATGGTAGCTCAGAGCGACTCATGATTAACCTTGTCATGTCTAACAAAATTCGGTTACTCTGTTCGGACACACCGTCAGGATGACGTGTTCCGGGAGGAGTCCTCTTTGGAAAGAATACTTTACTCTTTCAAGTATATTAGAAACTTATTCCTTAAGTATTTTCCATTACGGTCGAACCGTGACGATTTAATATTTTAGTCGATCTGTTTGTCTATTTCGTGTCGAAACTTTAAAAGTTTCCGATTTGTGTTTCAAAAGAAACACATAACCATAACGCGATGCCACATCCATAAGGTCACGAAATATTCATATCCACATCTAGCCTAGCTAGACATGGGCCAACTTGCTTCACTATGAACTAGGGCTAACAGATCTGTGGCATTTACACTTTTACCGAGTAAAGGTGTTTTAGGCACTTTGCCCAATAAACTAGATTTGTAGACTTTATTTGAATGGAATCAAATTAGTCCGAGTACCCACTCTTCAAAAGTGTGGATATACGAGTCCTGTTTAATTGTGTCCCAGACAACAATGCCACATCAGTTTCTTCTGATCAAATCAGTTTGAGCTATTTGTTTGTCATGTTATACGTTTGAGATTTATTTATATTCAAAATATAAATTCTGTTATTCACATCTAATGTGTTTATCTCAATATCATCTTTCTATAATAAAACACTTTAGTGTTCTAGAATATAAAGGTACACCCGCAGCGGGTTATACATTGATATAGAGATAATGTATCTAGTCAAACTAGTTACATTATAACAGTTTCCAAATTTAGGTACACACCCGAAGGTAGTTCCTAAAATTAGGTATATACGGTTAAAACAGCGACTTTCGTCCCGTTTCCAATTCGCAGATAAATCTCAATTGATCTCATTATTCTGCTCATAGCAGATTCTGAACATCTGTATATATATTTATATCACACTAAGTATTTAAAATCCAATTTTAATACTAGTAGTGAATATATTTATGACAAACATATTTGAATTCAGAGCCTTGCTCGTCTTCAATTCCATAATGTCTGCTTTGTCCAAACGGCAGTCACGCTTCCGCAATTCCGTTTTTCACATTTTAGGCAGACATTTTGGGATATGTCCTTTATCTTCCTAGAAGATTATAATGATTTTGCCTTTGCCTATTTCAACACTCCAGAAACCTTTGGCCTAGCCTCGGCCTTCTAGAATATCAGAGTAAAGTGCGCCTTGCGCTACTTGCCTAAATTGCAAACTTTGACTTTATCTCCTTGAGAATAGTCATTAACTCTCCAAGAGTTATTTATTGCAATTTAGTACTTCTAAAATCTAAGTATAGATTTATGAAGATCCTTCAATTTCTTTATCATACTTTAAGGATCTAATCCTTAGTTTTGATTCAGAAATTAAGGAGTCTACTGCGACAAGCTTAATGGATTAAGCACTTAAGTTATCATCACATAAATCTTCCAAAGATTATGCTCTACTATTTGTTTAACTCCGGGCTTAGGCATAATATGTTATTTTATCAAATAAAGTAACTTATTATTTTCCAGGACCATCTTGAAATTAAATTCCCAATTTGAAAATTAAACCATTTAAATACATTTTCCCTAGGATTATGTTTTAAATATCAATCTTTCATTTAATCTTGATTTTAATAGTCCAACTATTTAATCAACGATTTAGGTACTATTTATTATAATGATTACAAAAGTCCAACTATTTAATCAACTATAATTTAATAGATTAAAATCAATTATATTGATTACTATAATCCAATTATAAAATCAACTATAAATGAATAGTTTGAATATAGTCCAACTATTTATTAAAACAACGTTTAAATATTAGTCCAACTAACATTTAATTTCTTTGACGAATAATATTTGTTTGAGCGCGTATGGCAAGTAATTAAACGAATATTCCAAATTCAATTCTTGCCTCCCACTATTTTTCGGCGAGCCTCTAACCCTCTGTCAAGTACTCAGGAAACCGTGTTTCCTAGTGGGCTAGGATCCCGTTAAATATCACACAATTTTGACTTTGGCCAACAAATTGTATGATAATTAACAAGGTAGATCTCTAAGATCGATTGGATCCAATCCAATTCCTAGATCTGGTAGGGGGACATCCAAGTCCGAAACATATATTTTATATATGCCAATACATCCAATGTATTACCTAACCTTTTTTCCTCTGAATCATCTAAGCCTTGGCTTTGGCACAACAAACTCAGTGATCCCAGTTAAGCGCGACCCATTGACCATGGAAAGCTTCGTAATCAATGTCGATGGACAAGAAGTGGTCTTGACTTTGGCCGAAAAACCACAACTTGGACAAGACACTGACATGGAACAAAGCTCTCGTGATTCAAACACATCCTCGATGGAAAAAGGCCTTGACTTTGGCCAACAAGCCAATGCCAGTCTCGGATCTTGAGTGAGAATCACTCAATGGAAGGAAAAACGCTTAATATTTTTCGAGGATTTTTCGAGTGTAAATTGGCAACCAATTTATTATCTTTGTTAAGGTCTCATCATTATACACCCTGAAACATGCATTCTAAACACATAATAAAGCGCATATGAATAAAGTAATAATGATATGCGGATGGATACTTTACACATTGATCCTAGATCAAATCTCTCCCTTTCTCTCTCCCGCTAGCACATGTATTACTTCTACCCGTTACACTACACTTCTAAAGAAACCTCATTTACATTGAGGGGAATAGGTGAGAAGAGAATACAAAGAATATGGAGGTGATAAGGCTGGACACGCAGGTCCAATAAATAAATCAAATTTATTACAACAATTTCTAAAATTGTCCCACTCATCTAATATCCATCTGATATATATTATTCATGCATCGCAACCACGTATTCACACAAGCATGTTATCAATCAATCTAATCAAATTAATTAATCAGATAATTAAGGATCATCCAATGTTCAAACAACGATTTGATTTTGGTCGAGTCAAACTCGTTTTGCGAATAAGTACTCAAAGTACGAATTCTCGAATTAAATTAAACTACATAATTAAATCCAATTTAACATGCATTTAATTCTAATTCGCTATTTAATTCCAAATTAAATACTACACTTTATTAATGAACTTTTACAACTTAAATTCCAAATTTAATCGTTATGGGTCTCAAAGCCCGATTAACGTCCAACATCAATTTAATTAAAGTCCAATGGGCTTTTAATTAATTTCTTAAGGCGTGGACTTTTGGTCAACTCGGGTCAAACTGAATAACCAAAATCCAATCCGGGAGTTACCCCATAAGCCCAGAAATCAATTTAGGCCCATTAGGCCCAATTAAACTTTAAAGGTCCATTAGTCGTATTTGGGCTTTATGGAGGCGGTTTTGGGCCCAATTGGATCCAATCCATTTGGCCTAAACCCAACTTAGTACAACTAAGCCCAATAAGCCCAATTACAACACAACAAGCCCAAATCCAATTTTAAGGCCCAATTAATTAAATACAAAAAATCCAATTTCACATTTAATTAACCTAAAGTGTATATCATGATTAATCACCCAAATTAACATTTCTAAAACATCAATTTATACAATTAATTATGCTCATTTACATCAATTAGTGTCCAACACATTTTGATCAAAAATCAAACCCAATCATGCTTCAAAGTCTCGGCTTTTATAAGGAATTTTAAATCGATTTCGATTTCAATCCAATTGAATCCACAATCAATATTAAATCAACATTCCTGATTGATTCAAGTCATTCAATGATCAAAAATCAAAAAATCACCAAGACAAATTAGGGCACTTGTATTCGGCCAAGCCCAAATATTTGGGGAAAAATATTCCAAACACAAATTCATGAAATTGATCCAATCAATATTCAATTAAACATCAATTAAGCATATTCATTCATCCAATTTCACAAAATCATGCTCAAAATCAATTTACCCAATTTTAAGCCCTAAACTTTTTCATGCTCAAACCTTGCTCTGATACCATTGTTGGTTTCTATTAAGGTCCCAAGATCATAAACAAGCATGAAACATGTGCGAATACTAATCGAAGAAGTTGCGGAATACTCACATCGATCGGTTGAGCGACGCGTTGACGAATAAAATCTGATTTTCTTCCCTTGAACTGGTCACGGCAGTGACTGCTCCAAGCTCACTGGTTTTCGGTTTTTGACTCCAAGTTTTGAGCTCCAAGCTTCGTCAAACGATTCCCGGCTCATGGGTGGACTTCCCTATCACCTTCGCATGATCCCGTTGAGTGCTAGCTCTCTTGATTTTGCAATAAAATCAAACACTCTTGCTTCCCAAACTCACGGTAGTGAGCTGTGTGTAGAAGAGAGGAAAAACATCCCATGAAGGGCGTGAGAGAGAGAGAGATTAAAAATGAATAAAGAGAGTTGTGTGTTATTTGTATTTTGTGTATCAAATACACTTAAATGAAATTCAAATTCATTTACTATAAATTTGGCTTTACAAAAGTCAAACCATAAAGCCACACCAACCTCCATCAACTCACATCACTCCATCAATCATGAATAGTGACTTACGTCAATCACTCAAAGTGAAAGACATCCATCACTTGATTGACGAATGATGTGACGCTAGTTGCGACTAGCGATTTGACGCTTGATTTGACTTGCGTGCCGCATTCAAATTCGAAATGCGAATGCGCTCGCAGACAATCTCGGGCTCGGGTTCGTTAATTCCAAATTAATAAATTTTCCGTTGCGACGCAATAAAATGATTACGCCTAGTGAAATCACTATTCACATCGCCAACAAATTAATTCTAAACAAACTCGCTCGCCCGAATTAAAATCTAATTTTAATTCCGCGTCGAAATCCAATTTCGTTTAATATATCGAATATATTAATTTAACCGATTAATTCAAAATTAATCGTTATCTCTCTTTAAAGGATATTTTATCCCAGATAAAATATCTCCATAATTAATCCCAGATTAATTTTCTCTCTCATCTAATTAATCCTAGATTAATTTAGAGTGTGAGTCATACGTCATCGGTGAATCTTTAAGAAGCGACCAATGAGATCCCCAGATATGTTGGCAGTAAATTCGGTCGTCAGACTATCCGAACACGTAAGTACTGTAGGCATTGCATTTTCGCATGTGAAACCCGATGATGAGTCTCATTTGGAGGCACTACCTTTTGAGTCATGAAAGCCGCGGGAAACAGATATCGGAAGGGGAAATCCAGGATAAACAAGCTCACTGTCTTCGTTGGTGCTGCGTTCGTTACTTCGTTCGAACCTCGTACAGATTGCGGACGTTCGTGCCGCGTTCGATGGAGCGTTCGAACGGTGTCGGTAATTCTGATTTTGCTGCTAGCCTCACGCCCAGCCCATTTAGCTCCCCAAAGCCCATAAAACACATCCCAAATTAAATAAATAAATATTAATTTAAATATTAAACATTAAAATAAAACATTTAAATCATTTACCAATTAAATAAAACATAAAATAAAATCATGCCTAATATAAATGAATCAAATATATTATATACTAAAACTAAAAATAAGATTTGCCTAATTAAAATCAATCTTAACCAATTAAAGCCAATCATATATTTGACTTCCTAATTCAATAAGATATCCACCAATTTAAAAGTATTGACTTCCTAATCTAAACCAAATTTGTCCCCCCTCAATCTTTGACTTTCCTTGCTAAACACTAAATCATATCCTAATTTAATGCACAAATCCCCAGTGGAGTCGCCAGACTGTGGGACACAGAAACTGAGCGACGCCGTTCCTAGGCTCGCGGCCTAGTTGGGAAGGATTACATAACATGGAGTCGCCACCCGGTGTGAACCGGGACAAAGATTTAAGGCCGCACTCACCCCTCGCAAGGGAAGACCTCAAACCGTTGGGTTCGGAATGGTCCCTTACTTATGTCACTTGTAATGAAAGGATTCACGTAATAATTTAACTAAGCTTAAGTAACACTTATTTCCAATAGTATCATGCTTCTAAATTCTCATATGCAAAATAAAACTTATGTGTACGCTTTTACATATATCTCATATTTAAAATTGCATGCTTAACATATATCAAGATAGCAACGAACATACAAATTTACATATCACATTCAGGAAAACGCAAGCACACATATCGACCCTACAAGCACACATATGGGCACTTTTCCAAGCGGTACGTGGAATTGTAGCCCAAGTACAGACCGCACTACCGTCCATTCGGAATCGGCTACGGAATTTACGTCTGGGTTTCCATCCTATATACCACGAGAGACGACGTATTTTCCGTTTTAATCAATGGCCACAACACACATCACATGCAAACAATATTCAATAAATAATTAACACAATTAAAAGAATCAATAAAAAATCAAATAAAAAGTGTGAAAGGTACCCTCAGGTCTAACCTTTTAAGTCGTCTTCGGACTTGCGTTTCACGGAGATCGGAAGGGATAAAAGCTCCTTACTCTTCCGGTTCACTAGCTTAACGTCTCAACTCGATGTTCCACTGTTTTTCTTGCTGTTTTGACCTCGTTTTGCTGCTGTTTTCGCTGTATTTCTGCTCACTGTTTCAGCTCACTGTTTTGGTGTTTTAGGCTACTGTTTTTGATGTTTTTAAAGGCTTTAAGTGCAGATTTTTTTTTGTGACTTTTAAGGGTTAAATGTGCAGTTTTTTATTCACTGGTTTGGGGTATTATAGGGGCTGTTTTAGGAGGATTTTGCTGCTGTTTTGGTGGTTAAATAGTGCAGTTTTTTATGTTAAAATAGTGCAGTTTTTATGTTACTGTTTTTGGGATTTTGGGGACTGTTTTGGGAGGATTTTCGGTGGTGGTTAGGGATTGTTTTGGTGTGATTTTCGGTGGTGTGAGAGTGAGGATCAAGGGAGTGATATGCTTGTGATGTCTAGGATTTCTTGCTATAATTCTTGTGTGAATTGGGTGTATAAGCTAGAGAGATTGGAGAGGGGGGATGGCCTTGGTTTAGTCATGTTTATATAGAGGAGAGGTAGGGTTTGGCCTTGTGTCACAAGGAAGGGATTCGGTTTAGGTGTTGGACAAGGAAAGTCAAGGATTTGATGGAGACAAGATTGGTTCAAATTAGGAAGTCAATATCTTCAAATTGGTTATGAGTGATTTAATTAGGCATGACATCCTTTTAATTTAGTATATGATTTATTTGATTTGTTTAGATTAGGCATGATTATATTTTGTGTTTTATTTAATTGGTAAATGGTTTAATTAAAATATTTAATTCAAATACATTATCTAATTAATTTAATTTAATATTTGGTTTAATTTGAGTGTGTATTATGTCAAGTTGGCGCCAAAGAGAGGAGTGGGCCTTGGTTGGTGGGCTTGGTTAGGTGTTGGACTTTAATGTGTTGGACTTTAATGTGTTGGATCTTAAGTTAATTTAATTTGTGACATGCACTTAAAGGTTCCAATTGTTTTGGATTGGGCTTGGATGTGGGGTCTTGGGCCTTGCACAATTTTTAAACAGCAATCAAACGAGTTACTCGAGGCTAAACTAGTGAACTTAATCCATCAACGAGTCAATTCTTGACTCTTCCCTTCCGATGTCCGTTTCCCGCGGTTTCCGCAACTTAAGAGGTAGTTGTCTCCAAATGAGACTCATCCTCGGGTTTCACATGCAAAAATGCAATGCCTACAGTCGCCCCCACTTTGATGGGACTTGTGCAGTGTGTGACTTTGAACAATCCTATCAAAGTTATGCAATGCATTTTTACTTACCTGGCTCGCCAGCCGTCACCTGGTCCGCCTGTTGTGTTGAGTTGATGTGTGGGGGGTTTACGGAGGTGGTTTTCAGTTGCTTTAGGAAGGCTTGTTATTTTCGGCTATGGAGGGGGAGAGGCTTGGTGAAGGGAATATTTTTGTTGATGGTAACAATCTCTCCCTCATACGGGAATCTGATCATCTGATGCAAAGTGGAAGGCACGCCCCCAAGCTTGTGAAACCAAGGCCTTCCCAGCAATAAGGCAAAAGTGGCTGGGATGTCCAGCACTGTGAACTCGACCTCATCTTCAATCGGCCCTACTTTGACCATAGCCACAAAGGTACCCTCAACTCCTCGCTTACTGTCATCATTAGCTTTAATAGTCATACTGGAGGGGTCCAAGTCTGTTGCTTTCATACCCAATCTTGCCAGAATTTTCAATGGGCACACATTGATGGACGAACCGTCATCCACCATCACACATAAAAAACTACAGGAAGAAGACACCAAAAAACAGTAAGCAAAAGATAAAGAGGAAATAGGAGCAGAACGGAGTCCGAGCCGCAAGCAAAACAGTAAAGCCAACGAACGAGAACAGTGAACCAGTGAACCGGGAGAGTTGCGGAGCATCCACCCTCCCGACGATCGTGTACCGTACATCCGAGAGGTGATTTAAAAGGTTAGACCTGAGGGTACCTTTTCATTAGTTTATATTCATTTTTTATTGAATTCTATTCGCATGAGAGTCGTCTATGAATGCATGTTGTGGTCTTTGAGTAGATAAATATGCATGAATTATGAGATGTAATATGTTGTGGGTATTGGATGAATGAGAGATGTGTCAACTCTCGCGGTATATCGGATGGAAACCCGGACATAAATTTCATAGCCGATTCCGAATGGACGGTAATATGATCTGTACTCGGGCCACAACTCCACGTACCGCTTGAGTAAACGGCATATTCTCTTGTTTTGTGTTGCTTTCATTTATTTATTCCTCGTCATTTAAATTATGTATATCGTTAGTTATGCATGATTCAACCAAGCGCATGGGCTTAGTGAGTTAGTCCAAAGGTCCTCCATTTAGGAGATAAAGAGCCAAAAAGGCCATCTTCGTGACACTACTTCGCCGCGCCGGTTGATGTATGTTCGGTTGGACGCGAGATACGTTCAATCGGGCATACTTAGTTTGATATTGTTATCTTTATTTTCGTATGTATAAGTCAATCGAGCGCATGGGCTTAGTAAGTGTGTTGTGAGATCCCCTATGGGGAGGGGCTAAAAGCCCTTTACCACGATGCTTTGCCGCGCCGGTTGATGTGTGTTCGGATTGGATGTAAGATGTGTTCAATCGGGCATACTTGGTTGATATGATTGGTTCTATTCTTGTATGTGTGATGTGACGCGCATGGGCTTAGCATGTTGGTCTAAAGGTCCTCTCTTTGAGAGATCAAGAGCCCCAAAAGGTCACCTTTACGGCAGTGCTTCGCCGCGCCCTTTTATTTTCTGTTTATGTATTGCATCCTATTTCATGCATCAGGTCCGTGTCCGTTCGAACGCGTTCACGAACACAACTCGAACGCGCATGTGTTTTTGCCTTATTATGTGTCAGGTCTCGTATCCGTTCGAACGCGTTAACAAACGCCATACGAACGTGAGCTTTCTGTCTCATTTCCGTTCGAACGCGTTTACGAACGCTACTCGAACGTGAGCATTCTGTTTCATTTCCGTTCGAACGCGTTTACGAACGCTACTCGAACGTGAGCATTCTGTTTCATTTCCGTTCGAACGCGTTTACGAACGCTACTCGAACGTGGGCATTCTGTTTTATTTCCGTTCGAACACGTTTACGAACGCTACACGAACGTGCACACACTGAACTGAGTCTGTCTTATTATATTCATGCATAATTGCCTATTGGTTGATCTTCCTTATGCAAATGTGTCACAATTCGTATGCTTATGTCATGATAACATTTGAGTATTATTTCTTGCGGTATATCGGATGGAAACCCAGACGTAAATTCCGTAGCCGATTCCGAATGGACGGTAGTGCGGTCTGTACTTGGGCTACAATTCCACGTACCGCTTGGAAAAGTGCCCATATGTGTGCTTGTAGGGTCGATATGTGTGCTTGCGTTTTCCTGAATGTGATATGTAAATTTGTATGTTCGTTGCTATCTTGATATATGTTAAGCATGCAATTTTAAATATGAGATATATGTAAAAGCGTACACATAAGTTTTATTTTGCATATGAGAATTTAGAAGCATGATACTATTGGAAATAAGTGTTACTTAAGCTTAGTTAAATTATTACGTGAATCCTTTCATTACAAGTGACATAAGTAAGGGACCATTCCGAACCCAACGGTTTGAGGTCTTCCCTTGCGAGGGGTGAGTGCGGCCTTAAATCTTTGTCCCGGTTCACACCGGGTGGCGACTCCATGTTATGTAATCCTTCCCAACTAGGCCGCGAGCCTAGGAACGGCGTCGCTCAGTTTCTGTGTCCCACAAGTACCAAGTACTACGTTTATACCGATTTACAAGACAAGTTTGGCCTCTAGCAAAACGCCATGCCTACCCAATTCTCCGGAAATATCCTTACAGGAATAAAGGATCTATATCAGGCGTAGTATACTATGTAATGCGTATTTCTGTCCAGTATCGGATGATCACGTGCTAGGCCTGGGGCTGGAATTGTGTCTGCCCCGTACGAAGCACATGTCGGATGTCTGGTAACTAGTCTCTATAATCGAATAAACATGACCTTGTCATTTTATCCCGATGACTGCAGTACTTAAGAGTACTAGTACCGTATCCTACGCGACCATCATCTCCATATGACTGGAGTGACACTTCCGTCTTGACATCACACCCAACACACTACGATTCTCAATATACCCAGCATTGGCGTACACAGAACCTGTTAAAGCCCTGGACGACCGCAACCAAAATATATTGATTGTCGCAAGTATTAGCGGTGCAAGTCTCAAGTTAAGACCAAATACACCTACCCTGATTTCAGACTTCCATAGACACATAGTCATACTACCAATGGAATTCCGAGGGGGTCTATCCAGAGCGAAGCTGTTTCCCATACCATCGGTAAAACACAACCTCCTATTACACTTGCATGAGTATCATATACCCAAATATATGAGAACTATGTCGTTGTGCCCTCACAACGTGTACAAGTGTAATACTAGTCTTTTACGTATTTATCGATGTCCAATCTCGATAATACTCTGACTAGGGATATTTAATGATTTATCCTTCGTGGACTGATACTGTCTCATATCATTCTCCGTCCAGGAACAAATCATAGGGACCTCCTATCATTTATATATCTAGGTGATCTAATCACAAATGATAAGAGTGCAATCTCCTTTGTCACATAGTTAATTTGTACAACAACACCATTATCTGTACAAATAGTGACGCTATGGGTCATAATTGTCCAACAAAAACATGCAAACAAGGCTTGTAAGTTAAATTGAACCATTTATGGATTGAAGCAAGCATTGAATTCTTGGAACCATCATTTTGATGTAATCATAATGGTATATGATTTAATTCAAAACGAAGATGATTCTTGTGTATATAAGAGGGTTAGTGGGAGCGCACTGACATTCATTGTCCTTATGTTGATGATGTATTGCTTCTCGGCAATAACATTCTCATACTATAATCGGTGAAAGCTTTGCATTCATAAAATTCTCCATGAAAAACCTGGGAGAAGCAGGCTTTATTCTAGGAATAAAGATCTACTGGGATAGATCTAGAAAGCTTCTGACACTCTCCTAGAGCTCGTATGTGATGAAAATGTACATGACATGATGTCTCATATGCTTTGAGCATATGTAGACGCAATCACGCCAATCCAGGTGATGGTCAATGGATTGAAGTAAATAACATCCTTAAGTATCTTGGACGAACTAAGGATGCTTTCTGACAATATGGAGAAAGGAGAACTTGAGGTGACTGGGTTCACCGCTGCAAGTTTCCAAACCGATAAAGATGACTGTATATCGCAATAAGGGTACATATTTAGTTTGAATAATGGAACAGTGATCTGTAAATCTTCCAAGCAAGATACCGTTGCTGATTAAATAATAAAAGCGAAATATTACTGCAGCTGAGGCAGCAAAAGAAGCATATTGGATTAAGAGTAGTTCTGTTAGCAGCTGAGCTGGGCTACAACACAGGCTAAAGAACCGCAGTCTCATCAACGATCCAAGTATGCACTTCAACTGTTTCATCTGATTCGTTAGATCATACATTGTGGCGATGTGATGATCGAATAAATCGAATCAGATGATAACCTTGAAAATCCGCTGATGAAAGCTATTTCTCAGCAGGAGTTTGAGCGACTCGAACATAGTTCAGGTGTTTGATACTTGAGTGATTGGCTATCGGCCAAGTGGGAGATTGTTGGATAATTATGACCCATAGCATCACTATTTTGTAAGGAACATGGTGTTCTTGTACAAAATTAACTATGTGACAAAGGAAATTGCTCTTTTATCATTAGTAATTGGATTACCTGGATATATAAATGATAAAAGTCCATATGATTAGTACCACATTAATAAGATATGAGACAATATTAATCAACGTAAGGTTTAATAATTAAGTATCCATAGTCGTAGTATTATCGAGACTGGACATCGATAATGTGGAATAGGCTAGTATTACATTTATGCGCGTTATGGAAGCGTAACGGCATAGTTCTCATATATTTGGGTATTGGATACTCATGCAAGTGTGATAGGAGGTTCTATTTACCGATGGTACGAGAACAACTTCTCTCTGGATAGACCCCTCGAAATCCCATTAGTAGTATGACTATGTGTCTATGGGAATCTGAATCAGGGTAGGTGTATATGGTTTTAACCTAAGACTTGCATCGTTAATACTTGCGACAATCAGTATACTTTGGCTTTGGTCGTCCGGGGCTTTAACAGGTTCTGTGTACGCCTCTTCTGGGTATATGGAGAATCGTAGTGTATTAGGTGTGATGTCAAGATGGAAGTATCACTTCAGTCATATGGAGATGATGATCTCGCAGGGATACAGAAATGGTACTCTATAATGCTATAGCCATCGGGAAAGTATGACTAGGTCATGACTTTCCGATCATAAAAAGACTAGTTTCTAGTGATCCGATATATGCTTCGTACGAGGCAGACACAACTCCAGCCTCAGGCCTAGCATGTGATATCCGATACTGGATTGTAATACACAATACTATGTATACTACGCCTGATATAGATTATATATTCCTTAAAAGAATATTTCTGGAGAATTGGGTAGGCACGGTGCTTTGCTAGAAGCCAATCATGTCTTGTAAATCGATAAGAACGTGGTACCAGGTACGCACGTATTCAGATAGTCCGATGACCGTATTTACTGCCAACATATCTATGGATCTCTTGGGTCGCCTCCCAAAGATTCACCGATGACATTTGACTCGAACAGAACTAATCTGGGATTAATTATGAGAGAGAGAAATTAATCTGGGATTAATTTCGGCAAGAATTAATTTGGGATTTATTCGACTAGAAGAAGAGAACGATTAATTTGGAATTAATCGATTAAATAATATATTAGATATATTAATTGAAATTAGATTTCAAAGTGGAATTAAAATTGGATTTTAATTCGAGCAAACGAATTAATTTAGAATTAATTCGCAAGCGACTTTCGTAATAATTTTGCTAGACATTATTATTTATTTAAATTAGATTTAATTACATCGCAACGGAAAATTTGTTTATTCGGAATTAAACGATCCCAGGCCCGAGCGAAGTTGCGTGTTAAGTTAGCCGACTAAAATTTGGAATTTAAAAGTGGTGGGACCCACTTCACACACATCATTTGTTTGAATAATGATGGAAGTAGTTAGGCTTGATTTTGGATTTGATTTGTTGAGTGTAAAGCTTGGATTGCTTTCACAACACACTAACCAAATCCAACACACAACCTAAATATAAAAAGGCTAGTTGACTTTGGAAGTGTAACTTGTTACTATTCACATCATTTCCTTCTTCTCCAAAAGCTCAAAAACTGTGAGCTTCATTGTCTCTCCCATGGATTTTTGTTGCAAAAATTCAAGTATGCTAGCACATTAAGGAGTGAAACAAGGTGATAGGGAGACTCACCCAAGTGTTGGAAACACTAAAAGAGGGCTTGGAGCTTACATATACAAGAAAAAGTTTTTAAACTTCTCATCCAAATCAATGTAGGTATTCCGTAACTTTCTTGATTAATTCACACAATAATCACGCTTAGAGATCCTGTGGCATGTCTAGGACACTAACAAAATGTATTTTGAACACGGCTATAGGTCTAGAAATGATGTAGTTAAGAATTCTCAATGAAGATCTTGTGAATTAAGAACGAGATAGTGATTTTCAGTAAAGAATTTAAGAGATACTCATTGAAGCCATGAACTTAGAAGCAGCTTGCCCAATGATGACGAGTAGTACGATGCATGAGTTAACCAAGTGGATGGGAAAAGACCTTTGTTGTTGAGTCAAATAGAGTACCCGATGATACAGAATAGTTACAGCAAACAAGGGTTCACACGGACAATTAGAGTACGGCTCTAGTTACAACTTTCAAGTCATAGCATTCTAGGTTCAGAATGATAACACAAAGAAAATCGTCGGAAAGTGGTATAGTACAATGGATGAAACTCAGCCAATGGGAATATAATTAGATTAAGTTGGTGGTTTATAAGGAACCCACAATCCTGAAATCTATGATATGATTCCAAGTTTAAAGAGGATTCGAGGACGAATCCTATTTAAGAGGGGAGAATTTGCAATGACCGGGAATTTCAACTACTGTTACACTATAAGACGAATGTCACATGATATAAATCACATTTGGAAACTTAGACCCTTGTGATATGACTTTGGGAACGATTGGTAAATCCTTCGAGAATTCGATATTTGATGCCACGATGTTCCACTCCGGGCAGCCCATAGTATTTGGGCCGTAAATTTCTCATACGAACACTGATTTTTATGAATTTTATATCGTCTGAAAGCTTAAATTGAGATATACGACTTTTGCGTTGAGAATATTTCCAAATTCGGACTTGAAGTAAGTCAAAAGTGTAGATAAAAAATGCAAATGAATAGTACCTGAGGGTCATTCTAGAGAATTCTCAAAGTTTCTATAAATTTCTCAAATTTTATTTATTTTGGACAATTTCAAAGAAGCCCTAGTTTATAAAGGGGATTACTATTACCATTTCTCGATAATTTTGGAAATGGAAGAACAAAAAGAATAAAGAAGAACGAGAGAATGAAGAAGGGAAGAAGAAGAAGGGAAGAAAAGAGAAGAAAAAGAAGATGAGTGGAGAAAGAAAAAAGGGAAAAAGAGAGAGGATGATACAAGAAAGGGCTTTATCAACCATAGAAGGCTTGGAAGATGGAGAAAAACAAGTAAAGTAAGGTAAGGGATTATGACCCAAATTGAAATACTTGGAGTTTCAATGATTTAATAATTGTAGCATGTTAAGAATTTGGAAATAATGATCATTGAGTGATTGTTATGCTAAGAGAATGGTGATCACGTGAATTCCCCAACTAACTAAATTTAGGTATGAAATGAAATAAGGTTTTAGTTTTGACTTGATTTGATGATTGAGAATGATATTGATGATGTTTAGAATATTAGTTGAGGTTATTGGCTTAAGTGTTGAAGTAAAATTAAGTATGAATGAATGAAATTAAGACCGGAAATTAGCCTTGCATCGCGACGCAGAGAGCTCTGCATCACGACACGTTCTGGGAATTTTCCCAGGAATTTTCCCTGCATCGCGATAGAATATTAGTTGAGGTTATGTGCACATGTAGAGGACTGGGGGAACGGTGATACGTAACGCCCCCAGATCCTAGTTCAGGGCTAGGGGGACGGTGATACGTAATGCCCCTAGACCCTAGTTTCAGGGTCAGGTAGTAGCATGGATCAGTACTATCGGCTCTAGTTCAGATGCTTGGGGGACGACGATACGTAACGCCCCAAGACCACCAATATCAGGGACATGAGTGGCATGCTTTGTAGGACGGCGATACGTAACGCCCCAAAGTCACGGTTTTTCATTCATGGCTCTAGTTAGGCGTATGAAGGGACGACGATACGTAACGCCCTCATACGTCAAGGTTTTCAGATACAGATCAGTTTACAGTTTTCATATTTTTAGAGAACAGTTTTCATAAATAAGATTTTAGAAATAGTTTTCAGAAATCAGAGCTTCAAAAGCATTTTTAGAAAGATAAATTTTTAGAAAAGAGTTTGCATATAAAGATATTTCTGGAACTTTGGTTTTCGAATCAAAAGCTTTTATATCAGTTTTCAGTTTTTCTTCTACTCACTTAGATCGCACGACGATCTAACTCCTCCCACTCCTAATTTTCTAGTTTTGTAGGTTTTCTCGGAGGACGAGCTCGGAAAGATGGATACTGTTACAGTCACTTGGGTATGGAGTCCACCAGTACAAGTCAGAGAGAGAGTGAGAGAGTCTAGTTAGAGTCAAAGAAAAGTTATGTATTAGTCTTTGGTTGAGATAGCCATTGTAAAACAATGTGTTATTAAGTTTAATAATTACTAATGTTGAGTTGTATATACGTTATTAAGTTTGGGATATGGTCTCACGCACGGATATTTAAATAGATAAAAGAGTGTTAGAAATTGTTCATGGTTGTAGAGTCAGAGGCTCAGGGGAATAGTACGGCCTATTCCCTGCCGGTAGTATCTCCCGGATTGGGGATGTTACATACTACTTGTTGATTTCTATGATTAGTCCCAAGATCATAATGAACAAAGAAATGTGAATGAATAACGAAGAAGAGTGGCGGAAACACACTTACATCGATCGGTTTTGGATGCGTTGATGAACAAAAATTCCTCCTCCAAGGTGTCCAAGATTCGTCCAAGAACAAGTAGAAGCTCCAAGCTTTAATTTGATTTTTCCAAGCCCTTGAATAGGTTTCCCTATCACCTCTTGATGATCCTTGAAGATTGCTAGCCCTTAGTGAATTTTACAACAAAGATTCACACTTTTGGCTAAGAAAATGAAGAAAATGGAGAGCAAAAACTGGTTCACAGTTTCGGCCTTGGGAGAGAGAAGAGAAGATCTGTTTTTCTTATTCTTCTTTTGGCTTCAAAAACCATATGAAGGAATAAAAATACAATTACCAAATATTTGGTATTAACTTTCAAAAAGTCAACAAGCATTTTGGCTCCAAATTTTGCATTAATTGCCCACACCAAACTCCATCATAAATAGTGACAACATATCACTCACAAAAAAGACTTTGACATCTATCACAAAGAATGACAAGTGATGTGACTCGCGATGTGACTTGTGGACCCCACTCGAATTCAAAATACGAGTGGGCTCGCAAACCCTTCCGGGCTCGATTTCGCTAATTCCGAATTAACAAACTTCCGTCGCGACGTAATTAAATAATTATGCCTAGCGAAATTACTATTCACATCGCTTACGAATTAATTATAAATTAACTCGTTTGCCCAAATTAAAATCTAATTTTAATTCCGCGTCGAAATCCAATTTCGTTTAATATATCGAATATATTATGTTGTCGATTAATTCCAAATTAATCTTTCTCTCTCTTCAAATAGTACTTTATCCAAGATAAAGTTTCTCCGCAATTAATCCCAGATTAATTATGCTCGAATCATATGTCATTGGTGAATCTTCGAGAAGCGACCCAAGAGATCCCTGGATATGTTGGCAGTAAATACGGTCGTCGGACTATCCGAACACTTACATACCTCGTACTACGTTTTTACCGATTGACGAGACAATGTTGGCTTCTAGCAAAGCGCCATGCCTACCCAATTCTCCAGAAATATTCTTACTGGAATATACGATCTATGTCAGGCATAGTATACCGTAGTATTGTGTATTGTGATCCAGTATCAGATGTCACGTGCAAGGCCGTACGAAGCACATATCAGATATCAAGTAACTAGTCTCTTTGAATCGGATAATCATGACCTTGTCATATTATCCCGATGGTTGCAACACAATAGAGAACCAGTTCTGAATCCCTGCGTGATCATCATCTCCATATGTCTGAAGTGATACTTATGTCTTGACATCACATCCAATACACTACGATTCTCAATAAACCCAGAAGAGGCGTACACAGAACCTGTTAAAGCCCTGGACGACCAAAACCAAAGTTTACCGATTGTCGCAAGTATTAGCGATACAAGTCTCAAGTTAAGACCAAATACACCTACCCTGAAGCGGACTCCCATAGACACATATACATACTACCAATGGGATTCTGCGGGGTCTATCTAGAGCGAAGCTGTTTTCCGTACCATCGGTAAAACACAACCTCCTATCGCACTTGCATAAGTATCCTATACTTAAATATATGAGAACTATGCCGTTATGCCCTCACAACGCGCACAAGTGCAATACTAGTCTATTCCGCATTATCGATGTCCAATCTCGATAATATTACGACTAGGGATATTTAATGATTAAACCTTTATGGATTGATACTGTCTCATATCATCTCAATCCCGAACTAATCATATGGACTTTTACCATTTATATATGAAAGTAAATAAATTACAAAACGGTAAAAGGCAATTTCATTACTACATAGTTAATTTTGTACAAAAACACAATGTCTTTTACAAACAGTGACGCTATGGGTCATAACTGTCCAACACTACTTGTGGTATTTTCTCAAATAAAATTACTGATCGAAATTTACTAACACATGTCAGTTAGTAAAATTCATTGAGACCAATACATGTCGCATATCGAGAATTGGTCTTATTGTTCATCTCAATGAACCATGAGTATTGGGAGACTTGTATAGACATGTAGATGTTTATTTGATGAGCACTGAACGACTCACTGGAATAATTCCTAATGGATGGCACACCAACATCAATATGAATCTTCCCGAGTTAAGTAGCATATCTAGTCCTTTGACTTGAGATACCACCGTGTATTTATGAGTGATCTTTCACCTTAATCACGTATCTGGTTAATCTAGACAAGACCTCTGCCTATTTTTTGGGTGTGGAAAAATATTCCTCATATCATGTGATATATCCAGAGAGGATCCGTCAATCTTGTGTATGAGATTTAGGTATTCATTTCGTGAACTTTTAAATCTTTGGCTGGGGTATACTGCGGAAACTAGTTCTGAGTATTTATCTAGTGAATCATGAATATTTCACAACACAAATATGAATTGTACACTACAGAGATTTGACGTTCTCATCTATGTCTATGGTACAGTTCGGATGCCTATGATGGAGAGACCATAAAATATACTTAGAACTCGACTCGCAAGGTTTGGCGTGGTTGTCATAATTTTTGAGTGGATAAATTATGGACACGTAATGTGTTCCATGATAAATATACCTTAACCTAAAGACTCCCACTATAGTATACTAGTAGAGTATTAAGACAATTAATTAGGAATAATATGAATTATTTGTAACTTTACATATGACGGGATATTTTTATGTCTCATGTGTATATATATAAGATACATGATTTAATTAGTTACACATTAAGTCTAATTGAATTTTGATAATTTTCAAATAAATAATTATTTAATTAATTAAAAATTAATTAATTTAATAATTATTTATTATGGAATATTCTTGAAATATTCCAAGCTTATATGATAAGTTTTATTTTTGTCAAAATAATAGTCAAACATGTTTGTTTTAATTTGGCATTATTTTGGCCATGTATTAATAATGGTCAAAATGATAAAACTACTCCTCTCTATTTAAATGTTGAAATTTGGCCATGGCTAGATTTTAAAAGTTTTTGGCTTGTTTTTAAAAGAGCTTGGAATGGTTTCAATAGAAAAATTAGGGATTATAATTTAGTTACGTCAAGAATTGAATTGGAATCATGGATGGGTTGCTTAAGAGTTTAAACAAAGGCTTAAAAGGAAATTAAGGTAATTTCTATTACCTTTTGTGTTGTAAATTATTTATAATTTGTTCCTAGTTAGTTGCCTGAGATATAGCTTTGATTCATGCTTGTTTGATGTGTATGGAATGATAAAAACCAAATTGATAATCGCATTTATACTTAATTAGTTTAATTAGTGTAATTAGGCCTAATTATTATGTAGGACATAAAATTACCATTCTATAATTGCTTGAGCTACTCTTTGGTGATGTATAATTATTCTTGAGTTGCTTTATGGTGGTTGACTCTCAATTGGTAATTAGGGGTTTTAGATTTACATGATTTTGAATTAATTAGGTAATTAATTTGATTAATTATGTAATTAATTAGTTGAGGTTTGATTTATGAAATTGAGGTGTTTTTGATGAAATTTGATGTGTAATAATGCGTATAAAAAATTCCTGGAATTTTTGGAATCATTCCGGAAGTGTTTTGTGAATTTTCCAAAAAAATCGCAATAGGGCAAAGTCATAATTTATTGAAATTATGACTTTGTGACCACACCTACAGTACTCAAATAACTGTAGCAGCGCGTATAATGTATAGGAAAATTTTGAAAATTTTTGAAATCGTTCTGGAAATATTTTTGAAATTTTTCGTACAAGGGATAAAATAGTAATTAATTAAAATTACCATAATCAGCCACTACTACAGTGAACAGATCATTATAGCATTGGATGACCCAATTTTATAGATGATTCATTTGTTCGATTATCCGAGTCGGTCGGTTCGGTGAACCAGTAAGCAGACTAATGTGTAATCACGAAAAGTATTTCCGAAAATTTTATCTCAAGTCTCTACACATAATCACTTCTAATATTCGATATTAATGAGTGATTATATTGAAATATGGATAAATTAGAGGAATATGATAACAGATAATTTATCTAGATTAAAAAAATTTAAAAAATCAATTTCGTCCCTCGACGCGCTTCCACTAGATTTTCCCCAACATTGGGTTCGATTCCTCACTATGGCATGAGTGAATAAATAATTCATATAATTATTATCCTTCGGTCCTGATTCTATTAGCCTACATACATGGTTATATCAACTTACAGACCTTGTTCCTATCCCTTTTGGAGTCTAGTTAATAGTGATCCTCAGAGCGAAAGTTAGTCTCTATAAAAGCGGTAGGGGCATTTGATTCTCTTTTTCTTTATAATGAAATAATATAATATAATATTATATATAAGAAAGAGACTTAGAAATTCCTTAAATTTATTTTTAAAAAAATTAAACCAAATTCTAGTTAAGTATTTCAAAGTGAATTTAATGAGATAATACTATTTTTATTTAGTTGGATAGTGGACTCAATTTGCTTGTCACTTATACTTGTGGAGCTCCAATCATAAATACTAATGAAAGAGGGTTGTTAGTTTGCCCGACGAGGTAAACAGGCGCGTCTTTCCTAATGAAATATAAAAACGCTTGACATTGGAACATTAGTAGTGGAATGGGCATTGGACTCACTTGACTGATTAACTTGGTCCACTCTTTAATGTCTGATAAAAAAACATATAGCTGATAATGTACGAGCAAGGTCTCCCCAACATATGGAGATTAGGAGACCACCTATTCTGATTCTTTTTGTTGTGTCTTTCCATTCCATTAACTGCAAAGGAATCTTTGTCATTTTGATTGCTAATAATGATCAAGTTTTAGCCAGCGAAATTCTATTTTAACTTGGAACAAGGAAAGGGATATTAATTTGCACCTCTATTTGTAAAGTCAAGTGGTGTGTGTGTCTAAAATTAAAAGAAGATAAAAAAATGCCCTAAAAACTCCAAGGAGCCGTCCAAATAAAACAGTGCAAGTTAGTGGGCATGTGCATGTAAAATATTGGAGAAATGAGTGGACAATTTCTCTTTCATGTTTTTTTTTTAAAAAAAAATTAAATAAATTAGTGCAACTTTCTCTCTTTTATCTCTTCTACTTCTATTATCAAATTACATATGATATATAACTCAATTTTAACCATTTATTTTTTTGTGTATGTCATATGTTATTATATGATAACATGAGAAAAAAACAATAAGAGTAAAATTACAGAAAGAATTTATCCCAAATGAATTCTCTTAAAAAATAGGTATTATTATATTATAAAGAAGAAGAGTATTTGAATGTTTCTCTCACTTCTATAGAAGTTAGTTTTCGCTTGACAGATTATCATTAATTAAGCCATAAAACGAATAAGAATAAGACTCATAAGTTGATAGAATTATACTCGAAAGGTCATGACAAGACATGAAGGCTAAAATTACATTAATACATTAACTCCTACAATTGAGCAAACACATTATTATAAAGAGTGCAAGGGCACGAGGCAAGTAGATCGAATATATACAACTAGGTACGGCTAAGATATAGTTAAAGATTTTCCACTACAGCAGCTGGGGCTCAACCTTACTATAAGCCATCCAATGTTCTTTTAAGATTTATTTTGTATTTCTTTCTCTCAGTGGAATAATCGACCCACCTTTGGAGACCATC
Organism: Zanthoxylum bungeanum; assembly: GCA_019454045.1. Lineage (NCBI taxonomy): Eukaryota > Viridiplantae > Streptophyta > Magnoliopsida > Sapindales > Rutaceae > Zanthoxylum > Zanthoxylum bungeanum. The sequence goes on along the minus strand of SKCR01044484.1, from coordinate 88,390 downwards.
ACATGCTCCTGTCTTTTTTTACAAAAAAGGGTTTAAGGTATATAATTGCATCTTACTTACTCAATTTTTAAATTAAACATATCCTCTAAAACTTGAATTCATAATATCTTGTTTTCACGGTAAGTAAACCAACTAAATTATCCTTAATGAATTCCTCTCTTAATTAGTAAAATTAATCAAAACACAAGAGGGTTTGTGTATATAAACCCTTTAACGTATTGCACTAGAAGTAAGGGTTTTAGGTTCACTTCAAAGTCCTTAAAACATCTAAAAGAAGAAGAGGATTTAAAACTCTTCTATATCAATCTCCATTTCTAGACCTCGCCAAAAATCTCTCTTTTTGCTTAGTTTACAATGCCAAGAACCAGTCTCATATATGCTTGTGCTTTTATCCTTGTTTTGATTTTATGCTATGAATTTTTGTCCATCGAAGGAAGGCATTTGAAGCGAAAGAACTGCTCAAAGCAAGCCAAGAACACTTCGAGTAGTGTCCCAAAAGGTGGCGTTAGGGTCACTAAGTCACGCCAAGCCAAGCCAAGTAAAGTTGAATATGTTGATGATTTTCGACCCACATCACCTGGCCACAGTCCGGGGGTTGGCCACTCCATCGAAAATTAACAAGAAACTCAATTGGATTTGATTGGATTAGGATTAGTTTTTTTAATGTGCGGGTGTCCGAATGAAAATCATAAGCATGAGATATTATCTCGAACGTTTTACGTGCGTGTATATATATATATATATATCTGATTCTGAACATTAGTTGTATATTATTATCGCTAGATGTAGTTGTACGCTATATGTGTTGCAGTAGAAAAGTTGTTCATATGTAACTCTCTCTCGGTGACTTTATAAAAATATTCTGCTTAACGATATCATATTATCCATGTAATAATTAAATAATACATCATCTTATAAAAAAAACAACTAAATAAATAATAATTATATTTAATACAACTTTATATATTATATTCTTATTAGTTGGTAGTACTATGTTATTAGTATCAGCGACCTACAATCTTAAACGTCAGTACATTAATAATTTTGGTTAGATATATTGTGAAAAGTAGGGATGATACTGTTGAATAAAAAAATATCGCATTAGTTTAATTGAATAAATGAACTCAAAATATAGTTATTAAACAATCATCACCTCTCAAATTAATTTTTGGGTTGTATTAAACTGATGAATTTTAATATTCATGCCTGAGTGAGCCTATATCGACTTAAATGAACAAATAAACTCAAATTTCAACAAATACTATGGTACGGCCTGGGGTAAAATCGCCTCAAAGCCGAGAAACAATTTCCGAAAAGATTAGAGGTTAAACAAAAATTTAACCTTTAATATTTATGTAGAAAACATAAACAGCAAAAAGGAAATAATTTTTTTTATAAATACACATTATTGTACAAAGGATTATCCACATATCGTTGTTGAATTTACTTTGCAGCAACTTTTTGGTAGTAACTTGGATCAAAACGTGACATTAGTCTAAATGGAATATACTGACCCCAAATTTAAAATTACTTATAAACGCACAACAAACAAACTCTCTATACTTAAGAGGGAGTGAACTGGGTAATGACCTAATATTACATAAATATAAACATTTTCGATTTTATGCTACTAAGCTAGTAACTATGACAATTAAGCTTATCAATCAATTTCTCATTCACAATATATAACCAATATGCAAGTTACTAATTAATATGCAAATACTAAAATAAACTTGCGATAATTAAAAGTTAAGGGATAGAGAAATTTACACCGGTGATTTATAGTGGTTCGGCCAACTCTTTGCCTACGTCCACTCTCTCAAGCCACACATAAAGATTTCCACTAAGTTGAATCCATAACTTACACCAGGTTTTCTGTGGCTCACTCGCAACCAAGAGTTTTATCCCCTAAGCTCATTCCAAACCTTTACCCGAGAGTTTTCCAATGGCTAACTCTTAAACCTTTACAATGAGTTTGTTCCTACGCTTACTCACAACCTTAACACGAATTACCATATTGCGTATGTCCACTCAACAAGGGACTTCCCAATCACAAGTGTTTAATATATGAAAGTTTAAGATACAACTTAGGCATTCACAAAGATAAGAATATTTAAATTGTGAGTTGCTAACCCGAGAAATCTAAGCTCACTGTAAATGATAATGAAGGTGTAGTATGTGAGCTTGAGGATAATAGTGTATGATGATGAATGTTTAGTAAAACTCATTGTTTTTGCCTTAGATAAAATTATATGAAGGTTGAAGGAAGATATCAAAAATGAAATTGGGGCTCAATTTATAGGAAAAGAGAAAGACAACCCCTGCTCTTTGTCTAAGACCGGTATGGCGGTCTCAGAGGCTGGTATGACGGTCTGCCAAAGCCTAACAGCTATATTACCATTGAAGATTCAAGCATAATATCGAATTATTGACCGGTATGGAGGCCGGTATGCTCGTGTACTCGCCGATATGTCGGTGTGTTCATCGGTATAGGGACCGATATGGACCATCCCAGTTCCAGTGGTTGTGCAGACTTCAGCTGACCGGTATGTGATACCGGTATCGAGCAGCCCGGTTTCACAAAGCATGCAATTCTACCCAAGCCATAGCAGGGTAACCGGTATGCTGGTGTGGGAGGCCGAAATGTCAGTCCCAGTGTAGAAAATACAGGATACAAAAATTGAAATTATTTTTCACACAACCCTAATGCATCTATATGAATGTACATATGAGTCCTATGAGCTTAGGGACTTAATTTATCAACTCACTTACATAGAGAGACCAAAGTAAGACTACACAAGATATTCTTCATTTAAGTTCTTGAGTCTTCACATACATTGCTCTTCATCACCAATTGTTTCGACATCTTTTTGTAATGTACGCTAATGTGCATCGAAGACTTCTAGTGTTGCATCATCAAAATCCATCTTGAGAATATGTCGCTAACAATCTCCTACTTTTTGATGATGACAACCTTTAAAACTTGTGAGCTTTGAGAGTTTCAAATTTATTGACGATTATGCTCCCCATTAACATTAGCTCCCCATCAACATGTGATTGTCTTCAATATAGCTCTTTAAAAACTTAGACAAACACATTAGTTTAAATTTACTCCTTTTTAATACAATGGTGAGGGTATATAAGTTTTAATCTCATTCTTATGATTTCTCCCCCTTTGACATTATCAAAAATGATGGAGAAGTAAAAATTAAGCTCGATGAGATATCAAATCAATATGGGCACAAAACATATGAAATTTCATTAACATGAACACTAAGCATTTTCATACATTTCTCCCATTTTGCCATATAATATAAAATTTATGCAAGGATCATCAAAATCATTCAAATTAATCCAATATCCATGCATTTCATTTTCAACCAATAAAGATCAATCGCAAAGCATGTTCAATGTTAAAAATTCAAAAGGATCACATATATTAAAAAACCAATTGATACCAAATGAGATTAATAATTATATTAAGCATAGATAGATACCAATTGAATAATTGAAATTTAAATTGCCTAATCAATAACATGTTTTACAGTTAAGTCCAATTTCATACCAATTGAAATAATCATACATATATATAGGTTGGAGGAAACAGTAGTAATATTTCCGTAAACACATATTTTACTTATTACCGTTGTTACCAAGTGACAAATCCACCAGTCATCAAATTCATTCATGTTTTAGGTAGAGTTTTGATCTTCTTCTTGTTGAGCTATTTCCACATTTTTGTTGAGTCTATGTGATCATTTTGCATTTTTCATTAATAGCATTCCCAATGCTTCCCATTGAACATCAATTAAGTACATTTTGATATCTAAACTTTCTTAGGTCCATGGGGTTAATTTTAGTTCCTTGGGGAACCCATGCATTCACATTCACATTTTTGTTCATGCACTCAAATATTTTATGTCCTTTCATATTGCATGTATGACATGTGACATTTTCATCAAAAGTGATATATGCATGAGAATTGGATGCCTTTACAAAATAATTCTTCAAAAGATATATTTTGATGTAATACTTATATCCTAATTCTTCTCTTTTAAAAGCACATCTTTGGGATCCAATGAACATATTAAAAAAAAATCCCAAAGTAAATTTTACAATAATGTTATGCAAATTAACAATCTTTTTATTCAAAATAACATTTTCATTCATAATAGATTTGCAATCACATCTATTTGAGCTAGATGATATGCTAGATATGCTCTTTTCAAGTTTCACTTTTTCATTTTTAAAGCATGTGATTTCTTTTTCATGCATTTGATTTTTTTTTAACAATTGATGCATAGTGATGAATGCTCATTTTTAATCAATTTATGCTTATTCTTAAGCAAATCATACAACTCATGCAATTCATTAAATGTGTCAAGTAATTCAATATATTCAAGGGAATCATGTACATTTTCCTCATCGATTTCTTCTAGTAGATCATCAATGGCCATGAAAGTGAGATTTTGTGTTCCCTCATCACTCTCATTCTTAGATGAGCTATAGTCTCTATCGCTCCAAGTTGTCTTCATTGTTTTCTTCTTGAATTTATCCTTGAATCTCCTCATTGGGAAATCGACAACTACATGACTCGTATTTTCACACTCATAACAAATAATCTTATCTTTCTTGTGCTTCTGTGGGTCATCCCTCTTCTTATCCAACCGAGATTTCCCTTTATACTTTTCGTATTTGAGAAACTTCTTAAACTTCTTGGTCAAATGTGCTAACTCATAATCACTATCTTCTTCTTCATCACTTGAGCTAACATCATCCCATTTTCTCACAAATGACTTAAGGGCTATTTTCTTTTTATTATTTTCGTCTTTTTTCAAGTCCATCTTGAGCTCCATCTAATATTCCAATAATTTTCCTACCAAATCATCCAATTTCAAATTATTGATATTATTTGATTCTTTGATGGAGGAGGTGAAAATCCTATACTCTTTAGGGAGTGACCTAAGAATTTTCTTCACTTGATCGCTAGAGTCAATGTTTGTCCCTAAAGCACTAAGTTGATTCACAATCATTGTGAACCTAGAAATCATATGCTCAATATCTTCACCGGCTTCCATTTTGAAGCTATCAACCTCTCACATGAACTGGTTGATCTTTCACTCCTTGACTTGACTTGTGCCCTCATTAACCATTTCCAAAGACTTCCATAATTCATATGCATTTCCAAACTCCGAAAGCTTTTTGATTTAACTCTGATCAATTGCACAAAGAAGATGGTTTAGTGCCTAAGCATTTCGGGAGGCTTCCATGAAATCCTCATCTTTCATTCAAAATGTCGCTTCAGAAACTCCATACCATTACTATCCTTCTTCATCGGTATTTTTGTACCATTTGTGATCACTTTGAAGGATTTCACATTAACGGCTAAAAGGTAGTTCAACATCCTCATCTTCCAATAGTTATAATCAATTATGGTGTAGAAAAGAGGTCTAGTAGTTGAAATTCACCCGGCAAGATTTGTTGGGTAGCTTGTAGAGGTCATGATCGATTCATGGACAATTAAGTCTTTTTGAGAAAAACTGGATCTGATACCAATTGAAATTGCCTACAAACACACAACAAACAAACTCTTTATACCCAAGAGGGGGTGAATTGGGTAATAGCCTAATATTACGAAAATATAAATCTTTTTGATCTTATGCTACTAAGCTAGTAACTTTACCAATTAAGCTTATCAATCATTTTCTCATTCACAATATATCACAAATATGCAAGTTACTAATTAATATGAAAATTCTAAAATAAACTTGCGATAATTAAAAGTTAAGGGATAGAGAAATTGGCACCGGAGATTTATAGTGGCTCACTTGCAACCAAGAGTTTTATCTCCTAAGTTCACTCCAAATCTTTACACAAGAGTTTTCCAATGGCTCACTCTTAAACCCTTAAACAAAATAAATTCACTATTTACGGAGGTTTGTTCGAGGAGATGATTTCCCAAATCTCCCCTGGAATAAAAAATAGTTGTCAACAGTTGACGCCGTCTGTGGGGAACAATAGAAAAAGAAACAAACTCACTAAGATGATGGCAAGGGATGGAAACCACAAGGCTTCAGATACGTAAATAATGGAATGGATTGAGAAGATGGAAGAAACCATACGACAGGAAAATGAGAATGCTCGAAAAGAGAGAGAGACGACTCAAGTCTACATGAAGTCTATAATGGAAAAAATTAAGAAATTGAAAAAGAAAGCAGGAGTGTAGAGGCAAGCAGGTCCCAGTAGAAGGAAAGAGGAGATAGCAAGTGGGAAGAGAGTTGCCAGAGTGGACGAAGAACAAGAAGCTGGGAAGATAAATACTGCAAGAGTGAGATTTGTAGCTGTAGTGAGCATCGCACCTGTGGATGAGTCATGGGAAATAGAATACCATAGGCAAACCCCAGAATCATCCAATAACAACCCGTGTTTTGGGAATAGTGACTTAAAATGATATCCAGAGAGGGGTCGCGGGGTTCCCAGTCGCGGAAGAAACCATGCTCAGAGTGGGAGGCACTAAGAAGCCCTCGATCGAGAGAAAGATAGCTCCGAGAGCCAAATAATGGATTGGTTCCGAAGGGAGATGAGGAAATAGAAGAAAAGTACAAAGGGTGAAGATCGGGCAGACTAAGATATGGAGACACATCCCCATTTACGAAGGAGGTTTTGAGAGCAGAGTTTCCAAAGAAGTTCACTATGCCCACGATGGATGCTTATAAGGGCAATATAGACCCAAAATCCCACGTGGAAAAGTTTTCTTTACTAATGAAGATTCATGGCATGGCAGGAGAGGCGATTCGTAAGTTGTTCCCACTAACCTTGGGGGCGTCAGCCAGCCCGTGGTTCAGAAACATGACTCTGGGGACTTCAACAGTTTTTCACAACTGAGGAAGTCTTTTGTGCGTCATTTTAAGGGAGCATGCGCATAAAGGAAAATGTACGGGTCTTTAAATATAATGAAGCAGCAAGGAGATGAGCCGTTGAAGAGCTTCATCGACAGGTATCACAGCCTAGTGCTAAAGGTTGGGGATTATGAGTCCCATGAGGCACTTGAGAACTTTAAATGAGCCTTAAAGATGGGAGGGTTATGGTCCCATCTTAGGATCTAGAAGGTGCAAGACTATGCCGCGGCCTTGGAGTAGGAAATGAGATTTAGCTGCTGGAAGAGGAGGAAAAGGTAGCCCGATGAGGTACTGATCGGGTGAAATAGGAATTTAGAGGGGAGAATCGCTGGGATTTTTAGGCCCATCACCCATAGCGACCCGACACTAGAGATGAGGCCCCAGTCAATGTCATAGATGTTGTAGTGGGCATGGCGTACACTGCACTCAACAGACCTCTAGCACAGATAACCCGGGAGATTCACGACAAAGGTCAGTTGACTGAGCCCAACCCGATAAGGTTTCCAGTTGATAAGAGGGATCATAGGGCCTACTACGCACATCATAATGCCAGGGGACTTTGTACGAATATTTGCAAAGACCTACAAGAACAAGTCGATGACCTGGTCAGAAACGGCTACCTAAAGAATATATTGATCATGAAGCAATGAAGGAAAACCTGTTGGATAATTATGACCCATAGCGTCACTATTTATACAGATCATGGTGTTGTTGTATAAATTAACTATGTGACAAATGAGATTGCACTCTTATCATTTCTGATTAGATCACCTAGATATATAAATGATAGGAGGTCCCTGTGATTTGTTCCTAGATTGAGAAAGATATGAGACAGTATCAATCCACGAAGGATAAATCATTAAATATCCCTAGTCAGAGTATTATCGAGATTGGACATCGATGAATACGTAAAAGACTAGTATTCCACTTGTGCGCGTTGTGAGGGCACAACGACATAGTTCTCATATATTTGGTATAGGATACTCATGCAAGTTTAATAGGAGGTTGTGTTTTACCGATGGTACGGGAAACAGCTTCGCTCTGGATAGACCCCCTCGGAATTCCATGGTAGTATGACTATGTGTCTATGGAAGTCCGAAATCAGGGTAGGTGTATTTGGTCTTACCTGAGACTTGCACCGCTAACACTTGCAACAATCAATATACTTTGGTTGCGGCCGTCTAGGGCTTTAACAGGTTCTGTGTACGCCAATGCTGGGTATATCGAGAATCGTAGTGTGTTGGGTGTGATGTCAAGACGGAAGTGTCACTCCAGTCATATGGAGTTGATGATCGCGCAGGGATACAGAACTGGTTCTCTAAAAAGGTTGCAACCATCGGTTAATATGACTTGGTCATGATTATCTGATATTAAAGAGACTAGTTGCTTGTAATCTGATATATGTTCCGTACGGGGCATACATTGTACCAGCCCCAAGCCTTGCATGTGATCATCCGATACTGCACAGAAATACGCAATACTACGTATACTATGCCTGATATAGATCCTTTATTCCTGTAAGGATATTTCTGGAGAATTGGGTAGGCATGGCGCTTTGGTATAAGCCAATCTTGTCTTGTAATTCGGTATAAACGTAGTACGAGGTACTTACGTGTTCGGATATCCGACGACCGAATTTACTGCCAACATATCCGGGGATCTCATAGGTCACTTCCAAAGATTCACCGATGACATATGACTCGCACTTTAATTAATCTGGGATTATTAAGAAAAGAGAAAGAAAATTAATCTGGGATTAAGCGGAGATATTTTATCTGGGATAAAATATCATTTAAGAGAGATAACGATTAATTTGGAATTAATCGATAAATTAATATATTCGATATATTAAACGAATTGGATTTTGATGAGGAATTAAAATTAGATTTTAATTGGGCGAACGAATTAATTTAAAATTAATTCGTTAGCGACGTGAATAGTAACTTCACTATGCGTAATTATTTAATTGCGTCGCAACGGAAAATTTGTTAATTTGGAATTAGTGAACCCGAGCCCGGGATTGTTTGCGAGTGCATTCGCATTTCGAATTCGATTGCGGCACGAAAGTCAATTCAAGCGTCAAATCGCAAGTCAAATCAAGCGTCAAATCATGTCACTTTGAGTGATGTGACAATTTGATTGATTGATGATGTGACAATTGATTGATTGATGTGATTGATTGATTGATTGATGGTGGTAGTTGGATAGCTTTAATTGTATGATGACTTTTTTAAAGCAAATATTGGGTATATGAATTTGAGAATTAATTACCAAAATCAATTACACAAATTTATATCTCCTCTCTATCTCCTCCCATTTCTTCTCATCTCTCACGCCCTTGGAGGGCTTTTTCTCTTCTGTGTTTCAGCTCAAAACCGTGAGCTAGAGGGAAGCAAGTGCTTGGTTTTGTGGCAAAAATCAAGAGAGCTAGCACTCCGAGAGACATGCGAAGGTGATAGGGAAGTCCACCCATGAGCCGGGAATCATTTGACGAAGCTTGGAGCTTGTTCAAGGACCTCCAATGGCCGAAAATGGTGATGACATAAACTGCCACTGCCGTGACATGTGGGAGCAAAAAAACAAAATTTGTGTTCGTCAAAGTATCACTCAACCGATCGATGTGAGTATTCTGCAACTCCCTCGATGTATTCGCAATTTGACGCATGCTTGTTTATTGATCCTTGGGACCTTAGTAAACTCCAACATGGTATCAGAGCAAGGAAAAGCTTGAAAAATTTTAGGCTTAAAATTTGGGGTAAACTTGATTTTGAGCATGATTATGAAATTGGATGAATTAGTATGCTTAAATGTATTTGAATTGAGGATTGATTGGATCAATTTGTTTAAAATTATGTTTGGAACAAATTTCCCCAATTTTGTTGGTGTTGGCCGATACATGTGCCCTAAAATGTCTTGGTGATTTTTGATTTTTGATCATTGGATGACGTGAATCAATTGGGAATGATGATTTAATGTCAATTGTGTTTAATTGGATTGAAACCGAATCGATAAAAAATACCCCTTATTGCCAGAGAGTAGTAAAGCATGAATGGGGTTTGATTTTTGATCAAATGTGTTGGACACTATTGATATGTAAATGAGCATGATTAATTAGGCTAATTTATGTTTTAGGAATGTTAATTGGGATAATTAATTGTGTAATGCACTTTAGGTAATTAAATTGGGAAATTTGGAATTTGGCAATTTAATTGAATGGGCTAATTTTGGAAATTGGCTTGAAATGTTGTAATTGGGCTTATTGGGCTTGGTTGTACTAATTTGGGTTTAGGCAAAATTGGTTGGATCCAATTGGGCCCAAAACCGCATCCATAAAGCCCAAATACGACTAATGGACCTTTAAAGTTTAATTGGGCCTAATGGGACAAGATTGATTTCTAGGCTTATGGGGTAACTCCCGGATTGGATTTTGGTTATTCGGTTTGACCCGAGTTGACCAAAAGTCCACGCCTTAAGAAATTAATTAAAAGCCCATTGGACTTTAATTGAATTAACGTTGGACGTTAATCGGGCTTTGAGACCCGTAACGATTAAATTTGGAATTTAAAAAATCATAAAGGTCGTAAATAAAGTGTGATATTTAATTTGGAATTAAATGGCGAATTAGTTTAAATACAAATTGAATTGGATTTAATTATGTAGTTTAATTTAATTCGAGAATTCATACTTTGAGTACTTATTCGTAAACGAGTTTGACTCGCGCAAAATCAAATCGTTGTTTGACATTGGATGGTCACTAATTATCAGATAATTAATTGGATTAGATTGATTGATAGCATGCTTGTGTGAATACATGGTTGCGATGCATGAATAATGTATATCAGATGGATATTAGATGGGTGGGACAATTTTAGAAATGGTTGTAATAAATTTGATTTATTAATTGGACCTGCGTGTCCAGCCTTATTACCCCTCTTTTTTCTTTGTCTTTGTATTCTCTCTCCTATTCCCCTCAATGTAAATGAGGTTTCTTTAGAAGTGTAGTGTAACGGGTAGAAGAATATATTTTGCTAGCGAGAGAGAGAAAGAGAGAGATTTGATCTAGGATCAAGTGTAAAGTATCATCCGCATATCATTATTACTTTATTTATTACGCGCTTTATTATGTGTTTAGAATGCATGTTTAAGGGTGTATGATGATGAGACCTTAACAAAGATAATAAATTGGTTGCCAATTTGCATCACGAAAAACCCTCGCAAAATATTAAGCGTCTTTTCCTTCCATTGAGTGATTCTCACTCAGATCCGAGACTGCATTGGCTTGTTGGCCAAAGTCAAGGCCTTTGTCCGTCGAAGATGTGTTTGAATCACGAGAGCTTTGTTCAATATCAGTTCCTGTCCAAGTTGTGGTTTGTTGGCCAAAGTCAAAAACTTCTGTCCATCGACAATGATTACGAAGTTTTCCATGGTCAATGGGTCTCGCTTGACTGAGATCACTAAGTTTGTTGTGCCAAAGCCAAGGCTTAGTTGATTCAGAGGAAAAAGGTTAGGTAATACATTGGATGTATTGGCATATATAAGATATATGTTTTCGGACTTGGATGTCCCCCTACCGGATCTAGGATTTGGATTGGATCCATTGATCTTAGAGATCTACCTAGTTAATTATCATACAATTTGTTGGCCAAAGTCAAGATTGTGTGATATTTAACGGGATCCTAGCCCACTAGTAAACACAGTTTCACGAGTACTCGACAGAGGGTTAGAGGCTCGCCGAAAAATAGTGGGAGGCAAGAATTGAATTTGCAATATTCGTTTAATTACTTGCCATATACGCGCTCATTCAAATATCAATTTGTTAAATAAATTAAATGTTAGTTGGACTAATATTTAAATTGTTGTTTTAATAAATAGTTGGACTATATTCAAACTATTCATTTATAGTTGATTTTATAATTGGATTATAGTAATCAATATAATTGATTTTAATCTATTAAATATAGTTGATTAAATAGTTGGACTATTGTAATCAGTATAATAAATAGTACCTAAATCGTTGATTAAATAGTTGGACTATTAGAATCAAGATAAATTGAAATATTAACATTTAAAACATGATCCTAGGGAAAATGTATTTAAATGGTTTAATTTTCAAATTGGGAAAATTTCAGGATAGTCCTGAAATAAATAAGTTACTTTATTTGATAAAATAACATATTAGGCCTAAGCTCGGAGTTAAGCAAACAGTAGAGCATAATCTTTGGAAGATTATGTGATGGTAACTTTAGTGCTTAATCTATTAAACTTGTCTAGTAGACTCCTTAATTTCTGAATCAGAACTAAGGATTAGATCCTTAAAGTATGATGAAGAAAATGAAGGATCTTCATAAATCTATCTTTAGATTTTATAAGTACTAAATTGCAATTAATAACTCTTGGAGAGTTAATGACTATTCTCAAAGAGACAAAGTCAAAATTTGCAATAAGGCAAGTAGCGCAGGTGCACCTTACTTCGATATTCTAGAAACCCGAGGCTTGGCCAAAGGCTTCTAGAATGTGAAAAAGAGCAAAGGTAAAATCATTATAATCTTCTAGGAAAATAAAGGACATATCCCAAAATGTCTGCTTAAATGTGGCAAACGGGATCGCGGAAGCGTGACTGCCGTTTGGAGAAAGCAGACATGAAGGAATTGAAGACGAGCAAGGCTCTAACTTCAAATATGTTTGTCATAAATATATTCACTACTAGTATTAAAATTAGATTTTAGATACTTAGTATGATATATATATATATATATTGATGTTCAGAATCTGCTGTGAGCAGGATACGGACTTCAATTGAGATTTATCTGCAAATTGGAAACGGGATGAAAATCGCTGTTTTGAACGCAGAAACCTAATTTTAGGAACTACCCTAGGTGTGTACCTAAATTGGAAACTGTTATAATGTAACTAGTTTGACTAGAACCATTATCTTTATTCAGTGTTTAACCCACTGCGGGTTAACCTTTATATTCTAGAACACTAAATGTTTTATTATATAAAGATGATATTGAGATAAACAATTAGATGTGAATAACAAATTTATATTTTGAATATAAATAAAATCTCAAACGAATATAATATGACAAACAATAGCTCAACACTGATTTGATCAGAAGGAACTATTTTGTGGCATTGTTGTCTGGGACACAATCTAAAACAAGAATCGTATATCCGCACTTTTGAAGAGTGGGTACTCGGACTAATTTGATTCTAATCAAATAGAGTATACGAATCTAGTTTATTGGGCAAAGTGCCTAAAACATATTTACTTGGTAAAAGTGTAAATGCCACTGATCTGTTAGCCCTAGTTCATAGTGAAGCAAGTGGGCCTATGTCTAGCTAGGCTAGAAGTGGATATGAATATTCATGACCTTTACGGATGTGGCATCGCTCGGTTTTGGTTACATGTTTCTTTTGAGGAACAAAAATCGGAAACTTTTATAGTTTTCGACGCGAAATAGACAAACAGATCGACTAAAGTATAAACCGTCACGGTAAGACCGTAATGGAAAATACTTAAGCAATAAGTTTCTAATATACTTGAAAGATTATAGTATTCTTTCAAATGAGGACTCCTCCGCGGAACACGTCAGTTTGACGGTGTGTCCGAACAAAGTAACCAATTTTGTTGGACATGATAAGGTTAATCCTGAGTCGCTCTGAGCTACCATTTCCTTCAACGGATAGCATAAACAGTGCAGAACTTATTTTGAATAAGGTTCCATAAAATATGTTTGACAGATATCATATTAGATATGAACAGGAAGGAAACCAGGTTTCTCATTCCTGAATATTTGGGTATGCTAGGCATATGTTTGGATGATACCAAACTAGAACCCAAATTGGATAAGTGCCAATTGTAGGTTATCCTAGGGATACATAAGTATAGTACTTATACATCTCACTAGAGAACAATTTGATGTTGCTCACCATGCGGTTTTCCGAAGAGGAATACCTATATGCAGTGGTAAGTTGGAAGGATAGTAAAACTCGATGAAAATCGGAGTATAATACTATTCCAAGCACCGAATCTTAATGGAACATAATAGTTCATCAAGGATGAAAATATACCATAATCTTCAAATACACAAGAACCGCGTATGTCGGAGAGAGTCAAAAAACAACCCGGGGTATGGGTTTCTGATCTCACCTCGAAAAGATGTCTATCTTATTGAGGTATACCAACTGACTACGTAAGAGGAGGTGATACAAGGTATCGAATCCCTATCATAGCAAAATGTCATGAGTCCGAAATGGATTCCATGTATATCAACAAGTTTGGATACTAGTTGATGTACCGCAAGGCAATGTGCCTATTGGTACTATAAGTCTTCAAGGAAGACATACGTGGAAGGCAACATACCAACGTATAAAGCTAGGCTTTTAGCGAAAAGGTATCGTTATCAATATTGTGTTGATTACGACGAAACCTTTTACCTGTTGCCACGGTAAATCCATTTGGATAATGCTTACTAATGCTGCATGTTTCATTTATGAAATATGACAGCTTAACGGGAAAATTGCTTTCCTGAAAAGGAAACCTTTTGGAGGATGTTTACAACATCATGTCGGTTTTGTCGTACCAAAACTAGCAAACAAGGTTTGCAGGTTATTCGATCCATGTTTGGATTGAAGCAAGCATAGGTTCTTGGAATTATCATTTTGATGTAATCATAATAGTTTATGATTTAATTCAAAACGAAAATGATTCTCGTGTATATAAGAGGGTTAGTGGGAGCGCACTGACAGTGGTTGTCCTATAAATAATGATAATATGTCATTTCTTGGAAATGATATTCCCAAATAACAATCGGTGAAAGCTTGGCTTTCATGAATACTCTCCGATAAATCGTACATTGAAAAATGTACGCGACCTGGTGTCTCATATGCTTTGAGCATATGGAGTCACAAACAGGCCAATCCTTGTGATAGTCACTGGATTGAAGTAAAGAACATCCGTTAGTATCTTAGAGAACTAAGGATGCTGTCTTAAACTATGGAGAATGAGAACTTGAAGTGACTGGGATCACTATTGCAAGTTTCCTAACTGAAATAACGACTATAAGTCGCAAACGGTACTATACAGTTTGAATAACGGAACAGTGAGCTGGAAATCTTCCAAGCAAGATATTGTTACCAAATAAACAACAAATGCGGGTTATTGCTGTAGCTGAGGTAGCAATAGAAGCTTTCTGGGTCGATAAATAACTCTAATTAGATTAGATATAGTTCTGTTAGCAGCTGAGCCAGCCGTCAGCACAGGCTAAAGAATTAATGGTCTCATCAACGATCCAGATACATACTTCGATATTCATCTGATTCATTAGGATCATAGATCGTGGCGATGTGATGATCGAATAAATCACGACAGATGATAATCATGCAAATCCGCTGACGAAAGCCTTTTCTCAGCAGTTTGAGCCAACCGTACATAGTTCGGGTGTAAGACACTCGAGTGACTGGCTATAAGCCAAGTGGGAGATTGTTGGAAAATTATGAGCCATATCGTCACTATTTGTACAGATCATGGTGTTGTTGTACAAATTAACTATGTGACAAATGAGATTGCACTCTTATCATTTGTGATTAGATCACCTAGATATATAAATGATAGGAGGTCCCTGTGATTTGTTCCTGGATTGAGAATGATATGAGACAGTATCAATCCATGAAGGATAAATCATTAAATATCCCTAGCCAGAGTATTATCGAGATTGGACATCGATGAATACGTAAAAGAATAGTATTCCACTTGTGCGCGTTGTGAGGGCACAACGACAAAGTTCTCATATATTTGGGTATAGGATACTCATGCAAGTGTAATAGGAGTTTGTATTTTACCGATGGTACGGGAAACAGCTTCGCTCTGGATAGACCCCCTCGGAATTCCATTGGTAGTATGACTATGTGTCTATGGAAGTCTGAAATCAGGGAAGGTGTATTTGGTCTTAACCTGAGACTTGCACCGCTAACATTTTGCGACAATAAATATCTTTGGTTGCGGTCGTCTAGGGTTTAACAGGTTCTGTGTACGCCAATGCTGGGTATATCGAGAATCAAAGTGTGTTAGGTATGATGTCAAGACGGAAGTGTCACTCCAGTCATATGGAGTTGATGATCGCGCAGGATACAGAACTGGTTCTTTAAAAAGGTTGCAACCGTCGGGATAATATGACTTGGTCATGATTATCCGATATTAAAGAGACTAGTTGCTTGTAATCCGATATATGCTTCGTACGGGGCAGACATTGTACCAGCCCCAGGCCTTGCATGTGATCATCCGATACTGGACAGAAATATGCAATACTACGTATACTACGTCTGATATAGATTTCTTTATTCCTGTAAGGATATTTCTGGAGAATTGGGTAGGCATGGCTCTTTGCTAGAAGCCAACCTTGGCTTGTAATTCGGTATAAACGTAGTACGAGGTAATTACGTGTTCGGATAGTCCGACGACCGATGGCGGATGCATTAGCTACACTTGTAGCAACTTAGGAAAATCCAGAGAAGTTGGTAATGAGACCGTTGGTACTGACAACAGCAAATAGACCTGTTCATGAGATAGAAAAAGTCCTGGAAGTGGAGATCGACGATGGTAAACCTTGGTATCATGACATTCAAAGGTATCTGGAACACGGGGAACTCCCGGAGGGAGCAGGTAGAAAAGACAGATTAGCCATTCAGAAATTAGCTTCCCAATATGTGATTTTGAAAGGGGAACTGTACAAGAGGAAAGCAAACGGTATTTAGTTGAAATGTCTGAGAAAAGAATAGGCTCAGTAGGTAATGGAAGAAGTACACGCCAGGGTATG
Organism: Zanthoxylum bungeanum; assembly: GCA_019454045.1. Taxonomy (NCBI): domain Eukaryota; kingdom Viridiplantae; phylum Streptophyta; class Magnoliopsida; order Sapindales; family Rutaceae; genus Zanthoxylum; species Zanthoxylum bungeanum. Next base: position 71,673 of record SKCR01044484.1, on the reverse strand, counting down.
TGGTCCGCACATGAACGGGTTGAATCTGTCCCGCAATATAGTGAGACAAGGTTTTTACTGGTCAACCATGGAGACCAACTGCGCGAAGATGGTAAAGCACTGTCATGATTGTCAAGCACACGGTAATTTGAATCATTTGCCGCACACATAGTTGCACGGGTTGTAAGAGTCGTGGCCTTTCTCAGCATGGGGAATTAATATGATTGGAGAGATTCGATCGAATACATCGAATGGGCATCGCTTCATAGTAGTGGCAGTAGATTATTTCTCAAATTGGGTGGAAGCCGAGTCATTCCGCAATGTTAGAGCGAAACAGATGGAAAAGTTTATAGCTCGGAATCTCATTTGTCGGTATGGTATGCCGCACCATGTGGTTACAGATAACAGAGTTCAGTTCCATGGGGAAACAAAGGCAATGCTACAAAAATAGAGGTTAGGCCATCATAAGTCATCACCGTACAGGCCGCAGGCAAATGGGGCAGTTGAGGCAGCCGACAAGACAATAAAGACAATTTTGGCCAAGATGACAAAGAACTACAGGGATTGGGCCGACAAACTACCGTATGCTTTATGGGTGTACAGAACGTCAGTAAGAACAGCGACAAGAGCCACACCTTACTCTTTGGTCTACGGGATGGAAGCAGTACTGCCAATGGAGGTTGAGATACAGTCAATGAGGGTATTTGCAGAAATAGAGTTACCTGAACAATAATAGGTCGCACAGAGGTTTGGTCAGTTAGCACTGCTGGATGAGAAGAGAATGAAGTCCTTGCATCACATGCAGATATATCAGAAGAGGTTGGCTCGGGCATTCAACAAGAAGGTACGCCCTACTAAGATTAAAAAGGGTGATTTGGTACTTAAGCAGTCAAGGCCGTCGACGACAGATCCGAGAGGAAAGTTCAGACCTAACTGGGAAGGACCTTACATAGTGTAGAAAGTAATGGGAAATGGGGGCAGTGAAACTGTCAGACTTGGAAGGTAACGAGTTCACTAAGCTGATCAACGTGGACAGATTGAAACAATATTTTGCCTGAGAAAAAGAAGACTTGGCAGAAGACCTAACCCGACGGGATAAGGAAACTCATGCATGCATGCATACACGTAACATATTTTGGCATTCGTTTTGTGTTTGTTTTGTATTCACAGGTTTTGAAGAAGAAAAGAGAAGGCGGCAAAGACAAGCCAATTAGAAGCATCAACATAACAACAGCATTTTTGAGATGCGTCCCAGGGGGTGAGGCCCATATCAATACTAGCAGAAATCTTGGGGATGCGTCCCGGGGTTGAGGCCCACGTCAACACATATACCAGTTGCAGTTATTGGGATGCGTCCCAGGATCGAGGTCCATTGCATCATCAGTTTCGGGATGCGTCCCAGGGTCGAGGCCCACCTTTTGTCAGCAGTATTGGGATGCGTCCCAGGGTCGAGGCCCCCATTGTCGGTTGCAGCTATTGGGATGCGTCCCAGGATCGAGGTCCACTATATCATCAGTTTCGGGATGCGTCCCAGGGTCGAGGCCCACCTTTTTTCAGCGGTATTGGGATATGTCCCAGGGTCGAGGCCCCCATTGTCGGTTGCAGCTATTGGGATGCGTCCCAGGATCGAGGTCCACTGCATCATCAGTTTCGGGATGCGTCCTAGGGTCGAGGCCCACCTTTTTTCAGTGGTATTGGGATGCGTCCCAGGGTCGAGGCCTCCGTTGTCGGTTGTAGTTATTGGGATGCGTCCCAGGATCGAGGTCCACTGCATCATCAACTTAGTTCGAGACAGCAGGCAAGTCAGGTGGCAGCTGGCGAGCCAGGTAAGTGAAAATGCATTACATAACTTTAATAGGATTGTCACTGTTACACATTACACACAAGTCCCATCAAAGTGGGGGCAATTGTAGGCACTACATTTTTGCATATAAGTCCTTATGATGAGTCTCATTTGGAGACACTAGCTTTTAAGTCACGGAAGTCGCAGGAAACGGACGTCGGAAGGGGAAATTCAGAATAAGTATGTCATCAGATTCATTTCAGAAGTTCACTGTTTTCGTTCGTGCTGCGTTCGTGACCACGTTCGAACGTCAAACAGATTACGGGCGTTCATGTAGCGTTCGAATCGGCGTTCAAACGGTGTCGGTATTTCTGGTTTTGCTGCTAGCCTCACACCCAAGCCCAATTAGCCCACCAAAGCCAATAAAACACATCCCAATAATAAAATACATATTTAACACATGGCAAAATTAAATAAAATCTAAAAATCATATACCAAATTAAAATAAATATCAAATAAAATCATGCCTAATTAAAATCAATCAAGATTTTATATTCCTAATTAAAACAAATGTCATGCCTAAACCAAACAAATTAAATATATTAACTTCATAATTAACCAAATTTTTCCCCCAATCAATCTTTGGTTTTCCTTATATAACACTAAATCAAATCCCCCTTTAATGCACCAAATCCCTTCCTTGTCAAGCAAGGATTCACCCATCCCCTTTGTCTATAAAAGTGACCCAAAACCAAGACACTCCCCTCTCTCTCATTCACGCCCAATACACAAAAACAACAAGAAGCAATTTTCTTCTCCTCTCACTAGCATTCACGCCTAACCCTAAGCAAAAAAAAAAAAAAAAACTGTCCCCATTGCCGAGAATATCAAGCCTAAAAACAGTCCCCACTGCCGCACAAACCACCAAATACTCAGCCGTCCCAGCCCCTCTAAACACCAAAACAGCAGCCCAAACACCTTAAAATAGCCCCTATCACCTAAAACAGTAACTAAAAAAAACTACACTTTTAATCCCTAAAACAGTAACTAAAACTACACCTTAAACCTTCAAAAAAAACATCCAAAACAGTAGCCTAAAACATCAAAAATAGTGACCGAAATATAGCAGCAAAACAGCAGCGGAACGGAGGGAAAACAACAACCCGAACAGCGAAACAGCGAAGGGAAACATTGAACCAGTGAACCGGAGAGTTACAGAGCATCCACCCTTCCGACGACCACGTACGGTACTTCCGAGAGTCGACATAAAAGGTTAGACCTGAGGGCACTCTTCGTTTTATTTTTTATTCATCTTTTAATCGTTTTAGTTATTTATTTCGTATGAGAGTCGTTCATGGATGCATGTTGTGGCTTTGAATAAAATGGAAAATGTGTTGCCTCTTGTGGTATATAGGATGGAAACCCAGACATAAATTCGTAGCCGTATCCGAATGGACGGTAGTGCGGTCTGTACTTGGGATACAAACTCCACGTACCACTTGAGCAAACGGCGCATATTTTGTTTTATGTTGTTTGATTCGTTTATTATCCGTTATTTAAATTCTGCATGTTATTTGTTTGTGTAATGATGAGATAAAGCGTATGGGCTTAGTAAGTTGGATTAAAGATCCTCCGTTTCGAGGGGTTAAAATCCTTTACCACGATGCTTTGCCGCGCCGGATGACGTATATTCGGTTGAATGTAAGATGTGTTCAATCAGGTATACAAAGTCCGATATCGTTGTCTTTATTTTTATATGCATTATGTCATTAGTGCATGGGCTTAGTAAGTTGGATTAAAGGTCCTCCGTTTCGAGAGGTTAAAATCCTTTACCACGATGCTTCGTCGCGCCGGATGACATATATTCGGTTGAATGTAAGATGTGTTCAATCGGGTATACAAAGTTCGATATCGTTGTCTTTATTTTTATATGCATTATGTCATTAGCGCATGGGCTTAGTAATTTTGATTAAAGGTCCTCCGTTTCGAGGGGCTAAAATCATTTACCACGATGCTTCGCCGCGCTGAATGACGTATATTCGGTTGAATGTAAGATGTGTTCAATCGGGTATACAAAGTCCGATATCGTTGTCTTTATTTTTATATGCATTATGCTATTAGCGCATGGGCTTAGTAAGTTGGATTAAAGGTCCTCCATTTCGAGGAGTTAAAATCCTTTACCACGATGCTTTGCCGCGCCTTTTAGCCCGTTATTATTTATTAGGTGTCATATATTCATCCGTTCACGTTTGTGTCATGTTGTTTACTGCATTTTGGAGGTCACTACTGTAACCCCGTTCGAACGCATTTCAAAACGCCGCACTAACGCATGTTTTCTGTCTCAGTTCGTTCGAACGCGTTTACGAACGCTACTCGAACGTGAACCTTTTGTTTACCGTTCGAACGCGGCTACGAACGCCGCATGAATGCCCATGGTAAACAGGTCCTCTTCCATAACATCTCATGCATGGTTACTCGTTTCGTCATTTACCTTTTTGATTGTTCATGTTCTCGCAGTTAGTCATTTATTGTGTTCACAAGATCACATGTTCGTTTCCATGATGCATGTTTACACTGTAGTTATCTACTTATGCTTCTGCATTCACCCATTCAACATGTTCATGAAGTTGTATGCTTGCCGTATTTCAATTTATCTTTATGCATGCAAATATGTTATATGCAAATTCGGACATAGGTTATATGCAAACTTAGATATGAGCCTTGTACTTGTGCATGCGAACTTAGGAGTAGATTATCCTTGGAAATAACTGTTGCTTAGGCTTGGTTAAATTATTGCACAAATTATTTCATTACAAGTGGCATAAGTAAGAGACCATTCTGAACCCAACGGTTTGAGGTCTTCCCTTGCGATGGGTGAGTGCGGCCTTAAATCTTTGTCCCGATTCACACCGGGTGGTGACTCCATTATTCTCCGGTTTAGTCCACCGCGGGCTACTCCGTACTCCCAACCGGGCCGCGAGCCCGGAACAGCTTGCGTCGCCCAGTTTCTGTGTACCACAGTCTGGCGACTCCACTGGGGATAGAGAATCGGCCCCGAAATAATGTCTTGTAATATTATGATTTGTGTTTTAAGTTAACCGTTCCTATAGTGGGTTGAAAGGGGTTTAATCAAAAGCACTTTTAAGGCTAGGTAATGGTTTGGTGTCTTCCTTCACTCACTACCTTTCTAGAAGGAAAAGCTGTGAAGGCACCTAGATAATCATCTACTCGTAGCCTAATGTGATGGACTAATTTGGAGGACTCGTTGTTTATTACTGACACCAAGCGATAAGAGCCTAAGAGGCTTGGGTACTTAAGAGAGCCTCGCTTCACCCTCCCTCTGGGGAATCTACAACGGGAAATCCATTTGACAGTCAGTCACACACCATATTATACGAAATTGGATTTCGACGCGGAATTAAAATTAGATTTTAATTCGGGCAAACGAGTTAATTTAGAATTAATTCATTAGCGACGTGAATAGTAATTTTGCTAGGTATAATTATTAATTAAATTTGATTTAATTACGTCGTAATGGAAAATTTGTTAATTCGGAATTAGCGAACCCGAGCCCGGGAGTGTTTGCGGGCCCACTCGCATTTCGAATTCAAGTGCGGCCCACAGGTCACATCAAGCGTCACATCATTAGTCATTCAAGTGATGGATGTCTTGTCACTTTGAGTGATTGACAACTAGTCACTTTTGAGTGATTGATGGTGGTGGTTGGAAGACTTTAAAAGTCTTGTACCTTTTTTGGAAAAATGGTAATTGTTTTGGTATTTGAATTTTGGAAATTAAAATAACCAAAAACAACACAAATTCTCTCTCTTCTTTTTCAACACAGACGGTTTGGAACCAACTTTTCTCTCATCTCTCTCCCGGCTTTGAAGCCAATTTTCTTCTCTCTTTTATTTTCTTCAAAATACCGAGGAAGAAGAAAATGGATAGGAAGATTTGTGGCAAATTTTCCTAGTGCTAGCACACTAAAGAGTCATCCAAGGTGATAGGGAAACAAACCCTTGAGCATGGAATCACCATTTCCAAAGCTTGCAGCTTGGAGCATCAATGGAGGGCTTGACCGAATTCCATGGAGCACAAAAACAGCCCATTGCCGTGAGCTTCCAAGGAGGACCTAAAGGTTTTGTGTTCAACGCATCGCAAATCCGATCATTGTAAGTATGATTCCGCCATATTTTTTTGAGTATTCACACATGTTTCATTGCTTGAATTGATCTTGGGACTAACCTAGAAACCCAACAATGGTATCAGAGCCATTTTGAGCATGAAATTGAATTAGGGTAAAATTGGGTAAAATTGATTTGAGCATGTTTGGATAAAATTGATTGTTTAAATATGCTTGAATGATGATAACATAGTGTTATGCATGGTCAATTTGATGAAAATTTAATTGGATCAAATTTTCCCTAATTGGTAGGCTTGGCCGAAAGTTTGACTACCCTAAAGTCATGGTAATTTTGTTTTCTGAATCATTGGATGAGTTTGAAACACTTGGGAAATGTTGATTTAGGATTTAATTGGATTGAATTCGTAATCGGACAATAAACCCTACAATTGTCGTGACTAGTAGCATGGAAAATGATATGATTTTTTGATTCAATTGTGTTGGACATGTGTTGACGACAATTAGCATAATTAATTGTGTAAATTGGTGTTTTGGAAATATTAATTTGGTTAATTAATTATGGCTATACACTTTAGATTAATTAATTGTAAAATTTGGAATTTTGTAATTTAATTAATTGGGCCAAATTTGGAATTGGGCTTGTAAAGTTGTATTTGGGCTTAATGGGCTTGGTTGGGCCAAGTTTGGTTTAGGCTAATTGGTTGGATCCAATTGGGCCCAAAATCATATCCATAAAGTCCAAATATAATTAAATGGACCTTTAATTTTAATTGGGCCTAATGGGCCTAAATTAGTTTCTTGGCAAATAAGGGTGATTCCTTAAATGGGCTTTGGTATTTGGGTTTGACCCATATTGACCAAAAGTCCATGCCTTATGAAATTAATTAAAAGCCCATTAGACTTTAATTAAATTAACATTGGATGTTAATAGGGCTTTGAGACCCGTAACGATTAGATTTAGAATCTAAGTCGTAAAGGCACATTAAAAAATGTAATTTTTAATTTAGAATTAAATATATAATTAGTATTAAATACAAATTAAATTGGATTTAATATTGTAGTTTAATATAATTCAAGAATTCGTACTTTTAGTACTTATTCGTAAAACGAGTCGGACTCGCACAAAATCAAATCGTTGTTTGAACATTGGATGGTCATTAATTTCAGATTAATTAATTGGATTAGATTGATTGATAACATGCTTTGTGTGAATACATGGATGCGATGCATGAATAATGTATATCAGATGGATATTAGATGGGTGAGGGCAATTTTGGAAATTGTTGTAATAAATTTGGAATTTATTAATTGAACCTGCGTGTCCAGCCTATTACCTCTTGACTCTTTGTATTTCTCTTCTCACCTATTCCCCTCAATGTAAATGAGGTTTCTTTAGAAGTATTATGTAATTGGGTAGAAGTAATAATTGTGCTAGCGAGAGAGAGGAAAGGGAGAGAATTGTTCTTGGAACATAATGTGTTAAGTATCCATCCGCATATCATTATTATTTTATTTATACGCGCCTTATTATGTTTTTAGAATGCATGTTTAAGGGTGTATGATGATGAGACCTTAACAAAGATAATAAATTGGTTGCCAATTACGCGAAAAAACCCTCAACATATATTAAGCGTTTTTTTTCCTTCCATTGACTGATTCTTACTCAAGATCCAAGATTGGCACTGGTTTGTTGGCCAAAGTCAAGACCTTTGTCCATCGCGGATGTGTTTGAATCATGAATGTCTTGTCGAAGTTGTGATTTGTTGGCCAAAGTCAAGATCACTTCTTGTCCATCGACATCGATTACGAAGCTTTCCATGGTCAATGGGTTCCGCTTAACTGGGATCATTAAATTTGTTTTGCCAAAGCCAAGGCTTAGTTGATTTAGAGGAAAATGTTAGGGAATATATTGGATTAGAAGATATGTATATTGAGATATAGGATATGTTTCAGACTTGGATGTCCACCTACTGGATCTAGGAATTAGATGGGATCCAATTGATCTTAGAGATCTACCTAGTTAATTATCATACAATTTGTTGGCCAAAGTCAAGATTGTGTGTTATTTAACGGGATCCTAGCCCACTAGGAAACAAGGTTTCCGAGTACTCCACAGAGGGTTAGAGGCTCGCCGAAAAATAGTGGGAGGCAAGTATTAAATTTGCAATATTCGTTTAGTTACTTGCCAATACGCGCTCATTTCAATTTTTCGTCAAATAAATTATTTATTAGTTGGAATAATATTTAATCGTGTTTTAATTAAACAGTTGGACTGTATTCAAACTATTTCAATTATAGTTGATTATATAATTGGATTATAGTAATCAATATATTTGAATTTAACCAATTAAATTATAGTTGATTATATAGTTGGACTATAGTAATAATTATATTAAATAGTACCTAAAATCGTTGATTTGATAGTTAGACTATTGGAATCAAGATAACTGAAAGATTAGTGTTTAAAACATAATCCTGGGTGAAAATATTTTTAAATGGCTTTAATTTTTCAGATTGGAAATAAAATCTCAGGATAGTCCTGGGTGACCGAGAAGTTACTTTATTTGATAGAGTGACGTCTCGAGCCTAAGCCCGGAGTTGAGCAAATAGTAGAACATGATATTTGGAATATTCATGTGATGATAACTTTAGTGCTTAATCCGTCATGCTTGCCGCAAAGACTCATTAATTTCTTAGTCAGAACCAAGGATTAGATCCTTATAGTATGATATTGAAATTGAAGGATCTTCATAGATCTATCCTTAGATCTTAGAAGTACAAATTACAATAGAAAACTCTTGGAGAGTTAATGGCTATACTCAAGGAGACAAAGCCATAATTTGCAATAGGGCAAGAAGCGCAAGGCGCATCTTACTTCAACATCTCAGTTGGCCAAGGCTTGGCCAAAGGCTTCTCGGGTGTGGAAAATGGGCAAAGGCAAAGTCATTATAATCTTCTGGGAAGACAAAGGACATATCCCAAAATGTCTGACTAAATTGTGGCAAACGGGGTCACTGGAAGCGTGACTGCCGTATGGACAAGGCAGACATGAAGGAAGTGAAGACGGGCAAGGCTCCGGCTTCAACCATGCTTGTCATAAAAATGTTCGCTACTAGTATTATAATTGGATTTTAGATACTGAGTGTGGAACATAAATATGTACTGATGTGCAGAATCTGCTGACCAGCAGGATACTGACTTCAGATGAGATTGATCTGCGAATCAGAAACGGGACGAGAGTCGTTGTTTTGACCGTAGAGACCTATGGTTAGGAACTACCTTTTGGGTGTGTACTTAAATTAGCAAACCGTTACAATGTAACTAGTTTGACTAGAAACATTATCTCTGTATCAAGGTTTAACCCGTTGCGGGTATACCTATATATTCTAGAATACTAAAGTGTTTTATTTTATAAAGATGATATTGAGATAAACACATTAAATGTGAATAACAGTATTTATATTTTGAATATAAATTAATCTCAAGCATATAACATGACAAACAAATAGCTGAAACTGAATTAATCAGTTGAGACTCATATGTTGCATTGTTGTCTAGGACACAATTAAACAAGACTCGTATATCTACACTTTCAAAGAGTGGATACTAGGACGGATTTGATTTTATTCAAATGATGTCTACGAATCTTGTTTATTAGGCAAAGTGCCTAAAACACCTTTTACTTGGTAAAAGTACAAGTGCCACCGATCTGTTAGCCCTCGTTCATAGTGACATAAGTGGGCCCATTTCTAGCTAGGCTAGAGGTGGATATGAATACTTCGAAACCTTTACGGATGTGGCATCGCGTTATGGTTATGTATTTCTTTTGAAACACGGATCAGAAACTTTTGATGAATTCAAAGAGTTTCGACACGAAGTAGACAAACAGACTGGCTAAAGTATTAAAACCGTCACGGTTAGACCATGATGGAAAATACTTAAGCAATAAGTTTCTCAAATACTTGAAAGAGTATAGTATTATTTCAATGGGGACTCCTCCCGGAACACATCAATTTGACGGTGTGTCCGAACGGAGAAACCAAATTTTGTTGGACATGATAAGGTTAATCATGAGTCGCTCTGAGCTACCATTTCCTTCAAAGGATACGCATAAATCAGTGTAAAACTTATTTTGAATAAGGTTCCATAAAAATCTGTTAGACAGACTTCATATTAGATATGAACAGGAAAGAAACTGGGTTTTCTCATTCATGAAGATTTGGGAATGTTAGGCATATGTTTGGATGATACCAAACTAGAACCCAAATCGGATAAGTGCATTAGTTGTGGGTTATCCTAGGGAAACCAAAGTCTAGTACTTATACAACTCACAAGAGAACAATTTAATTGTTGCTCGCCATGCGATTTTCCTACGAGGAATACCGATATGTAGTGGTAAGTGAGAGGAAAGTAAAACTCGATGAAAATCAGAGTAATACTGTTCCAGGCACCGATTCCTTTATGGAACACTAATAGTTCATCAGGGATGAAACTATACCAATAATCTTCGAATACACAAGAACCGCGTAAGTCGGAGAGAGTCAAAAAATAACCTGGGGTATGGGTTTCTGATCTCACCTCATAAAGATGTCAATCTTATTGAGGAATATGAACTGACTACGTATGAGGAAGTGATACAAGGTATCGACTCCCTATTATGGCAAAGTTCCATGAAGTCTGAAATGGATTCCATGTAAACCAACCAAGTTTAGACACTGGTTATTATACCAAAAGGCATTGTGCCTATTGGTACTGTATAAGTCTTCAAGGAAGACAAACATGGAAGGCAACATACCAACGTACTAAGCTAGGCTTGTAGCAAAAATGTATCGTTATCAACATTCTGTCAATTACGAAGAAACCTTTTACATGTTGTCATGATTAAATCCATTTGGATAATGCCTGCTGATGCTCCATGTTTCATTTATGAAATATGGCAGCAGAAACGTCAAAATCGCTTTCCTTAAAAGGAAACCTTTTGGAGGATGTTTATAACATCCTGACAGTTTTGTTGTACCAAAACGAGCAAACAAGGTTTGCAAGTTAATTCGATCCATTTATGGATTGAAGCTAGCATTGAGTTCTTGGAACTATCGTTTTGATGTAATCATAATAGCATATGATTTAATTCAAAATGAAAATGATTCTTATGTATATAAGGAGGTTAGTGGGAGCGCACTGACAGTGAATCTCCTAAATAATGATGATATGTCATTTCTTGGAAATGATATTCCCATAATAAAGTCAGTGAAAGCTTGGCTTTCAAAAAAATTCTCCGTAGAAGTCTTGGGAGAAACAACCTTTATTCTAGGAATAAAGATCTACTGGGATAGATCTAAAGGTTGTTGGCACTCTCCAAGGACTCTTACATTGAAATAAATGTATCCGACCTAGTGTCTCATATGCTTTGAGCATATGGAGTCACAATCGGGCCAATCCAAGTGATAGTCACTGGATTGATGTTAAGAACATCCTTTAGTATCTTAGATGAACTAAGGATGCTTTCTTATACTATGGAGAATGAGAACTTGAAGTGACTAGGTTCACTGCTGCAAGTTTCCTAACCGAAAAAAATGACTATAAGTCGTTACAAAGATACTATAAAGTTTGAATAACGGAGCAGTGAGCTGGAAATCTTCCAAGAAAGATACTGTTACCGAATAAACAACAAAAGCGGAATATTGCTACAGCTGAGTTGGCAATAGAAGTCTTTTGGATTGATAATAATCCTAATTAGATTAGGAGCAGTTCTGTTAGCAGCTGAGCTAGTCTAGAGCACAGGCTAAAGAATTAATGGTCTCATCAACGATCCAGATATATACTTCAAATATTCATCTGATTCGTTCGGATCATACATCGTGGTGATGTGATCATCGAATAAATCGCATCAGATGATAACCATGCAAATCCGCTGATGAAAGCCTTTTCTCAGCAGAAGTTTGAGCGAACCGTACATAGTTTGGGTGTAGGACACTTGAGTGATTGGCTATAGGCCAAGTGGGAGATTGTTGGACAATTATGACCCATAGCATCACTATTTGTACAGATCATGGTATTGTTGTATAAATTAACTATGTGACAAAGGAAATTGCCTTTTTATCATTTGTAATTGGATTACCTAGATGTATAAATGATAAAAGGTCCATATGATTACTTCCAGATTGAGATGATATGAGACAATATCAATCCACGAAGGTTTAATCATTAAATATCCATAGTCGGAGTATTATCGAGATTGGACATCGATAATGCGTAAAAGACTAGTATTACACTTGTGCGCGTTGTGGGAGCATAACGACATAGTTCTCATATATTTGGGTATATGATACTCATGCAAGTGTAATAGGAGGTTGTGTTTACCGATGGTACGGGAACAGCTTCGCTCTGGATAGACCCCTCGGAATTCCATTGGTAGTATGACTATATGACTATGGAAGTCCGAATCAGGGTAGGTGTATTTGGTCTTAACCTGAGACTTGCACCGCTAATACTTGCGACAATCAATATATTTTGGTTTTGGTCGTCGTGGGATTTAACAGGTTATGTGTACGCCTCTTCTGGGTATATTGAGAATCGTAGTGTATTGGGTGTGATGTCAAGATGAAAGTATCACTCCAGTAATAGTGGAGATGATGATCACGTAGGATATGGAACTGGTGCTCTTTTATGCTGCACCTATCGGGATATTATGACTAAGTCATGTTTATCCGATTATAGAGACTAGTTACTAGAGATCTGATATGTGCTTCGTACGGGGCAGACATAATTCCAGCCCCAAGCCTAACACGTTACATCTGATGCTGGATCGTAATACGTAATACTACGTATACTACGCCTGATATAAATCACATATTCCTTTAAGAATATTTCTAGAGAATTGGGTAGGCACGGTGCTTTGCTAGAAGCCAACCATGTCTTGTAAATTGGTAAAAACGTAGTACTAGGTACGTACGTTTTCGGATAGTCCGACGATCGGATTTACTGCCAACATATCTGGGGATCTCATGGGTCGCTTCCCGAAGATTCACCGATGACATATGACTCGCACTTTATTAATCTGGGATTAATTAGGAGAGAGAGAAAAGTAATCTAGGATTAATTACGGAGATATTTTATCTGGGATAAAATATTATTTGAAGAGAGAGAACGATTAATTTGGAATTAATCGATAAAATAATATATTCGATATATTATACGAAATTGGATTTCGACGCGGAATTAAAATTAGATTTTAATTCGGGTAAACGAGTTAATTTAGAATTAATTCGTTAGCGACGTGAATAGTAATTTTGCTAGGCATAATTATTTAATTAATTTTATTTAATTACGTCGCAACGGAAAATTCGTTAATTCGGAATTGGCGAACCCGTGCCCGGGAGTGTTTCCAGGCCCACTTGCATTTCGAATTCAAGTGCGGTCCACAAGTCACATCAAGCGTCACATCATTAGTCATTCAAGTGATGGATGTCTTGTCACTTTGAGTGATTGACAACTAGTCACTTTTGAGTGATTGATGGTGGTGGTTGGAAGACTTTAAATGTCTTGTAGCTTTTTTGGAAAAATGGTAATTGTTTTGGTATTTGAATTTTGGAAATTAAAATAACCAAAAACAACACAAATTCTCTCTCTCCTTTTTCAACACACACGGTTTGGAACCAACTTTTCTCTCCTCCCTCTCTCGGCTTTGAAGCCAATTTCCTTCTCTCTTTTATTTTCTTCAAAATGCCGAGGAAGAAGAAGATGGTTTGGAAGATTTATGGCAAATTTTCCTAGTGCTAGCACACTAAAGAGTCATCCAATGTGATAGGGAAACAAACCCTTGAGCATGGAATCACCATTTGTAAAACTTGGAGCTTGGAGCATCAATGGAGGGCTTGACTGAATCCATGGAGCAAAAAAACAGCCCATTGTTGTGAGCTTCCAAGGAGGACCTAAAGGTTTTGTGTTCAACGCATCGCAAATCCGATCATTGTAAGTATGATTCCGCCATATTTTTATGAGTATTCACACTTGTTTCATTGCTTGAATTGATCTTGGGACTAACCTAGAAACCCAACAATGGTATCAGAGCCATTTTGAGCATGAAATTGAATTAGGGTAAAATTGGGTAAAATTGATTTGAGCATGTTTGGATGAAATTGATTGTTTAAATATGCTTGAATGATGATAAAATAGTGTTATGCATGGTCAATTTGATGAAAATTTAATTGGATCAAATTTTCCCTAATTGGTAGGCTTGGCCGAAAGTTGGACTACCCTAAAAGTCATGGTAATTTTTTTTGAATCATTGGATGAGTTTGAAACACTTGGGAAATGTTGATTTAGGATTTAATTGGATTGAATTCGGAATCGGACAATAAACCCTACAATTGCCGTGACTTGTAGCATGGAAAATGATATTATTTTTTGATTCAATTATGTTGGACATCTGTTGATGACAATTAGCATAATTAATTGTGTAAATTGGTGTTTTGGAAATATTAATTTGGTTAATTAATTATGGCTATACGCTTTAGATTAATTAATTGTGTAATTTGGAATTTTGTAATTTAATTAATTGGGCCAAATTTGGAATTGGGCTTGTAAAGTTGTATTTGGGCTTAATGGGCTTGGTTGGGCCAAGTTTGGTTTAGGCTAATTGGTTGGATCCAATTGGGCCCAAAATCATATCCATAAAGTCCAAATATAATTAAATGGACCTTTAATTTTAATTGGGCCTAATGGGCCTAAATTGGTTTCTTGGCAAATAAGGGTGATTCCTTAAATGGGCTTTGGTATTTGGGTTTGACCCATATTGAACAAAAGTCCATGCCTTATGAAATTAATTAAAAGCCCATTAGACTTTAATTAAATTAACATTGGATGTTAATAGGGCTTTGAGACCCGTAATGATTAGATTTAGAATCTAAGTCGTAAAGGCACATTAAAAAGTGTAATTATTTAATTTAGAATTAAATATATAATTAGTATTAAATACAAATTAAATTGGATTTAATATTGTAGTTTAATAACATTTCAAGAATTCGTACTTTGAGTACTTATTCGTAAAACGAGTCGAACTCGCGCAAAATCAAATCGTTGTTTGAACATTGGATGGTCATTAATTTCAGATTAATTAATTGGATTAGATTGATTGATAACATGTTTTGTGTGAATACATGGATGCGATGCATGAATAATGTATATCAGATGGATATTAGATGGGTGAGGGTAATTTGGGAAATGTTGTAATAAATTTAGAATTTATTAATTGAAATTGCTCTTCAATTACCTCCTCTTGTAGCCTATCTTGACTCTTTGTATTATCTTCTCACCTATTCCCCTCAATGTAAATGAGGTTTCTTTAGAAGTGTTATGTAATTGGTAGAAGTAATAATTATGCTAGCGGGAGAGAGGAAAGTGAGAGAATTGTTCTAGGAACATAATGTGTTAAGTATCCATCCGCATATCATTATTATTTTATTTATACGTGCCTTATTATGTTTTTAGAATGCATGTTTAAGGGTGTATGATGATGAGACCTTAACAAAGATAATAAATTGGTTGCCAATTACGCGAAAAAACCCTCAACATATATTAAGCATTTTTTTTCCTTTGATTGAGTTATTCTTACTCAAGATCCAAGATTGGCACTGGTTTGTTAGCCAAAGTCAAGACCTTTGTCCGTCGCGGATGTGTTTGAATCATGAAAGCTTTGTTCCATATAAGTGTCTTGTCCAAGTTGTGATTTGTTGGCCAAAGTCAAGATCACTTCTTGTCCATCGACATCGATTACGAAGCTTTCCAAGGTCAATGGGTTCCGCTTAACTGGGATCATTAAATTTGTTTTGCCAAAGCCAAGGCTTAGTTGATTTAGAGGAAAAATGTTAGGGAATATATTGGATATATTGGCATATATAGGATATATGTTTCAGACTTGGATGTCCACCTACTGGATCTAGGAATTAGATGGGATCCAATTGATCTTAGAGATCTACCTAGTTAATTATCATACAATTTGTTGGCCAAAGTCAAGATTGTGTGTTATTTAACGGGATCCTAGCCCACTAGGAAACAAGGTTTCCCGAGTACTCCACAAAGGGTTAGAGGCTCGCCGAAAAATAGTGGGAGGCAAGTATTAAATTTGCAATATTCGTTTAGTTACTTGCCAATACGCGCTCATTTCAATTTTTCGTCAAATAAATTATTTGTTAGTTGGACTAATATTTAATCATTTTTTTAATTAAAAAGTTGGACTGTATTCAAACTATTTCAATTACAGTTGATTATATAATTGGATTATAGTAATAAATATATTTGAATTTAACCAATTAAATTATAGTTGATTATATAGTTGGACTATAGTAATCATTATATTAAATAGTACCTAAAATCGTTGATTTGATAGTTAGACTATTGGAATCAATATAACTGAAAGATTAGTGTTTAAAACATAATCCTAGGTGAAAATATTTTTAAACAATTTTAAATTTTCAGATTGGGAATAAAATCTCAGGATAGTCCTGGGTGACCAAGAAGTTACTTTATTTGATAGAGTGACGCCTCGAGCCTAAGCCCGGAGTTGAGCAAATAGTAGAACATGATATTTGGAATATTCATGTGATGATAACTTTAGTGCTTAATTCGTCATGCTTGCCGGAAAGACTCCTTAATTTCTTAGTCAGAACCAAGGATTAGATCTTTATAGTATGATATTGAAATTAAAGGATCTTCATAGATCTATCCTTAGATCTTAGAAGTACAAATTACAATAGAAAACTCTTGGAGAGTTAATGGCTATACTCAATGAGACAAAGCCAGAATTTGCAATAGGGCAAGAAGCGCAAGACGTATCTTACTTCGACATCTCAGTTTGCCAAGGCTTGGCCAAAGGCTTCTGGGGTGTGGAAAAGGTGCAAAGGCAAAGTCATTATAATCTTCTGGGAAGACAAATGACATATCCCAAAATGTTTGCCTAAATTGTGGCAAACGGGGTCACTGGAAGCGTGACTGCCATATGGACAAGGCAGACATGAAGGAAGTGAAGAGGGGCAAGGCTCCGGCTTCAACCATGTTTGTCATAAACATGTTCGCTACTATTATTAAAATTGGATTTTAGATACTGAGTGTGGTACATAAATATGTACTGATGTGCAGAATCTGATGACAAGCAGGATACTGACTTCAGATGAGATTGATCTGCGAATCGAAAATGGGACGAGAGTCGCTGTTTTGACCGTAGAGACCTAAGTTTAGGAACTACCTTTTGGGTGTGTACTTAAATTAGGAAACTGTTACAATGTAACTAGTTTGACTAGAAACATTTTCTCTATATCAGGGTTTAACCCGTTGCAGATATACCTTTATATTCTAGAACACTAAAGTGTTTTATTTTATAAAGATGATATTGAGATAAACACATTAAATGTGAATAACAGTATTTATATTTTGAATATAAATTAATCTCAAGCATATAATATGACAAACAAATAGCTCAAACTGAATTAATCAGTTGAGACTCATATGTGGCATTGATGTCTAGGACACAATTAAACAAGACTCGTATATCCACACTTTCAAAGAGTGGATACTAGGACGGATTTGATTTTATTCAAATGATGTCTACGAATCTTGTTTATTAGGCAAAGTGCCTAAAACACCTTTTACATGGTAAAAGTACAAGTGCCACAGATCTGTTAGACCTCGTTCATAGTGACGTAAGTGGGCCCATTTCTAGCTAGGCTAGAGGTGGATATGAATACTTCGAAACCTTTACGGATGTGGGCATCGCGTTATGGTTATGTGTTCTTTTGAAAACGGATCATAAACTTTGATGGATTCAAAGAGTTTCGACACGAAGTAGACAAACAGACCGGCTAAAGTATTAAAACCGTCACAGTTAGACCATGATGGAAAAATACTTAAGTAATAAGTTTCTCAAATACTTGAAAGAGTATAGTATTCTTTCAATGAGGACTCCTCCCGGAACACGTCATTTGACGGTGTTGTGTCTGAACGAAAGAGAAAACCAAATTTGTTGGACATGATAAGGTTAACCATGAGTCGCTCTGAGCTACCATTTCTTCAAAGGATACGCATAAATCAGTGCAAAAATTATTTGATAAGGTTCCATAAAAATCTGTTAGATAGACTTCATATTAGAAATGAACAGGAAAGAAACGGGGTTTCTCATTCCTTAAGATTTGGGAATGCTAGGCATATGTTTGGATGATACCAAATTAGAAACCAAATCGGATAAGTGCCTTAGTTGTGGGTATCCTAGGGAAACCAAAGTATAGTACTTATACAACTCACAAGAGAACAATTAATTGTTGCTCGCCATGCGGTTTTCCTAAGAGGAATACCGATATGCAGTGGTAAGTGGGAGGAAAGTAAAACTCGATGAAAATCGGAGTAGTAATTACTGTTCCAGGCACCGATTCCTTTATGGAAACACTAGTTCATCAGGGATGAAACTATACCAATAATCTTCGAATACACAAGAACCGGCGTAAGTCGGAGAGAGTCAAAAAAACCAACCTGGGGTAGGGGTTTCTGATCTCACCTCATAAAGATGTCAATCTTATTGAGGAATACGAACTGACTACGTATGAGGAAGTGATACAAGGTATCGACTCCCTATTATGGCAAAGTGCCATGAAGTCTGAAATGGATTTCATGTATACCAACCAAGTTTAGACACTGGTTATTGTACCAAAAGGCATTGTGCCTTTTGGTACTGTATAAGTATTCATGGAAGACAAACATGGAAGGCAACATACCAACGTACTAAGTTAGGCTTGTAGCAAAAAGGTATCGTTCTCAACATTGTGTCGATTACGACGAAACATTTTACCTGTTGTCATGATTAAATCCATTTGGATAATGCTTGTTGATGCTGCATGTTTCATTTATGAAATATGGCAGCAGGAACGTCAAAATCGCTTTCCCTAAAAGGAAACCTTTTGGAGAATGTTTATAACATCCTGACGGTTTTTTCGTACCAAAACGAGCAAACAAGGTTTGCAAGTTAATTTGATCCATTTATGGATTGAAGCAAGCATTGAGTTCTTGGAACTATCGTTTTGATGTAATCATAATAGCATATGATTTATGTTGGTTTCTATAATATGTCCCAAGGAAAGATTAAGCATACATGAAATACAACAAAGAATATATATAAAAGATGAAGTATGGCGGAATCATACTTACCAAGCTCTTGTGATGAAGAAAATCAAGCCAAGATGGAAGCTCCAAGGTGATTAGGTTCGGCCAAGGAAGACAAGAAGAGGAAAGCTCCAAACTTTGTGTATTCCTTGCTCTATGATGGTTTCCCTATCACCTCTTTTGATCCCTTGAAAGTGCTAGCCTTGCATGTGAGAAGATGTTCCAAACAACAAGCCTTTCTTCAAGCTTTTGGCAACCAAAATTGAAGAAGATGAAGACCAAAACTGCATGCAGTTTTCGGTCATGAAAAGAGAGAAGAGAGATTTTTCTTAATTGATTTTGATACCAAAAATCAATTTATATTTATGCCATAATATTTATTAATAATAATAAATCTATGACACAAGCCATGCAAAGGCTTAGAGTGTCAAACACTCAAATTCCATGCATAACAATTGAGTGAATTATACACTATCACCATGCAATGCATTATTATAAAATAAAATAATGCATATAATGACATGTGTCATGTGGGCCCCACACGTTTCCAAATGAAAGTGGGCCCACGTGCACTCACGCGTTCGGGTTCGATATTTCCGAAAATACCGAACTTACGTCGCGACGTTATTTAAATCGAATTTAAATAAATAATCGCGCCTAGCGAAATTATTATTTACGTCGCTAACGAATTAATTCTAAATTAACTCGTATGCCCGAATTAAAATCTAATTTTAATTCGCGTCGAAATCGAATTTCGATTATTATATCGAATATAATAATTTTATCGATTAATTCCAAATTAATCGTTCTCTCTCTAAATAAGGCACTTTATCCGAGATAAAGTTTCTCCGCAATTAATCCAAGATTAATTAAGTTCGAATCAAATATCATAGGTGAATCTTCAGGAAGCGACCCAAGAGATCTCCGGATATGTTGGCAGTAAATACGGTCGTCGGATAATCCGAACACGCACGTACCTCGTACTACGTTCTTACCGATTCACAGACAAGGTTGGCTTCTAGCAAAGCGCCATGCCTACCCAATTCTCCAGAAATATTCTTATAGGAATATAAGATCTATATCAAGCGTAGTATACCGTAGTATTGCGTACATCGATCCAGTATCGGATGATCACATGCTAGGCCTGGGGCTGGAGATGTGTCTGCCCCGTACGAAACATATATCGGACATCAAGCAGCTAGTCTCTTTAAATCAGACAATCCTGACCTAGTCATATTGTCCCGACGGTTGCAACCTTTATAGAGTACTAGTTCTGTGTCCTGCGTGATCATCACACCTCCATATGTCTGAAGCGATACTTCCATCTTGACATCACATCCAGTACACTACGATTCTCGATAAACCCAGAAGAGGTGTACACAGAACCGGTTAGGGTCCCCAACCACCAAAACCAAAGTTTACCGATTGTCGCAAGTACTAGCGATGTTAAGTCTCAGGTTAAGACCATATACACTACCCTGATGCGGCCTCCCATAGACACGCAGACATACTACCAATGAGATTCCGCGGGGTCTATCCAGAGCGAAGCTGTTTTCCGTACCATCGGTAAAACACAACCTCCTATCGCACTTGCATAAGTATCCAATACTTAAATATATGAGAACTATGTGTTGTGCCCTCACAACGTGCACAAGCGCAATACTAGTCTATTCCGCATTATCGATGTCCGATCTCGATAATACTCCGACTAGGGATATTTAATGATTAAACTTTTATAGATTGATACTGTCTCATATCATCTCAATCCAGTATTAATCATATGGACTTTCGCCATTTATAATCAAAGTAAATATTATTACAAAACGGCAAAAGGCAATTTCATTATCACATAGTTAATTTTGTACAATAATACAATATCATTTACAAACAGTGACGCTATGGGACATAATGTCTAACAATCTCTCACTTGCCTATAGCCAGTCACTCAAGCATCTAATACCCGAACTATGTATGTGTCGTTCAAAAAATTGCTGAAGAACAGCCTTCGTCAGCGGATCTGCAATGTTGTCATCTGATGTGACCTTCTCGACCTTTACATCGCCACGATGTATAATCTCCCGAATCAGATGGTAACGTCGAAGAACATGCTTGGACCGTTGATGAGACCTTGGTTCCTTAGCCTGTGCTATAGCCCCGTTATTGTCACAATACAATGGAACGGGCTCAGCTGCTAACGGAACTACTCCTAATCCGATTAGGAACTTTCGGATCCAAACTGCCTCCTTTGCTGCTTCAGATGCAGCGATGTACTCCGCTTCTGTTGTTGAATCGGCAACAGTATCTTGCTTGGAAGATTTCCAGCTCACTGCTCCGTTATTCAAACAAAAAAATGTACCCGGATTGCGACTTGTAGTCATCCTTGTCGGTTTGGAAACTTGCATCGGTATACCCAGATACCGCAAGTTCTCCTCCTCCATAAATTAAGAAAGCATCCTTAGTTCGTTTAAGATACTTAAGGATATTCTTAACTGCTATCCAGTGACCTTCACCTGGATCGGCCTGATAGCGCGACTGCACATGCTCAAAGCATATGAGACATCAGGTCGTGTACATATCATGGCATACATGATCGATCTGACTGCCGAGGCGAACGGTATCCGACTCATGTTGTCCCTCTCTTCCTGAGTCTTAGGACACATGTCTTTAGACAGAGAGGCACCTCGTACCATTGGAACCAATCCCCTCTTGGATTGTTCCATGTTGAATCGCTTCAACACTTTATCAATGTATGTACTCTGGGAGAGTCCAAGCAGCTTTCTAGATCTATCCCGGTAGATTTTTATTCCAAGAATAAAGGCTGCTTCTCCCAGATCTTTCATGGAGAATTTTAATGAAAGCCAAGCTTTCACCGACGTTAGCATGGGAATGTCATTGCCTATAAGCAATACGTCATCGACATAAAGGACAATAAAAGTAAGTGCTCTCCCACTAACCTTCTTGTATACACAAGGGTCATCTGCGTTTTGCACGAAATCATATTCTTTTATGATCTCATCAAAACGCTGATTCCATGACCGTGATGCTTGGTTCAATCCATAAATGGATCGATTTAACTTACAAACCTTGTTGCAAGTCTAGGTACGATAAAACCGTCAGGCTGTTGCATATAAACATCCTCCAAAAGGTTTCCGTTAAGGAAAGCGGTTTTTAACGTCCATTTGCCATATCTCGTAATCGAAATATGCAGCTATTGCAAGCATTATCCGAATGGATTTAATCATGGCAACGGGTGAGAAGGTTTCGTCATAATCAATACCATATTGTTGACGATACCCCTTCGCTACAAGCCTAGCTTTGTACGTCTGTACAAGCCTAGCAATTTTTTGAACGACACATACATAGTTCGGGTATTAGATGCTTGAGTGACTGGCTATAGCCCAAGTGGGAGATTGTTAGACATTATGTCCCATAGCGTCACTTTTGTAAATGATATTGTATTATTGTACAAAATTAACTATGTGATAATGAAATTGCCTTTTGCCGTTTTGTAATATATTTACTTTGATTAATAAATGGCGAAAGTCCATATGATTAATACTGGATTGAGATGATATGAGACAGTATCAATATATAAAAGTTTAATCATTAAATATCCCTAGTCGGAGTATTATCGAGATCGGACATCGATAATGCGGAATAGACTAGTATTGCGCTTGTGCACGTTGTGAGGGCACAACGGTATAGTTCTCATATATTTAAGTATTGGATACTTATGCAAGTGCGATAGGAGGTTGTGTTTTACCGATGGTACGGAAAACAGCTTCGCTCTGGATAGACCCCGCGGAATCCCATTGGTAGTATGTCTGCGTGTCTATGGGAGGCCGCATCAGGGTAGGTGTATATGGTCTTAACCTGAGACTTACATCGCTAGTACTTGCGACAATCGGTAAACTTTGGTTTTGGTGGTTGGGGACCCTAACCGGTTCTGTGTACACCTCTTCTGGGTTATCGAGAATCGTAGTGTACTGGATGTGATGTCAAGATGGAAGTATCACTTCAGACATATGGAGGTGATGATCACGCAGGACACAGAACTAGTACTCTATAAAAGGTTGCAACCGTCGGGACAATATGACTAGGTCAGGATTGTCTGATTTAAAGAGACTAGCTGCTTGATGTCCGATATATGTTTCGTACGGGGCAGACACATCTCCAGCCCCAGGCCTAGCATGTGATCATCCGATACTGGATCGATGTACACAGTACTACGGTATACTACGCTTGATATAGATCTTATATCCTATAAGAAATTTCTGGAGAATTGGGTAGGCATGGGCTTTGCTAGAAGCCAACCTTGTCTTGTGAATCGGTAAGAACGTAGTACGAGGTACGTGCGTGTTCGGATTATCCGACGACCGTATTTACTGCCAACATATCCGGAGATCTCTTGGGTCGCTTCCTGAAGATTCACCTATGATATTTGATTCGAACTTAATTAATCTTGGATTAATTGCGGAGAAACTTTATCTCGGATAAAGTGCCTTATTTAGAGAGAGAACGATTAATTTGGAATTAATCGATAAAATTATTATATTCGATATAATAATCGAAATTCGATTTCGACGCGAAATTAAAATTAGATTTTAATTCGGGCATACGAGTTAATTTAGAATTAATTCGTTAGCGACGTAAATAATAATTTCGCTAGGCGCGATTATTTATTTAAATTCGATTTAAATAACGTCGCGACGTAAGTTCGGTATTTCGGAAATATCGAACCCGAACGCGTGAGTGCACGTGGGCCCACTTTCATTTGGAAACGTGTGGGGCCCACATGACACATGTCATTATATGCATTATTTTATTGATAATGCATTGCATGGTGATAGTGTATAATTCACTCAATTGTTATGCATGGAATTTGAGTGTTTGACACTCTAAGCCTTTGCATGGCTTGTGTCATAGATTTATTATTATTTAATAAATATTATGGCATAAATATAAATTGATTTTTGGTATCAAAATCAATTAAGAAAAATTCTCTCTTCTCTCTCTTTTCATGACCGAAAACTGCATGCAGTTTTGGTCTTCATCTTCTTCAATTTTGGTTGCCAAAAGCTTGAAGAAAGGCTTGTTGTTTGGAACATCTTCTCACATGCAAGGCTAGCACTTTCAAGGGATCAAAAGAGGTGATAGGGAAACCATCATAGAGCAAGGAATACACAAAGTTTGGAGCTTTCCTCTTCTTGTCTTCCTTGGCCGAACCTAATCAACCTTGGAGCTTCCATCTTGGCTTGATTTTCTTCATCACAAGAGCTTGGTAACTATGATTCCGCCATACTTCATCTTTTATATATATTCTTTGTTGTATTTCATGTATGCTTAATCTTTCCTTGGGACATATTATAGAAACCAACAATGGTATCAGAGCGAAGCTGTTTTCCGTACCATCGGTAAAACACAACCTCCTATCGCACTTGCATAAGTATCCAATACTTAAATATATGAGAACTATGCCGTTGTGCCCTCACAACGTGCACAAGCGCAATACTAGTCTATTCCGCATTATCGATGTCCGATCTCGATAATACTCCGACTAGGGATATTTAATGATTAAACTTTTAAAGATTGATACTGTCATATCATCTTAATCCAGTATTAATCATATGGACTTCGCTATTTATTAATCAAAGTAAATATTATTACAAAACGGCAAAAGGCAATTTCATTATCACATAGTTAATTTTGTACAATAAACAATATCATTTACAAACAGTGACGCTATGAGACATAATGTCTAACAATTTAATTCAAACGAAAATGATTCTTGTGTATATAAGGAGGTTAGTGGGAGCGCACTGACAGTGAATGTCCAAAATAAGGATGATATGTCATTTCTTGGAAATGATATTCCCATAATAAAGTCAGTGAAAGCTTGGCTTTCAAGAAAATTCTCCGAAGAATTCTTGGGAGAAACAACCTTTATTCTAGGAATAAAGATCTACTAGGATAGATCTAAAGAATGTTGGCACTCTCCGAGGACTTGTACATTGAAATAAATGTACACGACCTAGTGTCTCATATGCTTTGAGCATATGGAGTCACAATCGGGGCCAATCCAAGTGATAGTCACTGGATTGATGTTAAGAACATCCTTTAGTATCTTAGATGAACTAATGATGCTTTCTTATACTATGGAGAATGAGAACTTGAAGTGACTAGGTTCACTGCTGCAAGTTTCCTAACCGACAAAAATGACTATAAGTCGTAACAAAGATACTATAAAGTTTGAATAACGGAACATTGAGCTGGAAATCTTCCAAGCAAGATACTGTTACCGAATAAACAACAAAAGCGGAATATTTCTGCAGCTGAGGCAACAATAGAAGTCTTTTGGATTGATAATAATCGTAATTAGATTAGGAGTAGTTCTATTAGCAGCTGAGCTAGGCTACAGCACAGGCAAAGAATTAATGGTCTCATCAACGATCCAGATATATACTTCAAATATTCATCTGATTCGTTCGGATCATACATCATGGCGATGTTTTACGATGGTACGGGAACAGCTTCGCTCTGGATAGACCCATCGGAATTCCATTGGTAGTATGACTATGTGACTATGGAAGTCCGAATCAGGGTAGGTGTATTTGGTCTTAACCTGAGACTTTCACAGCTAATACTTGCGACAATCAATATACTTTGGTTTTGGTCGTCCAGGGATTTAACAGGTTTTGTGTACGCCTCTTCTGGGTATATTTAGAATCGTAGTGTATTGGGTGTGATGTCAAGATGGAAGTATCACTCCAGTAATAGTGGAGATGATGATCACGTAGGATACGGAACTGATGCTCTTTTATGCTGTAGCTACCGGGATATTATGACTAGGTCATATTTATCCGATTATAAAGACTAGTTACCAGAGATCCGATATGTGCTTCGTACGGGGCAGACAAAATTACAGCCTCAGGCCTAGCACGTGACATTCGATGTTGGATCGCAATACGCAATACTACGTATACTACGCCTGATATAGATCACATATTCCTTTAAGAATATTTCTGGAGAATTGGGTAGGCACAATGCTTTGCTAAAAGCCAACCAAGTCTTGTAAATCGGTAAAAATGTAGTACTAGGTACGTACATTTTCGGATAGTCCGACGACCGGATTTATTGCCAACATATCCGGGGATCTCATGGGTCGCTTCCCGAAGATTCACCGATGACATATGACTCGTACTTTATTAATCTGGGATTAATTAGAAGAGAGAGAAAATTAATCTAGGATTAATTACGGAGATATTTTATCTGGGATAAAATATTATTTAAAGAGAGAGAGCGATTAATTTGGAATTAATCGATAAAATAATATATTCGATATATTTTACAAAATTGGATTTCGACGCGGAATTAAAATTAGATTTTAATTCGGACAAACGAGTTAATTTAGAATTAATTCGTTAGTGATGTGAATAGTAATTTTGCTAGGCATAATTATTTAATTAAATTTGATTTAATTATGTCGCAACGGAAAATTTGTTAATTCGAATTAGCGAACCCGAGCCCCGGAGTGTTTGTGGGCCCACTCGCATTTCGAATTCAAGTGCGGCCCACAAGTCACATCAAGTGTCACATCATTAGGCATTCAAGTGATGGATGTCTTGTCACTTTTGAGTGATTGACAACTAGTCACTTTTGAGTGATTGGTGGTGGTGGTTGGAAGACTTTAAAAGTCTTGTACCTTTTTTGGAAAAATGGTAATTGTTTTGGTATTTGAATTTTTGAAATTAAAATAACCAAAAACAACTCAAATTCTCTCTCTCCTTTTTCAACACACACGGTTTGGAACCAACTTTTCTCTCCTCCCTCTCTCGGCTTTGAAGCCAATTTTCTTCTCTCTTTTATTTTCTTCAAAATGCCGAGGAAGAAGAAGATGGATAGGAAGATTTGTGGCAAATTTTCCTAGTGCTAGCACACTAAAGAGTCATCCAAGGTGATAGGGAAACAAACCCTTGAGCATGGAATCACCATTTGCAAAGCTTGGAGCCTGGAGCATCAATGGAGGGCTTGACCGAATTTCGTGAAACACAAAAACAGCCCATTGCCGTGAGCTTCCAAGGAAGACCTAAAGGTTTAGTGTTCAACGCATCGCAAATCCGATCATTGTAAGTATGATTCCGCCATATTTTTATGAGTATTCACACATGTTTCATTGCTTGAATTGATCTTGGGACTAACCTAGAAACCCAACTGTTTGACCGTACCCCGTATAGCCAATAACAGAAAGTTGTGCAACCAGAATGGAAAGACCATTGGGGAACCTTCAAGGACCAAGCCCACTCCCTCTGAGGTTGCCCCTAACAGAAACAGATGATTCCCCAATCTTGGTAGACCTTTATCAGAGGTGTTTGAAGAGCTGAAAAGGCAAGGACTCCAAAATCCCTTAGAGCCTAAACCACTTCCAAACCCTGTGCCACGTACCTTAACCTGAACCTTTACTGTTATCTCCATCAGTAAAAAGGCCACAAAACCGACAAATGTACCCGCCTTAGGCATGAGATCCAAGACCTCATTGATTCCCATAAAATACCCAACCCATAAAAAAACAACTCAACACGCACAGAAAACCTCCACCCACCCACATGATCAACTCCGGCCTACCTGACAGCCTTGTCCTCCAAACTCATAACCACCAAACTTCTCGCATGGGGATATGGGACATCAGTGGTAAAGGTGAAATAGAGCAGAGGGGTAATTTCTGGGAAAACTTCCTGGATAGTGACGAGAAAGCGGTTGCAAAAAGGGGAAGTAAATGAAAAAGAATTACTGCACTTGGAGAATCTGATGGTCGAAGGAAGCAAGAAGACGGGGGAAGACGAAGTTGCAAATCATGGAGATGTTTGTTTCCCTGATCTTATTCAAATGTGATCCATCATTTATTAATAATAAGGACATTGACTTCGTCTACTTGTTCAAATCTTTTCCTTAATAATAATAAGGACGTTCATTTCGCTTACCTGTCTGAGTCTCTTCCTTTCAATCTGTACGACATGAGTATATTTGACAAAAGCATTCAACCCTGGTACTATGATATTCAGTGATACTTAGAACACGGGGAATTCCCGAAAGAAGCAAGCAGAAAAGACAAGATAGCCATTCAGAAATGGCTTCTCAATATGTGAGTTTGAAGGGAGAACTATACAAAAGACAAGCAAATGGCATTCAGCTGAAGTGTTTAAGAAAAAAAGAATCTCGAAAGGCAATGGAAACAGTACTGCCGGTGGAAGTTGAGATACAGTCCATGAGGGTATTAGCAGAAGCAGAGTTACCTGAACAAGAATGGGCCTCACAGAGATTTGAACAGTTGGTATTGCTCGATAAGAAGAGAATGAAGTCCTTACATCATATGCAGTTATACCAGAAGAGATTGGCTCGGGCATTCAACAAAAGGCGCGTCCTACTAATATCAGAGAGTGGGATCCGGTATTTAAACAGTCAAAGCCGTTAACGATGGACCCGAGAGGAAAGTTCAGACCTAACTGGGAAGGGCCATACGTAGTCAGGAAGGTAATAGGAAATGGGGCAGTGAGACTGTCAGATTTAGAAGGGAACGAGTTCGCCGAGCCAATCAACGTGGACAAACTGAAGCAATATTTTGCCTAAGGTAGAAGAGACAGAGCAGTTACTGGGAGAACTAGCAGAATACCTAACCCACTAGATAGGAAATTCATCCATGCATGCATGCATACACGTAACGTACTTGCAATTTTTGTGTTGGATCTGTGTTTGCAGGTTTCAGACAAAAGAGAACTGCACAATTACCAGAAGAGAACCGCCAGGAGGAAACTATAAGTAGACCCAGGGGCGATCAGAGACATGCGTAGGAACATGGAGCCAAGGAGCACAATGAGGGTCTAACCCATCAGAAACATAGAGTACATCCACACATGCATACATACACATCGCATGCACGTGTTTTTATTTTGTTGTTTTGTTTATGTTCACAGGTCTCGAAGAAAAGAAGGAAAAGTGGCAAAATACAAGCAAGCTGAAAGCAACAAAATAGTATCAACAGTTTTCAGAAATGGATCCCCAGGGTTGAGGCCCACACATAATCATCAGTTTTGGGAATGAACCCTCAGGGTTGAGGCCCGCGCTACCAGTAGTTTTTGAGAATGAATCCCAATGGGCGAAGCCCACATTATTAGCGGTTGAAGAATTCAAGTGAAGTAAAAAAAAGGAGAGAGAGAGAGAGAGGTCATTGATGGCTAAGTATATGTCCAGTGATGAAATTGTTTGCTGTAGGGTGAAACCTTAGAAACGATAAGTGCGAGATGTGCTCTCATCCGATATTCTTAGTAGTTGATCTCGGCTAGACTCGCGAGCACTTGATTACGGGATCTTACAGTAGAAACCTGAGTAATTGGCGAAATGACTAGTTAAAGAGATGGCGGATCAGTGAATGACCGTTTGCCTAGATATCCATCCTGGTTTACTTATGCTACGATATGTGATATGGTTGGAAATAAAGAAAAAAGTCTCTAAAAAGAAAAGGAAAAAATAAACCACTTAAAACTGATAAGCGTGAAGTTACCCGTGGGCGAGTATTAGGACCACCATGAGGAGAAATGCTACCTTAAAGGGTAGGTGTGTCGGAAAAAAGAGAGAAAATAAAAAAAGAAAAAAAGAAAAAGAAAAAAAGAAAAAGAAAATTCAAAATGAAAAGAAAAAAAAAGACGAAATAAATAAAAAAAAAAAGAAAACCATATCATGTTGAGTACGAGGAAGTAATCACAGAGTATGATCGAGACATCTCGGTTGGTTAGACCCACTGATCCAATTCTCCGAGACAAAATCCTCGAATTGGCTTACTTAAGGATTAAGCTGCGAAGGAGCCTCGGCACACACACACTAGGAGTCTAGTTCAGATCACTCATTTAGACGATCGGATTTGAGTGTATTAAGTACTTTGAAGGTTCTCTGGTTTCGACACGAAGCATTCGTTGAGGACGAAAATATGTTTAGCAATCAGGATTATCTCGTGAGAAGCAGTACAATGTGTTGGTATCTAGGGGCGACCAATCTACCCTTTCTCATATAGCATGGTTCGGAAATGGACCATTATCACAACAGACGCCAAAAATGGCACTCCGAAAATGGAGCACGGTTCGGAAATGGACCACTATCACATTAGACGCCAAAAATGGCACTTCGAAAATGGAGCATGGTTCGGAAATGGACCACTATCACATCAGACGCTGAAAATGGCACTCTGAAAATGGAGCACGGTTCGAAAATGGACCACTATCACATCAGACGCCGAAAATGGCACTCCGAAAATGGAGCACGGTTTGGAAATGGACCACTATCACATCAGACGTCGAAAATGGCACTACGAAAATAGAGCATGGTTCAGAAATGGACCACTATCACATCAAATGCCAAAAATGGCACTCCGAAAATGGAGCACGGTTCGAAAATGGACCAATATCACATCAGACGTCGAAAATGGCACTCCGGAAATAGAGCACGGTTCGGAAATGGACCACTATCACGTTAGACGCCGAAAATGGCACTCCGAAAATGGAGCACGGTTCGGAAATAGACCAATATCACATCAGACGCCGAAAATGGCACTCCGAAAATAGAGCACGGTTCGAAAATGGACTACTATCATATCAGACGCCGAAAATGGCACTCCAAAAATAGAGCACGGTTCGGAAATGGATCACTATCACATCAGACGCCGAAAATGGCACTCCGAAAATGGAGCACGATTCGGAAATGGACCACTATCACATCAGACACCGAAAATGGCACTCTGAAAATGGACAACTATCACAATCGCGATGCTTCAGAAATGAGGTTTAGCATGCCAAAAATGGCACTCCGGAAATGGAGCACGGTTTGGAAATGGACCATAATCTCAACTCAGTAACGGTTCGAAAATGGACCACCTCTCATCAGTTCAGTTCGGTAGTGATTCCTAGAGATCACAGCATCTTGCAGGGATGAACCTCGAGGTCGCAGCACCTCAACACCAGATCAACTTAGTTCGAAGCAACAGGCAAGTCAAGCGGCAGTTGGCGAGCCAGGTAAGTAAGAATGCATTGCATAACTTTGATAGGATTGGCATTGTCACACACTGCACAAGTCCCATCAAAGTGGGGGCGACTGTAGGCATTGTATTTTTGCATATAAGTCCCGATGATGAGTCTCACATGGAGACACTACCTCTTTAAGTTGTGAAAGTCGCGGGAAATGGACGTCAGAAGGGAAAAGTCAGAAATTGATATCTTTTTTTGGACTAAATTCATTTGCTTAGCTGTGGGTTCGCTCGTTGGACCTCTATTTTAAAATTCATCCTCAGCCCAAACCCCCGCAAGCCACACACTAAGCCCACACACCACCAAGCCACACACCAAGACCACCAAAAAGAACCAAACCCATGCCTAAAGGACCTAATTCACGCCCATCACCCTTCCAAAATAACCAATTCACATATTAAACATATATTGAAATCAAGCCAAATCACCTTCTCGAATTAAAAGATTCAAATCAAATCTCATCAATCACCTTCCTAATTAAATTAAATCACATTCCTAAACTAAATAAAATAAAATCAAATCAAATCAATTTACCTTCCTAAAATGAAGAGATCATTTCCTTATGATACACAAATTAAATATCCCCATAATTACACAATATTCTTTCCCTATTCGCATAAGGTAAACCCCAACCCTTGCCTATAAGAAGAAGCCTAAACCAACACATTCAGGGCTAGCTTTTCACGCCCCACACAAAAAAACTCTCTGCAATTGCCGTGAACAAGAAACACAAATACCCCCCACAAACAGCCCTCAACCTCACGCATTCACCCCTTACAAATAGCCCTCAATCTCACGCCCAAGACCCCCTCACAAACAGACTTCAACTCACGCCCAAACTGCCAGCAACTCACGCCCAAACTGCCAGTAATTCACGCCCACAAATAGCCCTTGTACTGCCTTCAATTCACGCCCACAAAAACCCTCTGTACTTCCTTCAATTCATGCCCATAAGCAGCTCCTAATCCACGCAAACTGCACTTGAAACTACCAAAACATAGCCCCTGAAAACTGCATCTTAACCACCGAAAATTAGACCCTGAACTGTACTTAAACTACCAAAAATCTTCCCATCAAATTTGTCCTAAACCACCGCAAATCTGTCCAGAAAACTACACTTACTTACTGCAAAAATAGTGACAAAAAATAGCAGTAAAACAACAGCAAAACAGTGAGTAAATAGCAGCCCAAAATAGCGAGGCAGTGAAGGAAAACAACGAACCAGTAAACCGGAGGAGTTGCGGAGCATTAACCCTTCCGACGGCCGTGTAACGAACTTCCAAAAGACGACTTAAGAGGTTAGACCTGAGGGCACCCTTTTATCTATTCTCGTTCTTTTCTTTATTATTTATTCGCATGTGTATCGTTGATCTATGTATGTTGTGGCCATGGGATGAATGAAATATGTATTATCTCTTGTGGTATATCGGATGGAAACCCGGACGTAAATTTCGTAGCCGAATCCGAATAGACGGTAGTTGATGAGCAGAAAATATATCAATATTTACCGCCCATTTTACTTAATATTTTGTTTAGTTTCTCGGGTTTGATGAACGTTTTGATGTGTTTTAGTTTATTTTGCAGATAAAATATTATTGGGACACAATGAAATCATTTAGGACGAAATGTGGGTCAAATAAGAGCAAAAATTGGACTTGACATATTAATTTTGGAGATTGGAAACTGAAAGGGCGTTTTAACGAAGTGCAGTTTTAGATATTCCAATTTTGCGCATCTGGCGTATTTTCGGTATAACTTCTTACTCCGATATCGGATTGCGCTGATTCAAGTTCCAAATTAAAGAAGACTCAACGATCTAAAACTTTGAAAGACAAAATAATTTCGAGTTATGAAGATTTCATGCCCGATATTGATGAACCATCCAGAAGTGTGTTGTGTCTAATTATTAAAGTCATTTTCAATCATTTTCAAAGCAAAAAAATAAATTAATAAATAAATAATAAAAATTATCAAATCACCACCAAACATGATAAGCAATTAGTGGAGCAATTAATAATGGATTTGGTGGAGCAATTAATAATGGATTTGGTTGATGATTTGATGGAGGCAAAATTTTGCCTATAAATACCAAGTCATTTCATTTGTAAGTTCATACTTTCTTCTAAGTAATTCCTTAAGAATACTAAGAAGATTGTATCTTGTTTGTCTATTTACAGCTTTCAGTAATTAATTTCCGCTTTCGCACTTTCTTTTCTTTACTTTTCAGTTTTTACTTTCCGCAATTTACTTTTACGTACAATACTTTTCTTTCTTTAATTTTCAGTTTTTACTTTTCAGTAATGAGGAGGTAACTCCCCTTTGCTGGGGTAAAAGGTAAAACTTTTATTACTAATATTTAGATTAATCTCCCTTAATTATAATATATAAACTAGTTAAAACCTAACTTAATGAGGATACCGCCATATTGGTCGGTTGGTAATTATTTAAATTGGTTTTAACCTGACTAGACTGGATACCGCCTGATTATACGGTTGGTAATTAATTATTAATTTGACTTAATCTGGATACCGCCTATATGGCTGGTTGGTAATTATCATGCAAAGTTAATATATTATATTAAGGGAGATATCTAGAATAGAAGTAATAAAAGTGGATCCTTTTACCTCAGCATTTTCGTTTATTTTACTTTTACTTTATTTCTTTTCAGCAATTTACTTTTCAGCATTTACTTTTCAGCAATTTACTTTTCAGCATTTACTTTTCAGCAATTTACTTTTCAGTAATTTACTTTTAGCATTTACTTTTCAGCATTTAATTTTCAGTATTTAATTTTCAGTATTTACTTTCTGTCATTTACTTTTCAGCAATTTACTTTTCAGCATTTACTTTATGTCTTTTATTTTATTTAAGTTTTTACTAGCCCTAGTTATATGTCGTAACTAAGTTAGTTATCTGGGGTTGTGATGAATTCTAATATCACCGGTTTATAAGGGGTTATTTTATAGTTTGGGTAATTTAAAGGTTTACTTATTAAATCTTAAGCTTAATGCTTCTTTTTGTCTGATCACCAATAAGATTGATGTGGTAAATCTAAAATAAACTTGACAAAGGAATTTTAGGTTTCAGCCTTAGACTTAATAGCCCACGATCTTCATTGAGGATAGATAACCCTTTAATAGATTTCCTTACAGGATAGACATATACATGTCGTGCAGGGGTAGCCATAATTGGAACTTAAACTTAATGAATCCAGATATTTGGTTGACATAGACATATGGTTCAATTAGGTTAAACTGGGTATTTACGTCTGACCATCGACAGAGGCTTTTGCATAATTTAGTTTTCCAGGTTAGTAAACCGATTTATTACACAACCATGAAATAATCATTTCATCTTTTAAAAGATATTAGAAAGATTCATAACCCTAGATAGTTTTTAATATTGAGATTTTTTAAACCTACTTTTGTGCAATTTTATTTACTTGTTTTTAAATTTAGAATCATCACCATTTCAAATCAATCAATCAACCTGTTAGATACTAGTAATCATTTGACCTCATAAAATTAATAGATTAGGTATTAATTCCTCGTGGGATCGATACTTTTTATACTACTTGAAAAATACGTACGCTTGCGTTATACGTATGTGTGTAAGCACCGGTCAATTTTTGGCGCCGTTGCCGGGGACTTATTTATCTTTCACTATTAGTTTAGAGGTTAGATACCTTTACTTATTGTTTTTGTTTTCTTGTGTTTCAGGTTCTCAGAAACTACATGAGACGAACCAGAAGCTTTGAACTCTGATCGCTTGACCCAGAAATTGAAAGAACCATCAGACAGTTGAGAAGGGAAATGCGAGAAGGCCAAGAAGCAATCATTAACATGGAACCTGAACCTTTGAACGTTGCACAACCGATTCCCATTCGAGACAGAACCATTCCGGTGGTTGACAGACTCATTTCATGTATTATACTTCCTCCATTACCAGCAAATGCAGGTGACATCAAAACATGCATTCAGATGATTCAGCAGTCAGTTCAGTTTGGGGGGAATGCAAATGAAGATCCTAATACCCACATCAACAACTTCCTGGAAGTTTGCGGCACTTTCAATTACAGCCGAGAAGCTGAAGAAGCAATGAGACTGCGTATCTTCCCATACTCCTTGAAAGACAGAGCTAAAGCTTGGCTACATTCACTACCTGCAGGTTCCTTCACAACTTGGAACACCTAAGCCACCAAATTTCTTGCAAAGTACTTTCCACCAGCCAGAACTGGAAAGCTGAGGAATGACATCACATCCTTTGTGCAACAAGACTCAGAAACTCTCTATGAAGCTTGGGAAAGATACAAAGATTTTCTCCGGAAATGTCCTCACCATGAAATTCCAAAATGGCTTCAAGTCCAAACCTTCTATAATGGACTTTCTGGACTGATGACAACCACAATCAATGCTGCTGCTGGAGGAGCTTTAATGGAAAAATGAGAAGATCAATCATGGAACCTAATCGAAGAAATGGCCAACAACAATTCCTTGTGGCCAACAGAAATGAGCATGATCCAAAGAATTGCAGGAATTTATGAAAGTGGAGCCAATACAGCAGTCAATGCCAAGCTGGATCAGATATGCAAATTCATGGAGACTCTCAGCACTGGATCCACAAGTTCACCATATGGATGAGTACCAGAACCAAACCAACTTGAAGAGACAGTGAATTATGTCAACAATTTCAACAGACAGGGGAACAATCCATATTCCAACACCTACAACCCAGAGTGGAGGAATCATCCCAATTTTTCATGGAGCAACAATTCAGGACAAAAGAACAATCCACCACCTGGATTTCAACAGCAGAACTATCCACCACCAGGATTTCAACAACAGAACAAAGGTCAGGAATATGAAAAAGAACCAGAAATGAAAGAATTGATTGTATAGATGTTCAAAAAGCAACAAGCAGCATATGATGCTATCTTTCAGAGCCAATCTGCTTCCATCAAAGCACTGGAGAATCAAATCAGACAACTAGCCAATGCTCAAAGTTACAAACCGCCAGGTAATCTTCCCAGCAACACAGAACCCAATCCAAGGAACCGAGGGAAGGAGCAATGTCATGCCATCATGTTAAAAAGTGGTACTGAAATCAACAAAGATGCTGGAGCCAAAACAACTGCTGAGGAAGTTCCAAAAGAAACAAAGCAATAGATGGAGGAAAAAAGAAGCAAAGGAAAAAGAACAGATCATTCCACCTCCACATTTTCCTCAGCATCTTTAGAAAAACAAACTGGACAAGCAGTTTGCTCGTTTCCTGGAGGTGTTCAAAAAGCTGCACATCAACATTCCATTTGCAGAAGCCTTGGAACAAATGCCCAGCTATGTAAAATTCATGAAAGACATTCTTTCACGAAAACAGAGATTGGGAGATTACGAGACGGTAGCATTGACAGAAGAATGCAGCGCCATCATTCAGAGGAAGCTTCCCCCAAAGTTGAAAGATCCTGGTAGTTTCACCATTCCTTGCATCATAGGAGAACATAACTTTGGTAGGGCTTTATGTGATTTAGGTGCAAGTGTTAACTTGATGCCTTTTTCTATTTTCGGGAAATTGCAGATTGGAGAAACAATTCCAACTTCAGTCTCTCTACAACTTGCTGATAGAACGCTCGTATTTCCAAGAGGCGTAGTTGAGGATGTGCTGTTCAAGGTTGACAAATTCATTTTCCCAGTAGATTTTATTGTCATTGATATGGAGGAAGACGCAGACGTGCCAATCATCCCCGGGAGACCATTCTTGGCTACAGGTCGAACCATTATTGATGTACAAAAAGGAGAATTAACCATGAGGGTACAGTACCAAGAGGTAACATTCAATGTTTTCAAGGCCATGAATTTCCCAGATGATGAAAAGAAGGAGGAATGTTTCAGACTTAATGTGATACACAGTACCATTCAGAACTCTAATGCAATGCAAAGTTCTACTGACAAACTTAAAACATGTCAATTGCCTGTGGAGCCTGAAGATAAAACGTCTTTTGCACTGAAAAAGCCAATTCTTGCACTACAAGCAACAGAAGAGAAAAAGTTCCACCAGCTCAACGAATTGGAGGAATTTCACAATCAGCTTTTTAAGGATGCCAAATTGTACAAAGAAAAGGCCAAGAAGAGACATGATGAGAAGTTAGCGCGCATACAACTGGAACCAGGGCAGAAGGTATTGTTAAAAAAATCAAGGGTGAAATTCTTCCCATGGAAGCCAAAATCACGGTGGTCAGGTCCATTTGTGATCACCAAAGTTTTACCAGATAGAGCCGTTGAGAAACATGATCCTGACTCCAACAAAACTTTCAAGGTTAAAAACAAGTGTGTTAAGCACTATTGGGGAGAATCATTTGAGCGACAAAAAGAAAGTGTCACACTTTCAGATCCAGCCTAATGTTCGAGAAGTCACGTCTAGCTGTCGACGTTAAACTTAGCGCTCGCAGTGAGGCAACCCATGTAATTTTTGTATATATTGTGATCTGGTGTGTTTTATTTTTGTGTGTTTAATTTTTGCAGGTAAAGTCATTTTAGGATGGAAGAAGTTCTCACAAATCTTCACAAGCAATTTCCTTCTCTCCCTCGAAAATCTCTGATGAAAGTCTACAAAGCTCGCTTGGAACGGATGAGGTTACTGATGATCAAAGGTATTCCTACTGACATTGGTTGGACAATTGAAGCACGAATTTGATTGGCAGGTGAGTCTTCTGACTCTTTTATTTCACATCTGCCTGGTTTAGGAAGGAGCACCCATGCTAAAAAAAGAAGAGCCAAAATAATATGTGTCTGTTATAAATGTGCTCGTATGTTTTGTGATACTTGTTGTCGTTCCTTAGGAATGGTGTCTGATAACCACGAAGATAAGATTAATTTCATTAGGGATGGCTTAAGTAAGGAGTCTTTGGATGATATATCTAAAACTCTTGAGACGTATCCCAGTGGGTATGTGTATCACGAAATTCGTGTGTTATATGCACAATTTCAAAGAGAAAGACAACAGTTAAGTCTCGGGAATCTGACTCAAAAAGACCCTGTTTGCCAATTTATAAGACAATTGGATGGGAAGCTTGTCCCTGACGCATAAACGTCAATCAATCCGCTATGTTTCTTGTATATATTATATCTCTTTATCTTTTCCTAATAATTGTAATTTGTTTTGTTGTTTTCTTTTATTTTCTCCGACAGGATCCAGACCTTTTTGACTATCACGATTTATTTTATTATTAACTAAAAATTGTCATTTGGCAGGTACTAGTGCTATTATTTTACTCACCCTTTTTCAGGTGTTATAAATTCAACTCATCATTGCAATTTTGAAGACATCCAGAGTAAAAGATGGAAGCCACTTCAAGAAGACGAGTTGAAAACATCTGTGTGTTTTGCGGTACTAGTGTTGGTGTTAAGCCACAATACGTAGAAGCAACACAGGAATTGTGTCGAGTCTTAGCTGCAAGAAATATGCACTTAGTATATGGCAGAGGCAATCTTGGAATTATGGGGATCGTTTCAAAAGCTGTACAGGAAGGAGGCAGTCACGTTTTGGGAATCATTCCAAAACCCTTGGCGGAGGCAAATCTTATTAGACCATCAAACGGAGATGAACTAATCATGTCAGGTATGTCTGAACGATTGGTAGAAATGATTAACCGTGCTGATGCTTTTATTGCTTTGCCAGGTGGATTGGGTACATTGGAGGAAATATTTACAGTGTTATCTTGGGTGAACCTGAACATACACCAGAAACCGCTTGGACTGTACAACGTTCAAGGATTTTATGATTTTCTTTGTGTGTTTCTTGATGATGCTCGGAGAAATGGGTTCGTGTCAAAACCTATGAAAGAACTCCTCTTTACTGCCAGAACTACTCCGGATCTAATTGACCAAATCTTAGCCTATGAACCCCAAATTGACCCTATCCTTTCAAAGATAAATTGGTCTGAAGACGATCGTGGTAAGAGGCGTCGGATTAATCTGGATCTTAACCTTTAACTTTTCGTGTAGAATTTCAGTTAACCAGGTACTATATTCTAAACTCTTCTTCTACTGTTTAAGACATTAGGGACAATGTCTCATTTAGGTTTGGGGGAGGAAATTAGTTGATTAGTATCTTGTTTTTAGTTCTGTGTTGTTTTTATTTTTATGCCCAAATTTTTCGAAAAATACAAAAAAAAATGAAAATTTTTCAAAAATTACAAAAATATTTTGCGTTTTTGTGTTTTTATTTTGACTAAAAAGGTGAAATTGGTAAGAGATAGCTGAGTAAGGAGTTTCCACTCCTGAGACGTATTTCAGACCTAATTCGGAACAAGTTAATTTTTGTTTATTTCCTTTTGAATTATTTAATTTGTGAATTCTCCTTAATACTGACTAAAATAAATCTTCATATGCTTAGTTAGCATGTATTATCAACATGCATAGTAACATACGGACATGAGCTATAATTGAAAAGTTTGTAATATTCAGTTCTCTAGTTTAATTGGAGGCAACATCTCAAAAAATGATGGAGTAAAAAAAAAAAAAACGTGTGAGATCCGAGTTATTAAGTCTGTAAGGGTGTTTTAACACCTAGTGCCCTAAAGCCAACTTGTTTGGGAGTCATTGGCCCAAAGCTCGCTACATGGATCAAAGATGCTACAAAAATATATATATGAAGTCTGAGTAATTAAGTCTGTAGGGGTGTCTTAACACCTGGTGTCCTAA
Organism: Zanthoxylum bungeanum; assembly: GCA_019454045.1. Lineage (NCBI taxonomy): Eukaryota > Viridiplantae > Streptophyta > Magnoliopsida > Sapindales > Rutaceae > Zanthoxylum > Zanthoxylum bungeanum. The sequence goes on along the minus strand of SKCR01044484.1, from coordinate 31,857 downwards.
AGCCAACTGGTTTGGGAGCCACCGACCCAACACTCGCTACATAGATAGAAGATATTGCATATAAAAAAAAATCAAAAATTAAAGAGAAAAAAAATTAGAAAAATTATTCCATTGCTGCAAAAAGGTGTGAATTCTGATAAAACTTTAGGACAAAAATATTACTCTCTTATCAACTGCACTTGTAACTGTTGTGGGCAAAAATGAGTTGATTAATATTTTTTCGGTTGTGCATATGGAGAATGGTAAATATAATCGGAGAATTTACTTATTCAATAATTTAGAAAGAAATAAAACAACTAGTAACTTGGAGTAAAATTTTCACCTGATTAGTCACTAACTTCTTTATTCTCTTTTCTCTTGTTTTTTTTTTTGTTTTTTTGTTTTTTTTGCTTTTGTGTGCATTAGTTTCACTACATTTTTACTTTTGTAAAACGTTTGTGGGTATCGTTGATTTAAGCCCTCACGAGACTATAACTCGTCCACTAGGGACACCTAGGGGTTTAAAGGCTTGTTGCATATGCTAAATGCAACCGTGATCCCTACGAAAGTGGGTTAGTTTAATTTTAATTATTTCTTGTATTTATTTTGTTGTTTTGCTCGAGGACTAGCAAAATGTTAGGTTTGGGGTGTTGGGTTTCTAGGTTAATCCCAAGATCATTTAAGCATAGAAATATAATGAATACGCAAAGAAGAGTGGCGGAAACACACTTACATTGAACGGATTTGGTTTTGATGAGAAGCAAGATGAACTCCAAGATCCATTTACAATTTTCGGCCAAGGTGGTCCTCCAAGCTCCAAGCTTTGTCTTGTGATTCCAAGCTCCAAGGTTGGTTTCTCTATAACCTTGTGATGATCCTTTTGAATGCTAGCTCTTGGTAATTTTTACAACAAAAATCACCTTCTTCTACCTTGAACTTTCGGCCAAGTGAAAGAAAAATGGAGAAAGTGCAATTTTTGTGTGATGTGCGTGAATGAGAGAGAAGTGAGGAGAGTGTTGACTTTATTTCCTTTTTGTTCATTTGATTTCAAAAACCAAATTAAAGGTTTACCAAAATTTTGGTAATAAGTCAATCATGTCACTTTAACTTGGAGTGTAAAACAAGTTAAAATCATTCTCACCAAAACCCATCACTCAAAGTGACAAGTGATGTTACTAATGATGTGACATGTGGGCCGCACTTGATTCGAAATCCGAGTGGGCCCGCAAACACTCCCGGGTTCGGGTTCGGGTTCGCTAATTCTGAATTAACGAATTTTTCCGTTGCGACGTAATTAAATCAAATTTAATTAAATAATAATGCCAAGCAAAATTACTATTCACGTCGCTAGCGAATTTAATTAATATATCGAATATATTATTTTATCGATTAATTCCAAATTAATCGTTATCTCTCTTCTAATAGTATTTTATCCTAGATAAAATCTCTCCGCAATTAATCCCAGATTAATTATGCTCGAATAATACGTCATCGGTGAATATTCGGGAAGCGACCCAAGAGATCCATGGATATGTTGGCAGTAAATCTGGTCGTCGAACTATCCGAACACGTACGTACCTTGTACTACGTTCATACCGATTTACGAGACATGGTTGGCTTCTAGCAAAGCACCGTGCCTACCCAATTCTCCAGAAATATTCTTAATATATAATCTATGTCAGGCGTAGTATACGTAGTATTGCGTATATCGATCCAGTATCAGATGTCAATTGCAAGGCCTGGGGCTAGAATAGTGTCTACCCCGTACGAAGCATATATCGGATCACTAGCAACTAGTCTCTTTATTATCAGATAATCATGACCTAGTCATATTATCCAGATGGTTGCAACCCTTTAGAGAACCAGTTCTGTATCCCTGCGTGACCATCATCTCCATATGACTGAAGTGATACTTCCGTCTTGACATCACACCCAATACACTACGATTCTCAATAAACCCAGAAGAGGCATACACAGATCCTGTTAAAGTCATGGATGACCAAAACTAAAGCGTATTGATTGTCGCAAGTACTAGCGATACAAGTCTCAGGTTAAGACCAAACACACCTACCTTGATGCAGACTCCCATAGACACATAGTCATACTACCAATGGGATTCCGAGGGGTCTATCCAGAGCGAAGCTATTTTCCATACCATCGGTAAAACAAAACCTCTTACCACACTTGCATAAGTATCGAATACTTAAATATATGAGAACTATGATGTTACGCTTCCATAACACGCACAAGTGCGATACTAGTCTATTCCGCATTATCGATGTTCAGTCTCGATAATACTACGACTAGGGATATTTAATGATTAAACCGTCGTGGATTGATACTGTCTCATATCATCTCAATCCGGAACTAATCATAAGGACTTTCATCATTCACAGATTTAAGTAATCTAATTACGAAATGATAAAATACAATTTCCTTTGCTACATAATTAATTAGTATAAAAACACAATGTCTTTTACAAATAGTGATGCTATGGGTCATAATTGTCCAACAATCTCCCACTTGGCCAATAGCCAGTCACTCAAGCATCTAATACCTGAACTATGTACATGTCGCTCAAACTTTTGCTGAGGAATGGCTTTCGTCAGTGGATCTGCAATATTGTCATCTGATGCGACCTTCTCGATCTTCACATCTCTACGATGTACAATCTCACGAATCAGATGGAAACATCGAAGAACATGCTTGGATCATTGATGAGGCCGCGGTTCCTTAGCCTGCGCTATAGCCCCGTTATTGTCACAATAAAATGGAATGGGCTCAGCTGCTAACGGAACTACTCCTAATCCAATTAGAAATTTTCGGATCCAAACTGCCCCCTTTGCTGCTTCAGCTGTAGCGATATACTCCGCTTCTGTTGTTGAATCGGCAACAGTCTCTTGCTTGGAAGATTTCCAGCTCACTGCTCTGTTATTCAAACAAAACACGTACCCAGATTGCGACTTACAGTCGTCTTTATCGGTTTGGAAACTTGCATCGGTATACCCAGTTACCTCAAGTTCTCCATCTTCATAGATTAAGAAAGTATCCTTAGTTCGTCTAAGATACTTAAGGATATTCTTAACCGCTATCCAGTGACCTTCACATGGATCGGCCTGATAGCGACTACACATGCTCAAAGCATAGGAGACATCAGGTCGTGTACATATCATGGCATACATGATCGATTCGACTGTCGAGGTGAACGGTATCCGACTCATGTTGTCTCTCTCATCTTGAGTTTTAGGACACATGTCCTTAGATAGAGTGACGCCATGTGACACTGGTAATAGTCCCCTCTTGGACTGATCCATGTTGAACCTTTTCAACACTTTGTCAATGTACGTGCTCTGGGAGAGTCCAATCAGCTTTCTAGATCTATCCTTGTAGATATTTATTCCCATAATAAAGGCTGCTTCTCCCATATCTTTCACGGAGAATTTTAATGAAAGTCAAGGTTTCACTGATGTTAACATGGGAATGTCATTGCCCATAAGCAATACATCGTCAACATAAAGGACAATGAAAGTCAGTGCGCTCCCACTAACCTTCTTGTATACACAAGGATCATCTTCGTTTTGAATGAAATCATATTCTTTTATGATCTCATCAAAACGTTGGTTCCAAGAACGCGACGCTTGCTTCAGTCCATAAATGGACCGATTTAACTTGCAAACCTTGTTTGCATGTTTAGGCACGACAAAACCGTCAGGCTATTGCATTAAACATCCTCCAAAAGGTTTCTGTTAAGGAAAGTGGTTTTGACGTCCATCTGCCATATCTCGTAATCGAAATATGCAGCAATAGCAAGCATTATCCGAATGGATTTAATCATGGCAACGGGTGAGAAAGTTTCGTCGTAATCGACACCATGTCATTGACGATACCCCTTCACTACAAGCCTAGCTTTGTACGTTTGTACGTTGCCATCCATGTCGGTCTTCTTCTTGAAGATCCATTTGAAACCAATAGGTTTTATGCCTTCTAGTGCATCAACCAGTGTCCAAACTTGGTTGGTATACATGGAATCTATTTCAGAATTCATGGCATCTTGCCATAAACCAGAGTCGATACCTTGTATCGCTTCCTCATACGTATCCGGCTCGTCTTCCTCAATGAGATTGATATCTACATGAGGTGAGATCAGAAACCCATACCTCTCAGGTTGTTTTCTGACTCTCTCCGACCTACGTGGTCCTTGTGTATTCGAAGATTGTGGTACAGCTTCATCCCTGATGAACTGTTCATGTTTCGTTGAGGATTCTATGCCAGGAATAGTATCACTTCGATTTTCATCGAGTTCTACTTTCCTCCCACTTATCACTGCATTTAGGAATTCCTTCTCAAGGAAAACCGCATGTAGAGAAACAAAAACTTTGTTCTCTCGTGTGTGATAGAAGTAATATCATTTGGTTTCCCTAGGATATCCCACAAAAAGCCATTTATCCCATTTGGGTTCTAGTTTGGTACCTTCCAAATGTTTGACGTATGCCCAGGAACCCCAAATCTTCAGGATTGAATAACTCGGTTTCTTTCCTGTCCATATCTCATACGGAGTCTGTTGAAAAGACTTTGACGGAACCTTATTCAAAATAAGTATTGCAATGTTCAATGCATATATCCAGAAGGAAATAGGTAGCTCAGTGCGACTCATCATAGACCTTACCATGTCTAACAAGGTTCGGTTTCTCTGTTCGGACACACCGTTTAATTGCGGTGTTCCGGGAGGAGTCCACTGTGAAAGAATACCATATTCTTTCAAGTAGTCAAGAAACTCAGTACTTAAGTATTCGCCACCACGGTCCGACCGTAATGTCTTAATACTTTTACCGGTCTGTTTTTCAACTTCGTGTCGAAACTCTTTGAATTTCTCAAAAGTTTCCGACTTGCGTCTCATAAGATACACATAACCATAAGGTGATGCATCATCCGTAAAGGTTACGAAGTATTCATATCCACCTCTAGCCTGGCTAGACATGGGCCCACAAACGTCACTATGAACAAGGGCTAACAGTTCGGTGGCACGTACACCCTTACCGCTAAAAGGTTATTTAGGCATTTTGCCTAATAAGCAAGATTCGCAGACGTCATATGAATTTGGATCAAATCCGTCCAAGTACCCACTCTTCGAAAGTGTGGATATGCGAGTCTTGTTTATGTGTCCCAGACGACAATGCCACATATAAGTTTCATTTTATTACTTACTTTAAGCCTTTTGTTTGTTACATTTTGAGATTGGTTTATATTCAAAATATAAAGACCATTATTTACAACAGCAGTGCAAATTTCTATATCATTTTTATACATAAAACACCCAGTGTTTCTAAATACAAAAGTGTACCCACATTGGGCTAACATAGATACATAAATAATATTCCTAGTCAAACTAGGTACATAATAACAGTCTGTAAGTTCAAGTACATGCCCCGATGGCAGTTCTAAAACAAAAATGCCAACGGCCAAAACGGCGACTGGTGTCTTATTTCCAACACGGAGGTCAATCTCTCCTGAAGCCAGTCTCTAGCTAATCCGCAGATCCTGCACATCAGTACAAATGTGAATACCACAACCAGAATCAAAAATCCAAATTTTAAAACTAGAAGTAGTCATGTTTATTTCTATAACAAACATACATGAGGCCGGTGCCTTGTCTGCCTTGATTTCCTTCCTGAGTGCCATGTACTTGTGGCAGTCACGCTTCCAGTGACCCCACTGTCTGCACTGAAGACAAACATCTTGGGATTTGTCATTGGGCTTCCCAGAAGCCTTTGATGATTTGGCCTTTCCCTTCTTCTTCTTCTTCTTCTTGACACCTTCAGTCGCCTTGGGCCCAACCCTCGGAGTCCGAGATGTAGAAGTGAAGTGCGCCTCGTGCTTCTTGCCCTTAAGAAGTTCCTTTTCTACCTCTCGCAGTGTGGACATCAGCTCTCCAAGAGTCTGCTCTTGGTTCATCATATTGTAGTTCATGATGAACCCACTCCAAGTGTCGGGGAGAGACTGCAAGATCAAATCTATAGAGATCTCTATCTCAAAGATAATCCCCATTTGTCCAAGCTACTCGATATCGGCAATCATCTGTGTTACATGATGTTCAACAGATGTACCCTCCGACATCCGAGCGCGGAAGAGCTTCTTCTGTAACTCATATCTTTGCGATCTAAGATTAGATCGGTGTAAATCATTCAACTTCGCCAACATGTTATAGGGATCTGATCCCTTGGTCTGTCGATGGAATTGCTGAGTCATAGCAGCAAGCATAATAGATTGAGCAGTTGCGTTGTCATCGCTATGAGTCTTCCAAAGCTCTAGCTCGAGCAACTGATCAGATCTGGGCTTAGGCCCAAGAGGTCTCTCTATAGTATATAGCAGCCTCTTGGATCCAAGAACTATCCTTAGATTCATTTCCCAATCGGAAAAGTTAGTCCTGTTAAAGACATTATCGCCCATGATGATGTCCCGGACACTGTTCTTTCTAGTCATTTTAATTGCGATAGTCTAACTATCCAATTAACAATGTAAGGGTACAGTCTAACTGTTACAAGAAAAATAACACAATATTAGTCCAACTAATAAAATAATTTTGACGAAATAATTTTGAAAGCGTGTAGAGCTAAGTATTTGAACGAAATTGTAAATTCAATACTAGCCTCCCACTATTTTTTGGCGAGCCTCTAACCCTCTGTGGAGTACTCGGGAAACCTAGTTTCCTAGTGGGCTAGGATCCCGTTAAATAACACACAACCTTGACTTTGGCCAACAAGCTGTATGATATTTAACTAGGTAGATCTCGAAGATCAATTGGATCTCATCCAATTCCTAGATCCGGTAGGTGGACCTCCAAATCCGAAACATATATACAATATATATGCCAATATATCCAATATATTTTCCTAACCTTTTCCTCTGAATCAACTAAGCCTTGGCTTTGGCACAACAAGCTTAATGATTCCAGTTAAGCGGAACCCATTGATGTTGGAAAGCTTCGTAATCAATGTCGATGGACAAGAAGTGATCTTGACTTTGGCCAACAAATCACGACTTGGACAAGACACCGATATGGAACAAAGCTTTCATGATTCAAACACATCAGCAATTGACAAAGGTCTTGACTTTGGCCAACAAACCAGTGCCAATCTTGGATCTTGAGTAAGAATCACTCAATGGAAGGACAACGCTTAATATGTTTTGAGGGTTTTTCGCGTAAATTGGCAACCAATTTATTATCTTTGTTAGGTCTCATCATACACCCTTAAACATGCATTCTAAAAGCATAATAAGGTGCAGAAAGTAAATTAATAACGATATGCGGATGGATATTTAACAAATTATTCCTAGAACAAATCACTCATTTTCCTCTCCCTGTCTAGCACTATTCCATCTTCTACCCAATTACATAATACAATAAAAGAAACCTCATTAACATTGAGGGGAATTAGGTGAGAAGAGAATACAAAGAATCAATAAAGAGAGAAGGTTGGACACGCAGGTCCAATTTATAAATTCTAAATTTACAACAATTTCTAAAATTGCCATTTCCCTTCTAATATCCATCTGATATGCGCTATTCATTCATCACATCCATGTATTCATTCATAGCATGTTATTCAATCAATCTAATCAAATTAATCTTTGAATATTAGTGATCATCCAATGTTCAAACAATGATTTGATTTGCGCGAGTCCAACTCGATTGTGAATAAGTACTCGAAGTACAAATTCTTGAATTATATTGAACTACTCGTTAAATCTAATTTAATTCGTATTCAATACTAATTCATTTATTTAATTCCAAATTAAATAACTACACTTTTAATGCGCTTTAACGACTTAGATTCCAAATATAATCTAAATGGGTCTCAAAGCCCAATTTACATCCAATATTGTTTAATTAAAATTCCAATGGGCTTTCAATTGATTTCATAAGGCATGGGCTTTGGTCAATATGGGTCAAACCCAAATACCAAGGCTCAAGTAAGGAATCACCCTTATTTGCCAAGAAACCAATTTTGGCCCATTAGGCCCAATTAAACATTTAAAGCCCATTTGTTATATTTGGACTTGATGGAATGGTTTAGGCCCAATATGGATCCAATCCATTTGGCCCAAACCTACTTGGCCCAACGAAGTCCATAAGGCCCATATACAACAATTACAAGCCCAATTCAAAATCAAGCCAATTAATTAAACTTTAATATTCCAAATTTTAAAATTCAATTAATTACATTGTTAAGCCATGATTAACCATTAAATTAACATTTCCAAAATACTAATCTAACCAATTAATCATGCTTTTCATCATCAACACATGTCCAACATATTTGATTCAAAAATCATCTCATTACATGCTACAACACTCATGGTATTTTAGGGTTTATATGTTCGATTCCGTATTCAATCCAATTGAATTATAAATCAACATTTCCCAATTGTTTCCAGTCATACAATGATCAAAGGAACAAAAATACCATGACTTTAGGGCACTATAAGCATTCGGCCAAGCCTCATTTTTGGGGAAAAATTGATCCAATCCATTTTTCACAAAATTGATCACAAACAACTCCAAGTCATTCATTCACAAGCATGCTCAAACAAGTAATTTAGTCAAAACATGCTCAAAAACAATTTACCCAAATTTTACCCTAAGTTTATTTCATGCTCAAAATGGCTCATTGATACCATTGTTGGGTTTCTAGGTTAATCCCAAGATCATTTAAGCATAGAAATAGAATGAATATGTAAAGAAGAGTGGCGGAAACACACTTACATTGAACGGATTTGGATGTGATGAGAAGCAAAATGAACTCCAAGATCCCTTTGCAATTTTTGGCCAAGGTGGTCCTCTAAGTTCCAAGTTTTGTCTTGTGATTCCAAGCTCCAAGGTTGGTTTCCCTATTACCTTGTGATGATCCTTTTGAGTGCTAGCTCTTGGTAATTTTTGCAACAAAAATCACCTTCTTCTACCTTGAACTTTCGGCCAAGTGAAAAAAAATGGAGAGAGTGTAATTTTTATGTGATGTGCGTGAATGAGAGAGAAGTGAGGAGAGTGTTGACTTTTTTCCTTTTTGTTTATTGTTTCAACAAAAACCAAATTAAAGGTTTACCAAAATTTTGCTAATAAGTCAATCATGTCACTTTAACTTGGAGTGTAAAACAAGTTAAAATCATTCTCACCAAAACCCATCACGCAAAGTGACAAGTGATGTGACTAATGATGTGACATGTAGTCCCCACTTGATTCGAAATCCGAGTGGGCCCGCAAACACTCCCGGGCTCGGGTTCGCTAATTCTAAATTAACGAATTTTTCCGTTGCGACGTAATTAAATCAAATTTAATTAAATAATAATGCCAAGCAAAATTACTATTCACATCGCTAGCGAATTAATTCTAAATTAATCTGTTTTCCCGAATTAAATTCTAATTTTAATTCCGCGTCAAAATCTAATTTCGTTTAATATATCGAATATATTATTTTATCGATTAATTCCAAATTAATCATTCTTCTCTTCTAATAGTATTTTATCCTAGATAAAATCTCTCCGCAATTAATCCCAGATTAATTATGCTCGAATCATACGTCATCGATGAATCTTCGGGAAGCGACCCAAAAGATCCCTGGATATGTTGGCAGTAAATCTGGTCGTCGGACTATCCGAACACGTATGTACCTTGTACTACGTTCATACCGATTTACGAGACATGGTTGGCTTCTAGCAAAGCATCGTGCCTACCCAATTCTCAAGAAATATTCTTAATGGAATATATAATCTATGTCAGGCGTAGTATACGTAGTATTGCGTATATCGATCCAGTATCGGATGTCACATGCAAAGCCTGGGGCTGGAATAGTGTCTGCCCCGTACGAAGCATATATCGGTTCACTAGCAACTAGTCTCTTTATTATCGGATAATCATGACCTATTCATATTATCCCGATGGTTGCAACCCTTTAGAGAACCAGTTCTGTATCCCTGCATGACCATCATCTCCATATGACTGAAGTGATACTTCCATCTTGACATCACACCCAATACATTACGATTCTCAATAAACCCAGAAGAGGCGTACACAGAACCTGTTAAAGTCCTGGACGACCAAAACGAAAGCGTATTGATTGTCGCAAGTACTAGCGATGCAAGTCTCAAGTTAAAACCAAAGCGTATTGATTGTCCCTGATGCGGACTCCCATAGACACATAGTCATACTACCAATAGGATTCTGAGGGGTCTATCCAGAGCGAAGCTATTTTCTGTACCATCCGTAAAACACAACCTCTTACCACACTTGCATAAGTATCCAATACTTAAATATATGAGAACTATGTTGTTACGCTTTCATAACACGCACAAGTGCGATACTAGTCTATTCCATATTATCGATGTCCAGCCTCGATAATACTACGACTAGGGATATTTAATGATTAAACCGTCGTGGATTGATACTGTCTCATATCATCTCAATCCGGAACTAATCATAAGGACTTTCATCATTCACACATATAAGTAATCTAATTACGAAATGATAAAAGGCAATTTCCTTTGCTACATAATTAATTTGTACAAAAACACAATGTCTTTTACAAATAGTGACGTTATGGGTCATAATTGTCCAACATGGGGGTGTGATGAGCGGAAAATATATCAATATTTACAGCCCCTTTTACTTAATATTTTCTTTAGTTTCTCGGGTTTGATGAAAATTTTGATGTCTTTTAGTTTATTTTGCATATAAAATAATATTGGGACACAATGAAATCATTTAGGATGAAATATGGGTCAAATAAGAGCAAAAAGTGGACTTGACATATTAATTTTGGATATTGGAAACTTGAAATGACGTTTTAACGAAGTGCAGTTTTGGAAATTCTAATTTTTGCGCATATGGCGTTCTTTGGGTATAAAGTTTTACTCCAATATCGGATTGAGCTGATTCAAGTTTCAGATTAAAGAAGAATCATAGATCTACAACTTTGAAAGACAAAATAATTTCGAATTCTGAAGATTTCATGCCCGAAATTGATGAACCATCCAGAAGTGTGTTGTGTGTAATTATTAAAGTCATTTTCAATCATTTTCAAAGCAAAAAATTAAATAAATAATAAAAATTATCAAATCACCACCAAACATGATAAGAAATTAGTGGAGCAATTAATAATGGATTTGGTGGAGCAATTAGTGGAGCAATTAATAATGGATTTGGTGGATGATTTGATGGAGGCAAAATTTTGCCTATAAATACCAAGCCATTTCATTTGTAAATTCATACTTTCTACAAAGGAATTCTTTAAGAATACTAAGAAGATTGTATCTTGTTTGTTTATTTACAGCTTTCAGTAATTAATTTCCGCTTTCGCACTTTCTTTTCTTTACTTTTCAATTTTTACTTTCCGCAATTTACTTTTACGCACGGTAAATTTCTTTCTTTAATTTTCAGTTTTTACTTTTCAGTAATGAGGAGGTAACTCCCCTTTGCTGGGGTAAGAGGTAAAACTTTTATTACTAATATTTAGATTAATCTCCCTTAATTATAATATATAAAATAGTTAAAATCTGACTTAACGAGGATACCGCCATATTGGTCAGTTGGTAATTATTTAAATTTGTTTTAACCTGACTAAACTGGATACCGCATGATTATACGGTTGGTAATTAATTATTAATTTGACTTAATCTAGATACCGCCTATATGGCTGGTTGGTAATTATCATGCAAAGTTAATATATTATATTAAGGGAGATATCTAAAATAGAAGTAATAAAAGTGGATCCTTTTACCTCAGCATTTTCTTTTATTTTACTTTTACTTTATTTACTTTTCAGCAATTTCAGCATTTACTTTTCAACAATTTACTTTCAGCATTTACTTTTCAGTTATTTACTTTCAGCATTTACTTTTTAGCATTTAATTTTCAGTATTTAATTTCAGTATTTACTTTCCGTCATTTACTTTTCAGCAATTTACTTTTCATCAGTTTACTTTATGTCTTTTATTTTATTTAAGTTTTACTAGCCCTAGTTATGTGTCGTAACTAAGTTAGTTATCTGGGGTTGTGATGAATTCTAATATCACCGGTTTATAAGGGGTTATTTTATAGTTTGGGTAATTTAAAGGTTTACTTATTAAGTCTTAAGCTTAATGCTTCTTTTTGTTTGATCACCAATAAGACTGATGTGGTAAATCTAAAATAAACTCGACAAAGGAATTTTAGGTTTCAGCCTTAGACTTAATAGCCCACGATCTTCCTTGAGGATAGATAACCCTTTAATAGATTTCCTTACAGGATAGACACATACATGTCGGGCGAGGGTAGCCATAATTGGAACTTTAACTTAATGAATCCAGATAATTTGGTTGACATAGACATATGGTTCAATTGGGTTAAACTGGGTATTTGCGTCTGACCATCGACAGAGGCTTTTGCATAATTTAGTGTTCCAGGTTAGTAAATCGATTTATTACACAACCATGAAATAACCACTTCATCTTTTAAAAGATATTAGAAAGATTCACAACCCTAGATAGTTTTTAATATTGAATTTTCTTAAACCTACTTTTGTGCAATTTTATTTACTTGTTTTTAAATTTAGAATCATCACCATTTCAAATCAATCAATCAACTGTTAGATACTAGTAATCATTTGAACTCATAAAATTAATAGATTAGGTATTAAGTCCTCGTGGGATCGATACTTTTTATACTACTTGAACGATACGTACGCTTGTGTTATACGTGTGTGTGTAAGAACCGGTCAGTAGTGCGGTCTACACTCGGGATACAATGCCACGTACCGCTTGAGAGACACACATATTTCGTTTCATCCAAGTTTGTGTTTATTCGTTGTTTATTAGAAATAATATATTACTTTTATGCATGATTAGGTTGTTTAGTATGTTATTTTTTATGCATGATTTAGTTGATTATTTCCAAGCATGATTTAGTTATTTCTTTTGCATTAGGAACTTAATTATGTCTCTTCTACGTTCATGTTTAGATCGTTATTTATTTACATTGTCATGTTTGTCGATTTAATGCGTTCATGTGCTCGCGTGCTTGCCGTTATGTCGACTTACTTTTATGCATGCAAACTTAGATTTAGGCTTTACTTTTATGCATGCAAACTTAGATATAGGTTTTATTTTCATGTATGCGAATTAGACGTAGGCTATCCTTGCGTATGTAGGTTGCATAGACTCGGTTAAATTATTGCACAAATCTTTTCATTATAAGTGGCATAAGTAAGGGACCATTCCGAACCCAACGGTTTGAGGTCTTCCCTTGCGAGGGGTGAGTGCGGCCTTAAATCATTTTCCCAGTTCACACTGGGTGGCGACTCCATTATTCTCCGGTTTAGTTCCCCGTGGGCATACTCACGACTAGGCCGCGAGCCTAGAATAGCGTCGTCGATTTCTGTATCCTACAGGTAGGACGTTAGCAGGATATTTTAACTTAGCAAAGAAGAACTACTATCGGATCAAGGGCCACGAGGTATTGACAATAGAGAGAGCCCTGAGGATTCAAAAAGCCATATCATTGCCCATAATGTTCACCAAGGAGGATGCCCTAGGTGTGTGCTACCTTCACGATGATGCGTTGATAATCAAAGCAAATATTGGTGGGGCAGAGGTGGATAAAATATTAGTAGACCCTGTGAGCGCGGTAGAGGTAGACATCATTCTCCAGGGAGGCCCTAAATAATTTGGCGTAGAGTTCATTACTTTGATATAGGATGTGACCCAGTTGTATGGGTTTGAGGGCACAACGATTGTCCCGTTGGGTCAGGTGCAGCTAATAGTTACCATTGGGACAACCCCCAATTTATGATGGATTTTATTGTAGTGGAATTGGAGCAGTTATTAGGTGATTTTGGGAAGGCACTTCATGATGAAGTCGATGGCAGTTTTGTCAAGTTATTACCTGAAGCTTAAATTCCCGACTAGAGAAGGAGTCGGGGTAGTTTGTGGAAGCCAAAAGACTACGAGAAGTTATTTTATAACAGTTTCGAAAGAAACCTTATGTGTTGAAGAAGTGGAGAGAAAAAAAGAAGAGGAAAGAGAGAAGGAAGCGACAGAAGTGGAGTCAGCCGACCCCCAACCACAAGTACTCTCTCAACTAAGGGCAGTGGAGAGAATTAGAACCAGTGGAGCTTTTTGGCCACGAGAAAACGATTAAGGTCGGGGTCGGGCTGGAGTGGATTTGAAGGAGTAGCTGTTGGTTTTCTAAAAGAGTACGCATATACCTATGTATGGGATCACGAGGACATGTCTGGGATTGATTCTCGGGTCATCATTCATCGCCTGGAAATAGATCGTGCTCATAAATCAGTGAAGCAAAAGAGAATGATTTTCAACTAGGAGGGGTACAAGGCAATCCACGATGAGGTTGAAAAACTGATGAAGGACGGGTTTATCAGGGAGTTCATGTACCCATAGTGGGTATCGAATTTAGTCTTGGTGAAGAAGGCCAGTGGGAAGTGCATTATGTGTGTATATTTCTTTCATCTGAACAAAGTTTACCCGAAAGATAGCTTCCCACTTCCGAAGGTAGATCAATTGGTAGATTCTACAGACTGTTAGGGGCTGCTCAGTTATATGGACGCATTCTCAAGGTACAATCAGATCAGAATGCATATTGAGGATGAGAAGAAAACAACCTTCGTCACCGACCAATGGATGTATTGTTACAAAGTAATGCCATTTGGACTGAATAATATCGGGGCTATATATCAGAGGTGGGGGAACAAGGTCTCTAAGCCACTCATCGGCGAGACAATGCAGGTCATATTGATGATATGATCACAATAACTGTAAAGCCCGATGACCATCTGGGTGACCTCAGAGGAACATTTGAGCTTTTAAGGAAGCACAACATGAGGCTGAAACTGAGAAAATATGCCTTTATGGTGTCCCGGTAAAATTCTTGGGGTACGTGGTCAATAAAAGAGGCATCGAGGTAAATCCTCAGAAAATCAAAGCAATGATATATCTAAAATCACCTAAGACGGTGAAGGAGGTACAAATCCTAATTGGCGGGTGGCAGAACTCAACGGTTCATCTCCAAAGCCACCGAAAAGTGTCATTATCTTCTTTTCCAACTGATTAATAAGGCAAAGAATGAGGTCAACTGGATGAACTGTTGGATAATATGACCCATAGCGTCACTATTTGCACAGATCATTGTGTTGTTGTAGCAAATTAACTATGTAATAAGGAAATTGCACTCTCATCATTTGTGATTAGATCACCATAGATATATAAATGAAGAGAGGTCCCTATGATTAGTTCCTGGATTGAGATGATATGAGACAGTATCAGTCCACAAAGGATTAATCATTAAATATCCCTAGCCGTAGTATTATCGAGACTGGACATCGATAATGCGGAATAGGCTAGTATTGCACTTGTGTGCGTTGTGAGGGCACAACGACATAGTTCTCATATATATAAGTATTGGATACTTATGCAAGTGCGATAGGAGGTCGTGTTTCACCGATGGTACGGGAAACAGCTTCGCTCTGGATAGACCCCTCGGAATCCCATTGGTATTATGACTATGTGTCTATGGGAGGCCGAAATCAAGGTAGGTGTGTATAGTCTTAACCTGAGACTTGCACCGCTAATACTTACGATAATCGATAAACTTTGGTCTTGGTGGTAGGGGGCTTTAACCGGTTCTGTGTACACCACTTCTGGGTTTATCAGAGAGTCGTAGAGTATTGGGTGTGATGTCAAGACGGAAGTGTCACTTCAGTCATATTGGAGATGATGTCACGCAGGATACGGTACTAGTGCTCTTAAGTGTTGCGCAACCATCGGGATATTATGACCAGGTCATAAATATCCGATTACAGAGACTATGTTACCAGACATCCGACATGTGCTTCGGACGGGGCAGACACTTATCCAGCCCCAGCCCTAGCACGTGACTATCCGATATGGGCCAATATACACAATACTACGGTATACTACGCTTGATACAGATCTATATATTCCTGTAAGAATATTTCTGGAGAATTGGGTAGGCATGGCGCTTTGCTAGAAGCCAACCTTGTCTTGTAAATCGATATAAACGTAGTACGAGGTACTTACGTGTTCGGACAGTCCGACGATCGTATTTACTGCCAACATATCCGGAGATCTCATGGGTCGGTTCCTGAAGATTCACCGATGACGTATGACTCGCACTTTGATTAATCTGGGATTAATTCGAAAAGAGAGATAGAATTAATCTGGGATTAATTCGATGAGAGAGAAAATTAATCTGGGATTAATTACGGAGATATTTTATCTGGGATAAATGTTAATTAAAGAGAGAGAACGATTAATTTGGAATTAATCGATAAAATTAATATATTCGATATATTAATCGAAATTGGATTTCGACGCGGAATTAAAATTAGATTTTAATTCGGGCGGAACGAATTAATTTAGAATTAATTCGTTAGCGACGTGAATAATGATTTCGCTGGGCGTAATCATTTAATTACGACGCGACGGAAAATTCGTTAATTTGGAATTAGCGAACCCGAGCCCGAGAGTGATTGCGAGCGCATTCGCATTTCGAATTCGAGCGCGGCACGCAAGTCACATCAAGCGTCAAATCGCTAGTCGCGTCAATCGTCAAATCAATTGTCACTTTGAGTGATGTGACTTGACAACATGTCACTTTATTAAAGTGATGTGATGTGACTTAAAGTAAAAGTTGAAATGATGAAAGCTTTTGCTTTTTTTTGACTTTTGTACTTGGTAAATGAAAAGGCTTTGGTATTTGATTTTATTTTAGAAATAAAATATAAATATAAGTAAAACAATTTGCCTTTTCTCTCTTATTTCACGGTTTCACGTGAACTCTCTCCCCTCTCTTTTTCTCTTCTTTCCCTCACGGTTTTGGAAACGATTCTTGTTCTTCAAAATTCTGGGTTCCACCGAATTTTTGAGAAGCAAATCTAAGAAGATGATAAGTGCTAGCACACTCTAGGAGGCATACATAGGTGATAGGGAAGTGATTCTTTGAGCTTGGAAAGCTTGAAGCTGGAGCTTCAATGGAGGAGTCCATGCATGGCCGAAAATGGTGGAGTCCAAACCAGTCCAAACCGAGCAGCCCACTGTCAAGGAAAGCTACTGCCGAGCTCAATGGAGGATGAAAACGCAGCTTTGGTTCTTCCTAGCATCAAACCCATCAATGATGTGAGTATATTCCGCACCTCCTTTGATGTGTTCATATGCGGTTTTTGTGCATGATTGTTGATCTTGGGACTGAATTGAACTCCTACAATGGTATCTTGAGCTTTTGATGCATGAAAACCGAATTAGGGTTCTTGAGCAAATTTGGGGCTTTTTGATTTTAGCTTGATTCTGACAAATTGATTTTTAAGAATGCTTATATATGATCTAATTTGAGTTATATGTAATCAATTTGATAAAAAAATTGATTGGATTGATTTTCCCCAATTTGCTTTTTTGGTCAAAACTTTAATTTGGGTAAACTCGATTTAGGCATGATTTGGTTGAATTGTTTGATGAAGTATGCTTGAATGAGGTTGAATTGAAGTTGTGCATGATCAATTTCAAGAAAATTGGATTAGATCAATTTTCCCCAATTCTTTAGGTTGAACATGAAACTTGAAATTGGGTAAAATGTGTTTGAGCATGTTTTAATTAATTGGATGTTTAAGTATGCTTAGAACATGTTTAATTGAGATTGTGTGTGATCAATTTCATGAAATTGGATTGGATTCAATTTTCCCAAAATGGAGGCTTGGCCGAAAATTGCATAACCCTAATGTCTTGGTAATTTTGTTTTGTTTGATCATTGAATGACTTAAAACAATTGGTTAATGTTTTTTGAAGTTCAATTGGATTGAATTTGATTTGGAACATTTTTCCCTTTTAAAGTGGCTTGGCCGAATCTAAAGAACATGAAATTCATTGTGATTTTTGTTTTAATTCATTGGATGAATTGAATTGATTTGGGAAATTTGATTGTGGATCAATTGGATTGAAACCGAATCGAATTGAAAAAACAAACCCCTTATTGCCTTGATTTTTCCTTGAAAGACTTGAAGCATTATTTGGCTTGATTTTGGAAATTGGGCTTGTTAGGTTGTAATTGGGCTTTTGGGCTTTGTTGTAACAAAGTTGGGTTTAGGCAAAATTGGTTGGATCCAATTAGGCCCAAAACCGAATCCAAAAGGTCCAATTATGACTTAATGGACCTTAATTATTTAATTGGGCCTAATGGGCCAAAATTAATTTAAAGGCTTATGGGGTAACTCCCGGATTGGATTTTGGTTGTTCGGTTTGACCCGAGTTGACCAAAAGTCCACGCCTATAGAAATTAATTAAAGCCCATTGGACTTTAATTAAATAAAACATTAGATGTTAATCGGGCTTTGAGACCCGTTGCGATTAAATTTGGAATTTAAGTCGTAAAGGTTCGTTAATAAAAGTGTAATATTTAATTTAGAATTAAATAATGAATTAGAATTAAATACGTATTAAATTGGATTTAATTTTGTAATTTAATTTAATTCGTAGAAATGTACTTTGAGTACGTGTTCGCAAAACGAGTTTGACTCGAACAAAAATCAAATCTTTGTTTGAACATTGGATGATCACTAATAATCAAGATTAATTAATTTGATTGATTGATTGATAACATGCTTGTATGAATACATGGTTGTGATGTTTGAATAATGTATATCGGATGGATATTAGTCGGGTTGGGCGATTTTTTGAAATAAATTTGATTTATTAAATTGGACCTGCGTGTCCAGCCTTATCTCCTATTTCTTTGTATTCTCTTCTCACCTATCCCCTCCATGTTAAAAGGGTTTTTTAGAAGTGTAGTGTAACGGGTAGAAATAATACAAGTGCTAGCAGGAGAGAGAAAGTGAGAGATTTGATTTGATAGGATCATTGTAAAATATCCATCCGCATATCATTATTATTTTATTTCATATACGCTTTATTATGTATTTAGAATGCATGTTTAAGGGTGTATGATGATGAGACCTTAACAAAGATAATTAAATTGGTAGCCAATTTGCACGCGAAAAACCCTCGTTAAATATCAAGCGTCATTTCCTTCCATTGAGTGATTCTTGCTCAAGATCGGAGATTGTCAGGGGTTGTTTTTGACCAAAGTCAAGCATTGTGTGCAAAGATTGGCTGTGTTTAATCACGAGGCTTTGTATATATCGGTGTCGTGTCCAAGTTGTGGTTGTTTTTGACCAAAGTCAAGACCACTTCTTGTCCATAGACATTTGATTACGAAGCTTCCTGTCAATGGGTCACGCTTGACTGGAATCACTAGGTTTGTTTTTGGCCAAAGCCAAGGCCTAGTTGATTCAGAGGAAACGGGTAGGGTAATATTCGATATATAGGCATATATTAGATATATGTTTCGGACTTGGATGTCCACCTACTGGATCTAGGAGTTGGATGGGATCCAATTGATCTTCGACACCTACCTTGTTAATTATCATACAATTTTTGTTTGACCAAAGTCAGGATTGTATGATACTTTAACGGGATCCTAGCCCACTAGGAAACACGGTTTCCCGAGTACTCGACAGAGGGTTAGAGGCTCGACGAAAAATAGTGGGAGGCAAGTATTGAATTTGCAACATTCGTTCAATTACTCGCCATACGCGCTCATTTTATTTATTTCGTCATTAGATTAATGTTAGTTGGACTAATATTTAAATTTTGTTTTTAATAAACAGTTGGACTGTATTATACTTGATTATATATAATTGGATTATATTAATCAATATATTTGAATTAATTAAATTTCAGTTTACAGTTGATTTTATAATTGGATTATAGTAATCAATGTAATTGAGGTTAATTAATTTGGATTATATTTGATTATATAGTTGGACTATTATAATCATTATAATATATATAGTACCACTAATCGTTGATTAAATAGTTGGACTATTGTAATCAAGATAAGAAATTGAAAAGTTGGATATTTAAAATATAATCTGGGATTAAAATATTTAAATGATTTAATTTTCAAATTGGGAATAAATAATAAGGTTACTTTATTTGATAAAATAACTTATTGTACGTTACGCCCAAAATTAAGCAAATAGTAGAGCATAAAATCTTTGGAAGATTTATGTGATGATGACTTTAATGCTTAATTAAAATACTTACAATAAATCTATCTTTAGATTTAAAAGTATTAAAATTGCAATTAATAATTCTTTGAGAATTGATTTGACCATTCTAGTGGAGAAAAGTCAAAGTTTGCAATTGGGCATGTAGCACAAGGTGCACATCGTTTCAATATTCCAAAACCCAAGGCTTGGCCAAAGGTTTGTGAAATATCGAAAATGATAATTGACATATCCCGAAGTGACTACCATTTGGATATGGAAGACACGAAGGAATTAAAGAAAAGGTGAGGCTCTAACTTTAAAAATGTTTGTCAAAGTTATGTTCACTACTAGTATTGAAATTAGATTTTAAATACTTAGTGTGGTACATAAAATATATGTATTGATGTTCAAAATCTGCTTTGAGCAGGATACTGACTTCAAGCTGAGATTTGCTCTGCGAATCGGACGGGACGAAAGTCGCTGTGTTTCGACCGTAGATACCTAAGTTTAGGAACTACCCTTCGGGTATGTACTTAAATTAGGAACTGTTATGATGTAACTAGTTTGACTAGAAACATTATCTCTATATCAGTGTTTAATCCGTTAAGGATAAAAACCTTTATATTATAGAAACACTAAGTGTTTTATTATATAAGGATGATACTGAGATAAATACATTAAATATAAATAACAGAACAGAATTTTATTTTGAATATAAATAAATATCAAGCATATAAAATGACAAATAAATAGCTCAAATTGATTTGATCAATAGAGACTTATTTGTGGCATTGTTGTCTAGGACACAGTTTAACGAGACTCATATATCCACACTTTTGAAGAGTGGGTACTAGGACTGATTTGACTATTCAAATAAGGTCTACGAATCTAGTTTACTAGGTAAAGTACCTAAAATACTATTTACTAGGTAATAGTGTAAAGGCCACCGATCTGTAAACCCTATTCATGGTGAAGTAAGTGGGCCCATATCTAGCTTGGCTAGATGTGTACATGAATATTTCGTGACCTTAACGGATGTGGCATCACGTTATGGTTATGTGTTTCTTTTGAAGAACACAAATACGAAACTTTGAGTTTCGACACGAAGTATACAAACAGATCGGCTGTAGTATTATGCCGCTACGGTAAGACCGTATTGGTAAATACTTAAGCAGTGAGTTTCATACGTACATGAAAGAGTACGGTATTCTTTCATATAAGGACTCCTCCCGAGACACGTCAATTGACGGTGTGTCAGAACTAAAAACCAAGTTTTGTTGGACATGATTAGGTTTTTCGCGAGTCGCTCTGAGCTACTGTTTCCTTCAACAGGATATGTATTAACAGTGCAAAACTTATTTAGAATAAGGTTCCATGTAAATCTGTTTGACAGATATCGTATAGGATATGAACGGGAAAGAAAAACGAGTTCTCATTCCTGACAATTTGGGTATGCTAGGCATAACGTTTGGATGATACCAAACTAAGGACCCAATTGGATAAGTGCCAATATAGGTTATCCTAAGGGAAACCATAAGTATAGTACTTATAAATCTCACATGAGAACAATGTGATTGTTGCTCACCATGCGGTTTTCCTAAGAGGAATACCGATATGCAGTGGTCAGTGGGAGGATAGTGATACTCGATGAAAATCGAAGTAATACTGTTCGAGGCACAAGGTCCGTAATGGAACACAAATAGTTCATCAATGATGAATCTATACCATTAATCTTCAAATACACAAGAAACCGCGTAGATCAGTGAGAGTCAGAAAACAACCTAGGGTATGGGTTTCTGATCTCACCTCATAAAGATTTTAATCTTTTAAGGTACAAACCAACTGATTACGTATGAGGAAGTAATACGAGGTATCGACTCCCTATTATGGCAAAGTGCCATGAGTCCGAATGGATTCCATGTTTAACAACTATTTTGGATACTAGTTGTTGTACCACAAGGCATTTTGCCTATGGTACATTAAACGTCTTCAAGGAAGACATACATGGAGGCAACATACCAACGTACAAAGCAGGGCTTTTGACAAGAAAGGTATCGTTATCAACATTATGTTAATAACGGTTCAACCTTTTACATGTTGCCATGGTAAATCCATTTTGAAGATGCTTGTTGATAACTGCATATTTCATTTATGAAATGTGTCAGTTGCAGATCAAAATCGCTTTCCTGAAAAGGAAACCTTTTGGAGGATGCTTTCAACATCCTGACGATTTTGTATAACCGACAAACAAGATTTGCCGGTTATTCGATCCATGTTTGGATTGAAGCAAGCATAAGGTTCTTGGAACTGACGTTTTGATATAATCATAATAGTTTATGATTTGACTCAAAACGAAATAATTCTTGTGTATATAAGGAGGTTAGTGGGAGAGGGCACTGACAATGAAATTCCCATAAAACAATCGGTGAAAGCTTGGCTTTCATAAGAAATTCTCCGTAGAATTCTGGGGAGTAATAACCTTTATTCAAGGAATAAAGATCTACTGGGCTAGATTTGGAGTTGGTAACACTCTCTGAGAAATTGTACATTTAAAATGTACTTATATTGGTGTCTCATACGCTTTGAGCATATGGAGTCACTATCGGGTCAATCCAAGTGATAGTCACTGGATTGAAGATTAAAGAACATCTGTTAGTATCTGAGAGAACTAAAGATGTTGTCTTAAACTATGGAGATGGAGAACTTGAAGTGACTGGGATCACTGTTGCAAGTTTCCAAACCGGTAAATACTACTGCGGTACTATAAAGTTTGAACACTGGGACAGTGAGCTGGAAATCTTCCGAGCAAAATAACTGTTGCCGAATTAACAACAAATGCGGATTATTGCTGCAGCTGAGGCAGCAATAGAAGCCATTTGGATCGATAATAAATCTAATTAGATTAGATATAATTCTGTTAGCAGCTGAGCTAGGCGTCAGCACAGGCTAAAGAATTAAAGGTCTCATCGACGATCCAGATATATACTTCTATATCATCTGATTCGTTCGGATCATACATCGTGGCGATGTGATGATCGTGTAAATCGCGTCAGACGATAATTAAGCAAATCCGCTGACGAAAACCTTTCCTCAGCAATTTGAGCGAATTGTACATAGTTCGGGTGTTAGACACTCGAGTGACTGGCTATGTGCCAAGTGGGAGATTGTTGGATAATATGACCCATAGCGTCACTATTTGCACAGATCATTGTGTTGTTGTAGCAAATTAACTATGTAATAAGGAAATTGCACTCTCATCATTTTGATTAGATCACCATAGATATATAAATGAAGAGAGGTCCCTATGATTAGTTCCTGGATTGAGAATGATATGAGACAGTATCAGTCCACAAAGGATTAATCATTAAATATCCCTAGCCGTAGTATTATTGAGACTGGACATTGATAATGTGGAATAGGCTAGTATTGCACTTGTGTGCGTTGTGAGGGCACAACGACATAGTTCTCATATATATAAGTATTGGATACTTATGCAAGTGCGATAGGAGGTCGTGTTTCACCGATGGTACGGGAAACAGCTTCGCTCTGGATAGACCCCTCGGAATCCCATTGGTATTATGACTATGTGTCTATGGGAGGCCGAAATCAAGGTAGGTGTGTATAGTCTTAACCTGAGACTTGCACCGCTAATACTTACGATAATCGATAAACTTTGGTCTTGGTGGTAGGGGGCTTTAACCGGTTCTGTGTACACCACTTCTGGGTTTATCAGAGAGTCGTAGAGTATTGGGTGTGATGTCAAGACGGAAGTGTCACTTCAGTCATATTGGAGATGATGTCACGCAGGATACGGTACTAGTGCTCTTAAGTGTTGCGCAAACCATCGGGATATTATGACCAGGTCATAAATATCCGATTACAGAGACTATGTTACCAGACATCCGACATGTGCTTCGGACGGGGCAGACACTTATCCAGCCCCAGCCCTAGCACGTGACTATCCGATACTGGGCCAATATACACAATACTACGGTATACTACGCTTGATACAGATCTATATATTCCTGTAAGAATATTTCTGGAGAATTGGGTAGGCATGGCGCTTTGCTAGAAGCCAACCTTGTCTTGTAAATCGATATAAACGTAGTACGAGGTACTTTACGTGTTCGGACAGTCCGACGATCGTATTTACTGCCAACATATCCGGAGATCTCATCATGGGTCGGTTCCTGAAGATTCACCGATGACGTATGACTCGCACTTTGATTAATCTGGGATTAATTCGAAAAGAGAGATAGAATTAATCTGGGATTAATTCGATGAGAGAGAAAATTAATCTGGGATTAATTACGGAGATATTTTATCTGGGATAAAATGTTAATTACAGAGAGAGAACGATTAATTTGGAATTAATCGATAAAATTAATATATAGATATATTAATCGAAATTGGATTTCGACGCGGAATTAAAATTAGATTTTAATTCGGGCGAACGAATTATTTAGAATTAATTCGTTAGCGACGTGAATAATGATTTCGCTGGGCGTAATCATTTAATTACGACGCGACGGAAAATTCGTTAATTTGGAATTAGCGAACCCGAGCCGAGAGAGTGATTGCGAGCGCATTCGCATTTCGAATTCGAGCGCGGCACGCAAGTCACATCAAGCGTCAAATCGCTAGTCGCGTCAATCGTCAAATCAATTGTCACTTTGAGTGATGTGACTTGACAACATGTCACTTTATTAAGTGATGTGATGTGACTTAAAGTAAAAGTTGAAATGATGGAAAGTTTTGCTTTTTTGACTTTTGTACTTGGTAAATGAAAAGGCTTTTGGTATTTGATTTTATTTTAGAAATAAAATATAAATTAAGTAAAACAATTTGCCTTTTCTCTCTTATCTTTCACGGTTTCACGTGAACTTCTCTCCCTCTCTTTTTCTCTTCTTCTCCCTCACGGTTTTGGAAACCGATCTTGTTCTTCAAAATTCTGGGTTCCACCGAATTTTTGAGAAGCAAATCTAAGAAGATGATAAGTGCTAGCACACTCTAGGAGGCATACATAGGTGATAGGGAAGTGAGTGATTCTTTGAGCTTGGAAAGCTTGGAGCTTCAATGGAGTCCATGCATGGCCGAAAATGGTGGAGTCCAAACCAGTCCAAACCGAGCAGCCCACTATCAAGGAAAGCTACTACCGAGCTCAATGGAGGATGAAAACGCAGCTTGTGTTCTTCCTAGCATCAAACCCATCAATGTGAGTATATTCCGCACCTCCTTTGATGTGTTCATATGCGGTTTTTGTGCATGATTTGTTGATCTTGGGACTTGAATTGAACTCCTACATGAACGAGTTCGAGAATACATTCCAACAGCTTAAGGAACACTTGACCTGGATCCCACTTCTGGCTAAGCCAATCCTGGGTGAGATGTTATTTCTATACTTAGCTGTTTCTGAATATGTTGTAAGCTCAGTGTTAGTGAAAGAAGTAGGCAAAATATAGAGGCCGATATATTACAATAGTAAAGCCTTGCTAGATACAAAAACTTGATACATAGTCCACGTACTAGTGGCTTTCTCATTCGTCACTACAGTAAGGAAGTTGCGTTTTACTTCTAAATCCCATCGAGGTATATACCACCCATTTAGGCAAATATAGCATAAGCCTAAGACTTTGGGTTATCTTGTCAAGTGGTCTGTGGAGCTTATCGAATATGAATATATTCATATCTGCCTCATGTGTCAATCAAAGGGCAAGCTCTGGCAAACATTGTAGCAGAATTCGCTGGACCCTAAGTTATGATAGTCGAGGAGGCAAATTGGGAACTGTTTATTGATGGGTCAGTCAGCTCACAAGGTGTGGGCACCGGGATAATTCTCATAAGCAAATGAGGTGAAGAATAAAGTTAGGCATTGAGATTTTCCTGCGAATTAACAAAACAATGAGGTAAAAATATAAAGAAATTCTAGTCGGGTTTAGGCTTTATAGAGTGGTTGGGGTTAAAAAATGTGATGGTGATGAAAATTGACTCACAGTTGGCTATCCAGTAGCTGAACGATGAGTTCCGGGTGAGGGAACCTAACATGATAGTTTACTCGCGGAGGTGAGAATGCTCAATAGAGTAATAGAGAAGTGACAGTTGATCGGCGTAATCACACACGTATAATGCAAGCGCACGTATCGTTCAAGTAGTATAAAAAGTATCGATCCCACGAGGACTTAATATCTATTCTATTAATTTTTGAGGTCAAGTGATTACTAATATCTAACAAGTTGTTTTAAAAGATAATGATGGTTCTAAATTTAAAACAAGTAAAAGAAATTTGAGATTATATTAATGAGAATTAAAACTATCTAGGGTTGTGAATTCTTCCAATATTAATTAAAAGATGAAGTAGTTAAATCATAGTTGGGTAAATATTGATTTATTAATCTGGAATATTAAATTATGTAAAAGCTTCTTCTGATGGTCATTTACAAATACCTAGTTTAATTCAATTGAATCATATGTCTATGTCAACCAAATTACCTAGATTCATTAAGTTTGAATTCCAATTATGATTACCCGCCCAACAGGTATATTCCTATCCTGTAAGGAAATCTATTAAGGTTTATCTATCCTTAACGAAGATCGGGGGTTGTTGAGTATAAGTTCTTTAAACTTAAAGTCTCTATGTCTAGTTCATTTTAAGTTTAACTAATCAATTTTATTAATGGCCAGTTAATAAAAAGGCTTTAAGATTATGACTCAACAAATAATTCTTTAATTACCCAAAAATAATCTAACCCTTTTTAAATCCAGTGATATATATTAGATTTCATCACAACCCTAGATATTTAACTTAGTACAATACATAGCTAAAGCTGATAAAAACTTAAAAGACATAAAATGAAATTGCTGAAAAGTAATTGTAAAATAATGAATTGCAATAAAAAGAAATGAAATGCTAAGGTAAAAGGAAATAACTTCTACTATATACTATTTAGATATCTCCCATAAAATAATAATATATATACTTGTGATATTTTAAACCAACCGTCCGGAATGGCGGTATCCTGATTAAGTCAAATTCAAATATACCAGCCATAAGGCGGAACTAAATTAAATCAACCGACCTAAATGGCGGTATCCTCATTAAGTCAGGTTTAACCACTTTAAATTGAATAACCAACCGACCTAGAATGGCGGTATCTTTTATTAATTCAGGTTTTAAATAGTTTATATATTATATTTTAAGGGAGATTAATCTAAAAAGCAAAAGTAAAAGAATTACCTTATTACCTCAGCATAGAGAAGTTACTCCATCATGGATGGATAGAATTACTACTACAAAGCGTAAATAAAACAATATAAGAAGAAAATAAGAAGAACTCTCTTTTATATAAGTATTCAGAGGATTTTGGTACATTGAAACTAAGAAATTCAAAATCTATTTATAGGCAAAAAAATCCAATTTTTATTATTATTTTTCTGATTTTTATTTTTTTATTATTTTATATTTTATTTTTTTGGATCGCTTGAATTTTCGACACGTGGCATGGTGGCTAAAAAAAATGGCTCGTTGAATTTTTGACACGTGGCATGCGGTGCAATTACCAAAATACCCTCGGTGTCGGACGCCCAAAATTACCAAAATACCCTTTTTGCCAAATTTCACAATTTTGCTCCAAATCACCTCCAGAATGTCCTGAAACTTTATTTTGGTGTCGGGATGCCCAAAATTACCAAAATACCCTTTGTGTCGGGACACCCAAAATTACCAAAATACCCATTTTGCCAAATTTCACAGTTTTGCTCCAAATCACCTCCAGAATGTCCTGAAACTTTATTTATCTACAAAATAACACAAAACACATCAAAATATTCACAAAACTCAAGAAACTATACAAAATATTAAGTTAAATGAGTGGGAAATAGTGATACATTTATCACTCATCACACTCCCAAACCTAACATTTTGCTAGTCCTCGAGCAAAATAAAATAACATAATAAAATTTTAACTAAGCCACTTTCGTAGGGATCACGATTGCATTTAGCATATGCAACAAGCCTTTAAACCTCTAGGTGTCCCTAGTGGACGAGTTATAGTCTCGTGAAGGTTTACAACAATGATACCCAAAACATTTTATAAAAGTAAAAAGGTAGTGAAACTAATGCACACAAAAGCAAAAAGACAAGAGAAAAGAGAATAAAGAAGTTAGTGACTAATCAGATGAAACTTCTACTCCAAGTTACTAGTTGTTTTGTTTCATCCTAAATTACTGAACAAGTAAATTCTCCGATTATTTTTACCATTTCTTCATATATAGCTAACAAAGTAATTTAACTCATTTTTGCCCACAACAGTCATAAGTGCAGTTGATAAGAGAGTAATATTTTTGTCCTAAAGTTTTATCAAAATTCACATCTTTTGTAGTAATGGAATAAATTTTCTGAATTTTCAATTTTTTCTTTGTATTTTTTTTTTTGACTTTTTATTTATATACAATACCTTCAATCTATGTAGCGAGCTTTGGGTCGGTGGCTCCCAAACCAGTTGGCTTTAGGCCCCAGGTGTTAAGATAATACGGACTTAATTACTCAGACTTCAGATTTATATATATATTTTATTTTTCATCATTTTTGATCCATGTAGCAAGCTTTGGGTCAATGACTCCCAAACCAGATGGTTTTAGGGCATTAGTGTTAAAACCCTTACAGACTTAATAACTCGGATCTCAGATGTATTTTTTTTTATTCCATCACTTTTTTGAGATGCTTCTCCAATTAAACTATAGTACTGAATATTACAATCTTTTTCAATTTAGCTCATGTCTGTATGTTACCATGTATGTTGATAATATCTGCCAACTAAGTATATGAAGATCCATTTTAGTCAGTTTTATGGAGAATTTACAAATTAAATAATTCAAAAGGAAATAACAAAATTAACTTGTTTCGAAAAATGGGTTTGAAATACGTCTCAGGAGTGGAAATTCCTTAACAGCTATTTCTTACCAATTCCATCTTTTTAGTCAACATAAAAACAAAACATAAACATAAAGAAATAACTACTACTGGTCATGGTGTGTGACTAACTGTCAAATGGACTTCCCGTTGTAGATTCCCCAGAGGGAGGGTGGAGCGAGGCTCTCTTAAGTACCCTAGCCTCTTAGGCTCTTATCGCTTGGTGACAGGAATAAACAACGAGTCCTCCAAACTAGTCTATCACAACAAGCTACTGGTGAATGATTATCTAGGTGCCTTCACAGTTTTTCCTTATAGAAAGGTAGTAAGTGAAGGAAGACACCAAACCATTTCCTTGCTTTAAATATGCCTTTGATAAAAATGCAAATATTTTTGTAATTTTTGAAAATTTTTTAATTTTTTTGTATTTTTCGAAAAATTTTGGACTAAAAATAAAAATACAATAAAAACAAGATACTATTAACTATTCCTCACCCCCAAACCTAAATGGGACATTGTCCCCAATGTCTTAAACAGTAGAAGAAGAGTTTAGAAGATAGTACCTGGTGGCTAAATTACTACAAGAAAATTAAAGGTTAAGATCCAGATTTATTCGACGCTTTTTACCAAGATCATCTTCGGACCATTTTATCTTTGAAAGGATAGGGTCAACTAGTGGTTCATATGCTAAGAGTTGGTCAATTAGATTCCAGAGCAGTTCTAGCAGTAAGAGTAGTTCTTTCAAAGGTTTTGTCACGAACCCATATCTCCGGGCATCATCAAGAAACACACAAAGAAAATCATAAAATATCAAGTGTAAACAGCCCAATTGGTTTCTGGTGTATGTTCAGGTTCGCCCAAGATAGTACTATAAAAATTTCCTCCAATGTACCCAAGCCACATGGCAAAGCAATAAAAGCATCAGAACGGTTAATCATTTCCACTAGTCGTTCAGACATACCTGTGTTGGATAATATGACCCATAGCGTCACTATTTGTACAGATCATAGTGTTGTTGTACAAATTAACTATATGACAAGGAAATTGCACTCTCATCATTTGTGATTAGATCACCTTAGATATATAAATGAATAGAGGTCCATATGATTAGTTCCTGGATTGAGATGATATGAGACAGTATCAGTCCGCGAAGGATTAATCATTAAATATCCCTAGTCGTAATTATCGAGACTGGACATCGATAATGCGGAATAGGCTAGTATTGCACTTGTGCGCATTGTGAGGGCACAACAGCATAGTTCTCTTATATTTTGGTATTGGATACTCATGCAAGTGCGATAGGAGGTTGTGTTTCACCGATGGTACGGGAAACAGCTTCGCTCTGGATAGACCCCTCGGAATCCCATTGGTATTATGACTATGTGTCTATGGGAGTCCGACATCAGGGTAGGTGTGTTTGGTCTTAACCTGAGACTTTCACCGCTAATGCTTACGACAATCAATATACTTTAGTTGAGGTCGTCTAGAACTCTAACCGGTTCTGTGTACGCCAATGCTGGGTATATTGAGAATCGTAGAGTATTGGGTGTGATGTCAAGATGGAAGTATCACTCCAGTCATAGTGGAGATGATGTCACGCAGGATACGGTATTAGTGCTCTTAAGTGCTGGCCGGCCATCGGGATATTATGACAAGGTCATGTATATCCGATTATAGAGACTAGTTACCAGACATCCGACATGTGCTTCGGACGGGGTAGACACTTATCCAGCCCTAGCCCTAGCACGTGACTATCCGATACTGGACCGATATACACAATACTTGGTATACTACGCTTGATATAGATCTTAAATATTCTTAGATGAATATGACCGGAGAATTGGGTAGACTTCGTGCTTTGCTAGAAGCCGATCTTGTCTCGTAAATCGGTAGAACGTAGTACTTGGTACGTACGTGATTCGGATACTCCGACGACCGTATTTACTTCCAACGCATCCGGGGATCTCATGGGTCGCCTCCCAATAATCCACCGATGACGTATGACTCACACTCTTAAATAATCTGGGATTATATAGAAGAGAGAGAAAATTAATCTAGGATTAATTACGGAGATATTTTATCTAGGATAAAATATCGTCTAGAGAGAGATAACGATTAATTTGGAATTAATCGATAAATTAATATATTCGATATATTAAACGAAATTGGATTTCGACGCGGAATTGAAATTGGATTTTAATTCGGGCGAACGAATTAATTTAGAATTAATTCGTTAGCGACGTGAATAGTGAATTCGCTAGGCGTAATCATTTAATTACGACGCAACGGAAAATTCGCTAATTAGGAATTAGCGAAACCGAGCCCGAGTGTGATTGCGAGCGCATTCGTATTTCGAATTCGAATGCGGCGACGCAAGTCACATCAAGCGTCAAATCATTCGTCACATCAAGCGTCAAATCAAAAGTCACTTTGAGTGATGTGATTGATTGATGTGATTGATTGATTGAGTGATAGACACACATCACTTTAATAAAGTGAAAATGAATAGTTGATGTGTGTGGTTGGAATAGTGTAAGTTGGTGGGAGTATTTACCATTTTATTTATTTGGTAAATGCTTTATATTTTTATGAAAAAATTATATAAAAACTTTTGGAAAAGGTTTTAACAACTAAATACACATTCTTCTCTCTCATTTCCTCTCTTTCCAACTCACGCCCATTTGGGCAAAAACACTACTCACTGGTTTCACACAAAACGTGAGCATGAGGGAGGCAAGAGTTTGGTTTTTTGTGGCAAAAACCGCAAGTGCTAGCACACTACTAGATATGCGAAGGTGGTAGGGAGGTTCACCCATGAGTCGGGATCCATTCGACGAAGTTTGGAGCTTCAAAGTTGGATCCAAA
>SKCR01044483.1:0-132673 GCA_019454045.1 Zanthoxylum bungeanum | reverse complement strand
TACAATCACCTTCCAATCAATATTGATATTAGTCACAGCACCTATATCAAAATATGGCCTTAGCAATTTCTTTTAAAAAATGCATAGTCAGTTACAATAATTAAGGTTTTACATAAAATTTTGAAATTTCTTTCAACAGATAACTCATCTTAAGCTAAATTTATTTATCAATTTTATTATTTTAAATATTAAATTATTAAAGTTCGATTTTTTTTTTTTGTTTTTGAAATTCTCATAGTTGAGATCCTTAGCCTATGAAAGGTCGAAAGGTATAGTGGTAATACTCAGTCAAGTTGATAGAAAGGCGCAAAGGCCAACAAGTTAGAGGAAAAATGGAGCATGATCCGATCATGATGTGTAATGAAGATTCAAAGATTTTGAGGTGGGGCAAGTATAGATGGTGCCCGACTCGATCACATCGCATGATATTTTTGAGATACTCTGAGAATTGTTAAGGACCGACCCGATGAAGTATCATATGTATGAACCTGACCACATTGAAGATTGGTTTTGAGAGAACAAGTTATCTTGGTGACCCGACCCGAGAAATGGAGATGGGATCACGATCGACCAATATGGGAGCTGCATGACGTATGCCCTACCTGAAAAGGAGTGCATCTAGAAGATAATGCTAAAAGAGTAAAAGCAATAAGCTCTGCCAACCACCATAGGATGGTGAAGTGGCAGAGCAGTGGCCACTATATTCTGTCATAGGCCGGTGCAGTAGTAGGGGAATGAGCTCACGCGATTGGCTGAGAGGATGGTGGAAACATTGACTAAGGTTTGCAATAATGATTCAGTGACGCGAGCTAACGTCGAGGTCAGTTGCAATAGTAGATTTGAAAACCTATATAAATGGATAGAAGCCATATTAAAAAGGGTTGACAACTCTTACGTTTTCCAAGACTTGTAATTTAAGAAAAAACTTGTAAAGCAAACTAAGAGATAGAGAGAGAAAGTGAGTTATGACTCGACCACATTGTAAACCAGATAGGTTATTAGTTGTAATCTGTGTTATTCTTGTGTTAAGTGCCAGGGTCGGTATTTAGCCCGAGCACAATAAAAGTAATCTATTTTTCCTATGGATGTATGTTAGAGCCACTTTTCACCAAACCATGTTAAACTCTTACTCTGTGTGAATGTTTGTCTTTTGTAAATTTGTGTGATTTCCACTAACTAAATAAATTTATAATTATGGGAGGTTTGTTCGAGGGGTTTCCAATACTACCCTTAGAATGAAAAACAATCGTCAACAATTGGCGCCGTCTATGGGGAACAATACGAAAATCAGTCAACACACTAAGACGATGGCATGAGATGGAAACGATAGAAGCCAGAAGGCACCATCGATAGACTGGATGCACAAAATGGAGGAGAATCTGTGGCTAGAAAGGGAGAAAGCTAAAGAAGAGATGAGGCAAACTAGAACCTCCATGAAGGCGATGATGGAAAAATTCTAGTCACATGAGGGAATGGATCGTCGGTGGAAATATAGTAGCTGGTGGAGAAGGGGAACAAGAGGTCAGAAAGAGGAAACCACACAAGGTGAGGTCGGTGGTTGTGGCCAGTAAAGTGCCATTGGAAGAGCCTATAGAGAGGCGTGATGGCAGGCGAACACCCGAATCACTAAGCAGTAGTCTTTATTATATAGAGTATAATTCAGGGCGATACCAGGAGAAAGAGCAAGAAACTCAGCTTGCGAGGAAATACTATGGTCGGGAAGAAGACTGTGAGGAGGTCTCTAGTGGGAGACAAGAAAATTTGAAGAGCCAATGAAGGAATTAGTTCAATCAAGAGATGACGAGATGGAAGAAGGAAACGCGAGAATGTGCTCGCGAAGATCAGTATTTGGATCCAAAATCTCATTTTGCAAAGGAAATCCGGGATGCAGAGTTTCCTAAGAGGTTTAGCATACCCTCGATAGACCCTAAGTCATATATGAAGAGGTTTGTATTACTAATGGAGATTCAGGGCGTGGTCGGCAGGAAATCTATAAGATATTCTCCATAACGCTGGGAGAGTATGCCAGCCTATGGTTCAGAAACTTGACGTCCGAGAGTATTAGTAGCTTTTCGCAGCTACAAAAGTCCTTTGTGCATCACTTCAAAAGTCCTTTGTGCATCACTTCAAATAAGCTTAAGAGTTTTTTGGATCAGTTCTATAACTTGGTGTTAGAAGGGGGGTATATGAGTCTCTGAAAGTTTTGGAGAGTTTGAAAGGAGCACTAAAGGTCGAGAGATTATGGTCCCACTTTAGAATTTAGGAGGTGTCTGATTACGCCACGGTCTTGGAATATGCCAGAATATTTGTGCTATTAGAAGATGATGAGAAGATAGTCTGGGGAAGTAGCACTCGGGAGGAGAAATAAGTGAGAATGGATGATCGTCGGGATGGTGGCGGTTGAAGAGTGCTGGGTCCGAGGCCGCAGAAGTTTAGGCTGATTACTCAGAGGAACTCGATGCAAGAGATAAGGCCCTCAATTAAGGTTGCCCAAGTAACTCGGGGCACAATATATACTGTTTTCAACAAACTATTGTCTTAAGTGGCCCGAGATATTCAAGATAAGGGTTGTTGATGGAGCCCGACTCAAAGAGGTTCCCGATTGATATAAGGGACATTATGGCCTATTGCTCTCATCACAATGTCAATGGCCATGTGATCGAATGATGCATGGACTTGTAAGAATGGGCCGATGACCTGGTTATAAATGGCTACTTCAAAGACTGTATAGACCATGAGGCCATGAGAGTAAGCAAGCAACGACCTGTATTTACTATCATGTGAGGAAGAACAATGACGAAAGATTCAAATAGGGCTAGGAAGAATTATTTTCGAATCAACGACCTTGAGGTGTTGAGCACAGATAGAGCCCCGAGGATATAGAAATCCTGACCAGTACCAATAATATTCATCGATGAGGGCACTCAGGGAGTAAGTTACCCTCACGAGGACGCGCTCATTATTATGGCCAATGTAGGTGGGTCAGACATGGACATGATATTGGTAGATCCTGGGAGCGCGGTGGACCCCTTGAACGGGCTAGGTGTGGACTTCACCACCTTATAAAAGGTCGCTACCATACTGTATCGGTTTGGGGGATCGATAATTGTTCCATTTGGTCGCGGTTAACTCATAATGACCATTGGAACAAGCCTCATACTCGGATCATAACGATGGATTTTATGGTGGTTGATTGTATGATCAGTTACCAGGTGATTTTGGGAAGCCCGTTTATGATGAAATCAAGGGCATTCATGTCGAGCTACTACTTGAAGTTGAAATTCTCGACCCGGGATGGGGTTGAAATTATTTTCGGAAGCCAGAAAATAGCAAGGAGCTACTTAGCAACAACTTCAAAGGAAACTTTATGCATCATTGAAGTTGCAGGGCAAAAAAGAAAAGAAATAGATGAGAAGCTAGAGGAAGTAGAAACCTCTTACCCCTTGACCCGAGTAGAATACCCAATGGGGAGAGACTCAGAATAGCTAGAATCGGTGGTGCTTACTGGCTTAGATAGATTGGTGAAGGTGGTGGTCGGGTTGGAATAAAATCTGAAATGGGAAATTGGCCAACTCCATAAGAAATTTGCAAATGTCTTTGCTTGGAGCCATAAGGATATACTCAAGATTTATCCTCGAGTCATAAGTCACTGCCTATACATTGACCAGGCTCACAAGACAGTGAAGTAAAAAAAAAGGTTTTCTTCTAAGAAATGTATGAAGCCATACATGTGGAGTTGGTCAAGTTACTACATGCCGGGTTCATCAGATAAGTGAAATACCAAGAATGGTTATCCAATGCTGTCTTAGTAAAAAAGGCAAATGGCAAGTGGAGAATGTGTGTAGACTTCTCCGACCTGAATAAAACTTGCCTAAAAGATAGCTTTCCACTTCCCAAAGTTGACAAGCCGATAGATTCAACAGTTTGTCAAAGGGCTTATTAGTTTTATTGATGCATTCTCGGGATACACCGTATCAGGATGTATCTCGAGGATGAAGAGAAGACATTCTTCATTACTGATCGGGGGCAGTATTGATATAAGGTGATGCCTTTAGGGTTAAAGAATGTAGGGGCAACATACTAGAGATTGGTGAATCGAGTCTTCAAGCCTCTCGTTGGTAGAACAATGCAGGTCTATGTGGATGACATGATCACAAAGTTAGTATTGCCCAGAGATCATTTAAAGACCTCGGGGAAACTTTTGAGCTCTTGAGGAAGTACGAGATGAAGTTGAATTCAGAGAAATGCGCTTTTGGTTTTTCATTGGGAAAGTTATTAGGATACATGGTCAGTACAAAGGGCATCGAAGCCAACCCTCATAAGATTAAAGCAGTGTTGGATCTGAAGTCCCCAGAGACAATTAATGAAATTTAGAGTTTGACGGGTCGGATCACAGCACTTAAACAATTTATTTCCAAAGCCCGAAAAATGTCATGTCTTCTTCCAACTAATAAAGAAGGCAAAAATGAGATAGAATGGATGAGCGAGTGTAACTGTGCAAGGAAGCATTCCAACAATTCAACAAATACCTAACCCGACCTCCACTTCTAGCTAAGCCAATTTCAGGTGAGAAATTATTTCTTTACTTAGCTGTTTCACCGCATGCTGTTAGCTCGGTACTAGTACAAAAGATAGATATGGTATATAAGCCAGTATATTATTCTAGTACGGCATTGTTAGATGCATAAACTAGATACCCGTCTCATGAATTGATGGAATTATCCCTAGTTACTGCGGTCAGGAAATCACATCCTTACTTTCAAGCACAACCCATCGGGGTATACACTGATTATCCTCCTAGGTAAATTTTACACAAACCTGAGATGATGAGTCGTCTTATGAAATGGTCGGTAGAGTTAAGTTAGTATGATATCTGTTACCATCAATGAGTGTTAATTAAGAGGCAAGCTTTAGTCGATTATGTGGCAGAATTCACAGGACCACACGTGTTGATGGTCGAGGAATAAGAGAAATGGGAATTGTATGTGGACGAGTCAGTAAGTTCACAGGGATATGAGGTTGGTATTATTTTTAATAATGGGCGCGGTGAGGAACTGAAATACGCCCTAATGTTCGATTTTGAGGCTACCAATAATGAGCCCAAATATGAGGTAATCTTGGTCAAACTAAGGCTATGTGACGCGGTCGGGGTCAGTGATGTTGTAAGAGTGATTCGCAGCTGGTTATTCAACAAGTGAATTAGAGGTTTCAGGCTAGGGGGCCTAACATGATAGCCTATCTTATGGAAGTGAAGAAATTGCTTGAAGGGATGATAAATATGACCTTCGAGCAAATTGGTTGAGAGTGTAATTAACAAGAAGATTCATTAGCATGGTTGGCTTCCTCAATCAAGTCCACAATACCATGAGATATTCCCTTAGAAATCCCCAGGCCAAAGAGTGTGGGTGTTGAAGATGTGATGAAAGTATGTGCAAAAGTGAGGCCTTTTTGATGGACCCAATCCATAGATTCATGGAATCTGGAGGGTAACTCGAGAACAAGAAAGAAGACATAAAGGTCAAGTATCGTAGTTGTTGGAGTTGGTACTTGGAGCGCCAATTCGAATAATGTATTGTACATTATATTTTATTATTTATTAATAAAATAACTATATTTTCATTTCAACCTTATTAATGGTAATGTCATTTCGCATAATTAGATTGACATATATATAAATATGCTGAGAATGACATCGACATTAGAATATTCGTGTAGTAATACTGGATACTGGGTGGTCCGACATTGGGATAATATTACTATTATAAACTATTCTTAAAGTAAATATTTCTAGTCGTTGGTTTTGGAATACAGTCAAATTCTTATAACCTAAAAGACTAGCACATGTCGTATATTGGAATTGGAGTTCCAATGGTTTAACCCAATGTACCATGAGTAAAGAAAGCTCGTATAGACATGTGGGTATCCGTTGGAGCGAATACTGAATGACTCATATGTGATTCCTAATAGTTGAAAGTACACACCACCATCAATAGGAATCTCCTTGAGTCGAGTAGCATATGTGATCATTTGACTGATTTTGTGTGTGATCCTCCACACTTTGATGCCATATATGTCAGAGACTTTTCATGGTCTAGCCGCTAGATGTTCGTTAGGTGTGGACCGATGCACTCATTAATCAAGTGTGTATCAAAATATGATATGTCGGCCCGTATGTGTACCATAAAGGGGTTTAGGTATCCATGTGAGTAAATCACGATTCTTAAGACTTTGGCCAAAGCTGATCATCTGGGGTAGATCGCATATATCAGAAATGATGTTCTAATTAGTTGTAAAGAATCATGGACATGTCGATATGAGATGTGCGCCTCGGAAACTTGACGGTGTAATCTATGTTTCCTAAGCACAACTTGGATAGCCTACAACAGATTGATTGTTAAATATATGTGATGACCTAGACTTGTATAGTTCAAACAGATTATTCGTGTTCTTCGTAAATTCGGAGGTGGCCGAATTTTCCTACATATAAGATAGCTTATATGACGAACGTGTCTGGACTTAGATAATCCCATAATATGAAGTGTACTCGTTGAGCAATTGGGCAACCGATAATTTTTATAATAAATAATATTTGATATTATAATTATGAACTAAAATAATTAAATGTTATTGTATAACATTAATTATTTACTTTGACCCAATTGAATTAATTGGATTAATCCAAAATCACACAAGGATTTTATTGTAATTTCATAAATATATATACCATTGGAGAATATTTTGGTAATTACAGCTATGTAATAATAAGTGTATTTGACTTGATTTAATTGGATTAAATCAAAGGGTAGACATATAACTAATCCATTAATTAAACTTGATTAAATCAAAGTGGTAGACAAATATGATTAGTCACGCCTATTTATACATATTTGGACAAATTGGATTAAGACCACATAAAAGTTGATTAGAACTTTTATTAATTAAAAATTGCATAAGTTTTGCTATAAAATGCAAGCTTGAGCAAGTTTTTAATCAAGCTTGAGGAAGTTAAAACAAGCAAAAATTAGAGATATTAGCCTAAGTAAAAGAAGTGTTTAGAGAAGTTTTGGAAGTTCTCTAATGAGAAGAAGATTGAATCTTGAAATCAAGCTTGTTAACTTGGGAACTCTCTACAATAACAAGGAGAAGAAGATTGGATCTTGGAATCAAGCTTGTTAGGTAAGTTTGATATTCGCCAAAGTTATGTTTCGTTAGTAAGTTATCATCAGTGAGACATATAATGATGAATTATGTATGTACATAATAACATAACTTGATGTTGAAATTAGGCTAATTAATTGTGTACGAATACTTTGGAAGTATAAACACAATATGCTTGTAATTGGGTCAAAATGTTCATGTTGGACATGAAATATAAAATTAGAGTTTTTGGAATTCTAGATGATAGCTTGGAGATATGGCTACTATTCTAGAATCATTTGACCACATTTGAGTGACCTAAAATTATTTGTGAGTCACTTTATTGTGGGATTCTATTTTGGTTTATGTTTTGATTCAAAGAAATACATATATGCATTTAGAATACATGTATATTTATTGTATGACATGTGTTGATGTTGGTTTTGATGTTAAAATTGGACTTTTAGGTGTATTGAAGTGTTTGGAGAAAATTGGAAGTGTTTGGAATTGAATTAAATGTAAAAATGCTATCTGCCAATATTTTACACAGGGTAGCGTCGCTGTACTGAAGTCTCAGAGCTTTGGGCATCGCGATGGTCACCCTTGCATGTTATGACGCTGAGCATTCACAGATTGGGCGTTGCGACTCCCAAGCCTGGGCGTCAAAACACGCTGCTGCCCATAAGCGCTAAAACTTCATTTTCTCCGTTTTGGAATTTCCGGACTCCGATTTGGTCCCCATTTTTTCCTACGGACTCGTAACGAGATATAATATCCCATTAAAATATTTAAAATACATATATCCATGATATCTATAGGATAGACCCACTTTCACTGTACGGGGTACCGTTCTGACCTTAGGAGTTCCACATCCGCCCCAACAGTAGTTCCCATTTTTGCCTTATGATTGGATTCTTATATATAATGGGTATATGATGTCGTATATGATTTGTATTGGACTCGAGGATTCTAATTATGTTATAAGAAAAATCCATGATGGCATTTACGAGAGTCTCGGGGGAGGAAGATTCATCGCACATAAGGCGCTCAAACAAGGCTATTATTGGCCCATGATGCATCAAGTCGGGTTGGATATGGCTCGTGCCTATGACGGATGTCATAGGAATACGAGCGTGCCCAGGAAATTGCCTGAGTAATTGCAACTTTGTCCAACCTTTAGTCGTTTGCCGAATATGGGTTAGATCTTATTTGGACACTGCTTGTGGGAAATGGGCAAACAAAGTATGCCACTGTAGCCATTGATTATTTCACCGAGTCGGTGGAAGTCGAACCGCTGTCCACAATAATAATAGTCTTGGCCTTCATAAATTCATTAGGTAGACCAAAAAGGTCAATCACATTCATGTGACTCATAAATTTGGTCCTAAAACGTTTCTTATCCTCACAATAATGACGATATTGAATTAAGACGTGTTCCAGGTGTATATTTGTGAATGTGCACTAATGAGTTTCGTAACTACACCCTCACAATAATGACAGTATTGGGTGACTACGTCAACTCATCATGCTACATCTAATGTTTTACCATATCGACCTAAGTTCCGACCACTTATACCCTCACAACAATGACGGTATTGGGCATAAGTAAAAAGAATTCATTCATCTTCGTATTGACAAGACGGACTATCCAATAATGCACCAACATTATTAATACTATTACTTAAAAGTAATCACCTAATCATGAGAGATTTATGACAATCAAGTCATTAACTTGCTTAAGCCAAAATAAATGTTAATTCAAAACATGCAATGCATATCCAATATGACTTATGCATTATTAAAATTAAAATTACAGAGGCATAAATTCAAATACATGTGTTGTGTAATTAAGACTTGCGCTGATACCATTTGATTGGGGCGGAGTGGGACCCCTAGGGTCAGATCGGTGCCCCGCACATCAAAAGTGGGTCTAACCCATAGATATCAAGCATGAGTATATTTTTAAATAATTTATTGAAATACTATATATCATTACGAGTGCATAGGAAAAAATCTGGGTTGAATCGGAGTCCGAAAGCTGAAAAATGGTAGTAAATAAATTTTAGCACACACGCATGCTATAGTGCGAGTGAACAGTGCATGAGCGCACTGTGCACATGTTCCCCCGTGCACTGTTCACACAGTGCTGAATATTTTTTTAATTGTTTTTTTATTTGATGTTATGCTTTCTTTTGAAAGCATCAGCTATCTGGAAACAGTGAGCTGATGCAAACTGGGTATTTTACCCAATTTGCTTCCAATATTTCATAAATACTTTCAAACACCCAAAATTAATTTTTAAGATTAAAACCAACATCAACACATGTTATAGAACAAAATCATGTTTATTCTAAATACGCACATGCGTAAATTTTGAATCCAAAACACAAACCAAATTAGAATCCCACAATGAAGTGACTCATCAACAATTCTAGGTCACTTAAAGGTGGTCAAGTGATTCTAGAATGGTAGTCATAGCTCCAAGTTTTCATTTAGAGGTAAGCCCACTTAAAAGTTGATTAAAACTTTTATTAATTAAAAATTACATAAGCTTCACTATAAAAGGCAAGCTTGAGCATATTTTTAAACAAGCAAGAATTAAGGCAAAAAATAAGAAAAATTAGCCTAAAGAAGTATTTAGAGAAGCTTTGGAAGTTCTCTATATTTTTTGACAAGGAGGAGAAAATTAGATATTTGGTTCAAACTTACTAGGTAAGTTTGATCTTCTCTAATAAACTGTGTTTTTATATTTGATACATAATAATATAGCTTGAAGTTGAAATCAGACTAATGAATTGTGTACAGATGCTTTGGAAGCATAAACACCATATGTTTGTGATTGTGGCAAAATGTTTATGTTGGACATAAATATAAAATTAGAGTCAATTTGTCCAAATATGCATAATTAGGTGTGACTAATCACCTTTATTTACCACTTTGATTTAATCCAATTAAATCTATACAAAGTTTAACCAATTGATTAGTTCATTGTCTAACACTTTGATTTAATCCAATTAAATCTAGACAAAATTTAACCAATTTGATTAATTCACTGTCTACCATTTTGATTTAATCCAATTAAATCAAGTCAAATACACTTATTATTACATATTTTATAATAATCAAAATATTTTCCAATGGTAGATATATTTATGAAATTACAACAAAGCCCTTGTGTGATTTTGGATTAATCCAATTGGGTCAAAGTAAATAACTAATGTTATCCAATAACACTTAATTATTTTAATTGATAATTATAATATCAAATATTATTTATTATCAAACAGTATCGGCTACCCAAGTTCTCAACGAGTACATTTCATATTGTAAGACTCTTTAAGTCCAGACACGTTCGTCATATAAGCCTAGCTTATACATACGTAATTCGCCCACCTCCAAATTCGCGAAGAACACGAACGACCTGTCTAAAATATAAAAGTCGAGGTCATCATATATGTTTAACAATCCCTCCATCATAGACTATCCGAGTTGTGCTTAAGAAATATATATTACACTGTCAAGTTTCCAAGGCGCACATCTCATATTGTCGACATGTCCACAATTCCTTACAACTAATCAGAGAATCATTTCTGATATATGCGATCCACCATAGGTGATCGGCTTTGGCCAAAATCTTAAGAATCATGATTTATTCACATGGATATTTTAACCCCTTATGATATATATATAGGCCGACAGATCCTATCTTGATACACACTTGATTTACGGGTGCATCGGTCCACACCCAATGAACATCTAGCGGTCAGACCACGAAAGATCTCTGACATATATGGCATCAAAGTGTAGAGGATCATACATAAAGTCAATAATATCCTATAATGTATGGATGATCACACACAAAGTCAATAATATCCTATAATCAAATGATCACATATGCTACTCGACTCGAGGATATTCATATTGACGGTGGTGTGTACTTCCAACTATTAGGAATCACCTGTAAGTCATTCAGTATTCGCTCCAACGAATACCCACATGTCTATACGAGTTTCCCTTACTCATGATACATCAGATTACACCATTGGAACTCCAATTACAATATACGACATGTGCTAGTCTTATAGATTTTAGGAATTCAATCGTATTTCAAAACCAACGACTAGGAATATTTACTTTAAGAATAGTTTATAATAGTTATTCTATCTCAATGTAGACCACTCAATTATTGAGTTCTTATAAGGTCTCAAGAATCATCGAAATCAAGCAAGAAAACGCATGAATACATCAAAGGAATAATGGCGGAAACATATACTCACAATGATCGGATTTGATGCATCAAAAGCACAAGTCTTCAAGCTTCTCAAACTAGCGGTAATGGAGCTCCTTGTGCTGCTGGACTACTCGGTTTTGGTCCTTCTTGTCTCTCCAAGATTCGGCCATAGGTGGACTCCATGGAAGCTCCAAGCTTCAAGCTCCAAAAAACGATTCCATGCTTATAAATTCGTTTCCCTATCACCTTAGGATGACTCTAGGTGTGCTAGCACTTTTGTTTTGTAACAAAACACTCTCACTTGCTTCTCTTTCAATTCGGCAGTGACCAAAAATGGAGAAGAAGAAGAATGGCTCTAAGCCGTGTGTGAGGGAAGGAGAGAGAGGAGGGAAAAACGTGAATGATGGGAGAGAGAAAGAAAAATGTGTAATAGGTTTTGTAATTTCCAAAATTAATTAAAACCCATTTACCACTTTTTTCAATTTCTATTTAATAAATCCCTTTTACATTTCAAAAAAGCAAAAGTCAAAAAGCAAAAAGCAAAAAGCAATAAATGCCTTTTCAACTACCACATCAATCACTCAAATCAATCAATCAAATTGTCACATCACTCAAAGTGACATGTGATTTGACGCTTGATGCGACTAGCGATTTGACGCTTGATTTGACTTGCGTGCCGCACTCGAATTCGAAATGCGAATGCGCTCGCAAATAATCCCGGGCTCGGGTTCGCTAATTCCAAATTAATGAATTTTCCGTCGCGTCGTAATTAAATGATTACGCCTAGCGAAATCACTATTGACGTCGCTAACGAATTAATTTTAAATTAATTCATTCGCCCAGATTAAAATCTAATTTTAATTCCGCGTCGAAATCCAATATCGCATAATATATCGAATATATTATTTTATCGATTAATTCCAAATTAATCATTCTCTCTCTTTAATTAATATTTTATCCCAGATAAAATATCTCCGCAATTAATCCCAGATTAATTTTCTCTCTCTTCCAATTAATCCCAGATTAATTAAAGTGCGAGTCATACATCATCGGTGAATCTTTGGGAAGCGACCCATGAGATCCCCAGATATGTTGGCAGTAAATACGGTCGTCGGACTATCCGAACACGTAAGTACCTCGTACTACGTTTGTACCGATTTACAAGACAAGGTTGACTTCTAGCAAAACGCCATGCCTACCCAATTCTCCAGAAATATCATTATAGGAATATTAGATCTATATCAA
Source organism: Zanthoxylum bungeanum (assembly GCA_019454045.1). Classification (NCBI taxonomy): domain Eukaryota; kingdom Viridiplantae; phylum Streptophyta; class Magnoliopsida; order Sapindales; family Rutaceae; genus Zanthoxylum; species Zanthoxylum bungeanum. The sequence goes on along the minus strand of SKCR01044483.1, from coordinate 120,060 downwards.
GCGTAGTATACCGAAGTATTGCGTATTTCTGTCCAGTATCGGATGTTCACGTGCTAGACTTGGGGCTGGAATTGTGTCTGCCCCGTACGAAGCACATATCGGATGTCTGGTAACTAGTCTCTATAATCAGATATTCATGAACTTGTCATAATATCCCGATAGCTGGAGCATTTTAGAGAACGAGTTCCGTATCCTACGTGACCATCATCTCCATATGACTGGAGTGACACTTTCGTCTTGACATCACACCCAACACACTATCCGCGGGGGGGTCTATCCAGAGCGAAGCTGTTTCCCGTACCATCGGTAAAACACAACCTCCTATTACACTTGCATGAGTATCCTATACCCAAATATATGAGAACTATGCCGTTGTGCCCCCACAAAAGCGCACAAGTGTAATACTAGTCTTTTACGTATTTATCGATGTCCAATCTCGATAATACTCTGACTAGGGATATTTAATGATTTATCCTTCGTGGACTGATACTGTCTCATATCATTCTCTGTCCAGGAACAAATCATAGAGACCTCTCATCATTTATATATCTAGGTGATCTAATCACAAATGATAAGAGTGCAATCTCCTTTGTCACATAGGTTAAATTGTACAACAACACCGTGATCTATACAAATAGTGACGCTATGGGTCATAATTGTCCAACAATCTCCCACTTGGCCTATAGCCAGTCACTCGAGTCTCTGACACCCGAACTATGTACGGTTGGCTCAAATTGCTGAGAAATTCTTTCGTCAGCGGATTTCCATGATTGTTGTCTGATGCGATTTATTCGATCATCACATCGCCACGATGTATGATCCGAACGAATCAGATGAATATCGAAGTATATATCTGGATCGTTGATGAGACCATTAATTCTTTAGCCTGTGCTCGAGCCTAGCTCAGCTGCTAACAGAATTATATCTAATCTAATTAGATTTGTTGTTGACCCAGATGGCTTCTATTGCTGCTACAGCTGCTGCAATTAACCCGCATTTGTTGTTTATTCGGTAACAGTATCTTGCTTGGAAGGTTTCCAGCTCACTGTACCGTTCTTCAAAATGTATAATACCTTTTGCGACTTTTAGTCGTCTTTATCGGTTATAGGAAACTTGCTACAGTGACCACAGTCACTTCAAGTTCTCCTTCTCCATAGGCTAAGACAACATCCTTAGTTCTCTAAGATACTAACGGATGTTCTTAACATCAATCCAGTGACTATCACTTGGATTGGCCTGTTTGTGAATCCATATGCTCAAAGCGTATAAGACACCAGGTCGCGTACATTTTTCAATGTACGGTTTCTCGGAGAGTATTTCGAAAGCCAAGCTTTCGCCGATAGTTATTTTATGGGAATATCATTTTCATGAAATGACTTATATTATTATCATTATTTTATAGGACAGCAACTGTCAGTGCGCTCCCACTAACCCTCTTATATACACAAGAATCTTTTCGTTTTTGAATTAAATCATAAATCATTATGATTATATCAAAATGATAGTTCCAAGAACTTAATGCTTGCTTCAATCCAAACATGGATCGAATAACAAGCATTATCCAAATGGATTTACCATGGCAACAGGTAAAAGGTTTAATCGTAATCAACACAATGTTGATAACGATACCTTTCCGTTACAAGCCTAGCTTTGTACGTTGGTATGTTGCCATCCATGTACGTCTTCCTTGAAGACTCATAAAGTACCAATAGGCACAATATCTTGTGGTACATCAACTAGTATCCAAACTGGTTGATATACATGGAATCCATTTCGGATTATATGGCACTTTGCCATATTAGGGAGTCGATACCTTGTATCACTTCCACATACGTAGTCAGTTGGTATTCCTCATTAAGATAGACATCTTTATGAGGTTAGATCAGAAACCCATACCCCAGGTTGTTTTTCTGATTCTATCCGACCTACGCTGTTCTTGTGTATTCGAAGATTAATAGTAATAGTTTCACCCTTGATGAACTATTTGTGTTCCATTAAGATTCAGTGCCTTGAACAGTATTACTCCGATTTTCATCAAGTTATACTATCCTCCCACTTACCACTGCATATCGGTATTCCTCTCAGGAAAACCGCATGGAGAGCAACAATCTAATTGTTCTCATGTGAGATGTATAAGTAAAATACTTATGGTTTCCCCTAGGATAACCTACATTTGGCACTTATCCAATTTGGGTTCTTGTTTGGTATCATCCAAACGTATGCCTAGCATCCCAAATCATCAGGAGTGAGAAACCTGGTTTCTTTCCTGTTCATATCTAATATGTTATCTGTCAAACATATATTTATGGAACCTTATTCAAAATAAGTTCTTGCACTGTTTAGCGTTTATCCGTTGAAGGAAATGGTAGCTCAGAGCGACTCATGATTAACCTTATTATGTCTAACAAAATTCGGTTAATCCTATTCGGACACACCGTCAAACTGACGTGTTCCGGGAGGAGTCCTCATTTGAAAGAATACTATACTCTTTCAAGTACACTAGAAACTTATTGCTTAAATATTTTCTATTACGGTCTTACCGTGGCGGTTTAATACTTTAGCCGATCTGTTTGTCTATTTCGTGTCGAAACTTAAAAGTTTCTGATTTGTGTTTCAAAAGAAACACGAACCATAACGCGATGCCACATCCGTAAAGATCACGAAATATTCATATCCATATCTAGTCTAGCTAGACATGGGCCCACTAGCTTCACTATGAACTAGGGCTAACAGTGGTGGCACTTACACTTTTACCAAGTAAATAGTGTTTTAGGCGCTTTGCCCAATAAACTAGATTCGTAGACTTTATTTGAATTGAATCAAATCAGTCAGTCCGGTACCCGCTCTTCAAAAGTGCGGATATACGATTCTTGTTTGATAGTGTCCTTGACAACTATGCCACATTTGAGTTTCTTAACTGATCAAATCATTTGAGCTATTTTTGTCATGTTATATATTTGAGATATTATTTATATTCAAAATATAAATGCTGCTATTCACAACTTATGTTATTATCTCAATATCATCTTTATATAATGAAACACTTTAGTGTTCTAGAATATAAAGGTACACCGCAACGGGTTATACGCGATATAAAGATAATGTTTCTAGTCAAACTAGTTATTATTATAACAATTTCCAATTTTAGGTACACACCCGAGGGTAGTTCCTAAACTTAGGTATCTACGGTTAAAACAGCGACTTTCGTCCCGTTTACAATTCACAGATAAATCTCAATTGAAGTCAGTATCCTGTTCAAAACAGATTCTGAACATCAATATAATATTTTATGTACCACATTTAGTACCTAAAATCTAATTTTAATACTAGCTGTGAACATAATTATGACATTCATTTTTGAAGTCAGAGCCTTGCTCGTCTTCAATTCCTTCTTGGGATATGCCTTTTTATCTTCCGAGAAGATAATAATGATTTTGCCTTTGCCATTTTCAATATTCCGGTAGCCTTCGGCCAGGCCTCGGGTTTCTAGAATATTGAAGTAAGGTGTGCCTTGCACAACTTGCCTAATTGCAAACTTTGACTTTGTCTCCTTGAGAATAGTCATTAATTCTCCAAGAATTATTTATTGCAATTTTAAAAGTACTTATAAGATCTAATCTTTGAATATCCTTCAATTTCAATATCATACTTTAAGAATCTAATCCTTAGTTCTCATAAAGAAATTAATGAGTCTATATGACAAGTATAGTGGATTAAGCACTAAAGTTATCATTACATGAATATTCCAAATATCATGTTCCACTTATTTGCTTAACTCCGGCTTAGGCTTAATATATTATTTTATCAAATAAAATAACTTATTATTTTTCCAGGACCATCCTGAAATTTATTCCCAATTTGAAAATTAAAGTCGTTTAAATACATTTTCACCCAGGATTATGTCTTAAACACCAATCTTTCATTTATATCTTGATTCTAATAGTCCAACTATTTAATCAACGATTTGTGGTACTATTTATTATAATGATTATAATAGTCCAACTACATAATCAAATATAATCTAAATTAATTAACCTCAATTACATTGATTACTATAATCCAATTATAAAATCAACTGTAAACTGAAAAATTAATTCAAATATATTGATTAATATAATCCAATTATTTATAATCAACTATAATACAGTCCAACTGTTAATTAAAAAAACAATTTAAATATTAGTCCAACTAACATTTAATCTAACGACGAATAATTTAAATGAGCGCGTGTGGCGAGTAATTGAACGAGTATTGCAAATTAAATTCTTGCCTCCCACTATTTTTCGGCGAGCCTCTAACCCTCTGTCGAGTACTCGGGAAACCGCGTTTCCTAGTGGGCTAGGATCCCGTTAAATATCACACAATCTTGACTTTGGCCAACAAATTGTATGATAATTAACTAGGTAGATCTCTAAGATCAATTGGATCCAATCCAATTCCTAGATCCGGTAGGGGGACATCCAAGTCCGAAACATATATCTTATATATGCCAATACATCCAATGTATTACCTAACCTTTTCCTCTGAATCAACTAAGCCTTGGCTTTGGCACAACAAACTTAGTGATCCCAGTCAAGCGCGACCCATTGACCATGGAAAGCTTCGTAATCAATGTCGATGGACAAGAAGTGGTATTGACTTTGGCCAACAAACCACAACTTGGACAAGACACTGATATGGAACAAAGCCTTCGCGATTCAAACACATCTTCGACAGACAAAGGCCTTGACTTTGGCCAACAAACCAATGCTGTCTCGGATCTTGAGTGAGAATCACTCAATGGAAGAAAAGACGCTTAATATTGAGCGAGGGTTTTTCGCGTGCAAATTTGCAACCAATTTATTATCTTTGTTAAGGTCTCATCATCATACACCCTTAAACATGCATTCTAAACACATAATAAAGCGCATATGAAATAAAATAATAATGATATGCGGATGGATATTTTACATTAATCCTAGATCAAATCTCTCTCTTTCTCTCTCCAGCTAGCACATGTATTTACTTCTACCCGTTACACTACACTTCTAAAGAAACCTCATTTACATTGAGGGGAATAGGTGAAAAGAGAAATACAATGAGAATATAGGTGATAAGGCAGGACACGCAGGTCCAATTAATAAATCAAATTTATTACAATTTCCAAAATTGTCCCACCCGACTAATATCCATTTGATATACATTATTCATGCATCGCAACCATGTATTCATACAAGCATGTTATCAATCAATCTAATCCAATTAATTAATCTGATAATTAGTGATCATCCAATGTTCAAACAACGATTTGATTTTGTTCGAGTCAAACTCGTTTTGCAAACACGTACTCAAAGTACAATTTATACTAATTAAATTAAATTACATAATTAAATCTAATTTAATACGCATTTAATCTAATTCTCTATTTAATTCCAAATTAAATAGTACACTTTATTAAATAAACCTTTACGACTTAAATTCCAAATTTAATCGTTACGGGTCTCAAAGCCCGATTAATATCCAATATTAATTTAATTAAAGTCCAATGGGCTTTTAATTAATTTCTTCAAGGCGTGGACTTTTGGTCAACTCGGGTCAAACCGAATAACCAAAATCCAATCCGAGAGTTACCCCATAAGCCCAAAAATTATTTAGGCCCATTAGGCCCAATTAAACTTTAAAGGTTCATTAGTCGCATTTGGGCCTTTTGGAAGCGGTTTTGGGCCTAATTGGATCCAACCAATTTTGGCCTAAACCAACTTTGTACAACAAAGTCCAATAAACCCAATTAACAACTTTAAAAGCCCAAATCCAATTTTAAGGCCCATTTTAATTAAATTACAAAATCCAATTTTACAATTCAATTAAACAAAGTGCATAGCATTATTAATTACCCAAATCAAAGTTTCCAAAACACCAAATTTGTCCAATTAATCATGCTTAACATCATGGAATCATGTCCAACATAATTTGATCAAAATCAAACCCAAATATACATGCTAAAGTCTCGTCCAAATGGGGATTTTGTGTCTAATTCAAATCCAATCCAATTGAATCCAATCAAACATAAAATCAACATCCCCGAATGATTTCCAAGTCATCCAATGAACAAAAAATCAAAAAATTCCAAGACAATATGGGCTATTGTATTCGGCCAACTTAAGCAATTTGAGGAAAATTGTTCCAAACTAATTTTCAACAAATTGATCCAATCAATCCTCAATTAAACATACTTTAAGCATTCTAAATCATCCAATTTCATTAAACATGCTCAAAATCAAGTTTACCCAAATTTGTCAATTTTGGCCAACACATAAAATTGGGGAAATTTGTTCCAAAAACAATTTCTTCAAATTGATCATGCACAACATCAATTCAACCTCATTCAAGCATACTTCATCAAACAATTCAACCAAATCATGCTTAAATCAAGTTTACCCAATTTTAACCCTAACTTTTTTCAGGCTTGACTAAAGCTCAAGATACCATTGTTGAGTTCTTATAAGGTCCCAAGAATCATCAAAATCAAGCAAGAAAATGCATGAATACATCAAAGGAATAATGTCGGAAACATATACTCATAATGATCGGATTTGATGCATCAAAAGCATAAGTCTTCAAGCTTCTCAAACTCGCGGTAATGGAGCTCCTTGTGCTGCTGGACTGCTCGGTTTTGGTCCTTCTTGTCTCTCCAAGATTCGGCCATGGGTGGACTCCATGGAAGCTCCAAGCTTCAAGCTCCAAAAAATGATTCCATGCTCATAAATTCGTTTCCCTATCACCTTAGGATGACTCTAGGTGTGCTAGCACTTTTGTTTTGCAACAAAACACTCTCACTTGCTTCTCTTTCAATTCGGCAGTGACCAAAAATGGAGAAGAGGAAGAAATGGCTCTAAGCCGTGTGTGAGGGAAGGAGAGAGAGGAGGGAAAAACGTGAATGATGGGAGAGAGACAAAAAGGTGTAATAGGTTTTGTAATTTCCAAAACTAATTAAAACCCATTTACCACTTTTTTCAATTTCTATTTAATAAATCCCTTTTTACTTTTCAAAAAAGCAAAAGTCAAAAAGCAAAAAGCAAAAAGCAATAAATGCATTTTCAACTACCACATCAATCACTCAAATCAATCAATCAAATTGTCACATCAATCAAAGTGACATGTGATTTGACGCTTGATGCGACTAGTGATTTGACGCTTGATTTGACTTGCGTGCCGCACTCGAATTCGAAATGCGAATGCGCTCGCAAATAATCCCGGGCTCGGGTTCGCTAATTCCAAATTAACGAATTTTCCGTCGCGTCGTAATTAAATGATTACGCCTAGCGAAATCACTATTCACGTCGCTAACGAATTAATTTTAAATTAATTCATTCGCCCGGATTAAAATCTAATTTTAATTCCACGTCGAAATCCAATATCGCATAATATATCGAATATATTATTTTATTGATTAATTCCAAATTAATCATTCTCTATCTTTAATTATATTTTATCCCAGATAAAATATCTCTGCAATTAATCCCATTAATTTTCTCTCTCTTCCAATTAATCCCAGATTAATTAAAGTGCGAGTCATACATCATCGGTGAATCTTTGGGAAGCGACCCATGAGATCCCCGGATATGTGGCAGTAAATACGGTCGTCGGACTATCCGAACACGTAAGTACCTCGTACTACGTTTGTACCGATTTACAAGACAAGGTTGGCTTCTAGCAAAGCGCCATGCCTACCCAATTCTCCGGAAATATCATTATAGGAATATTAGATCTATATCAAGCGTAGTATACCGAAGTATTGCGTATTTCTGTCCAGTATCGGATGTTCACGTGCTAGGCCTGGGGCTGGAATTGTGTCTGCCCCGTACGAAGCACATATCGGATGTCTGGTAACTAGTCTCTATAATCGGATATTCATGACCTTGTCATAATATCCCGATAGCTCGAGCATTTTAGAGAACGAGTTCCGTATCCTACGTGACCATCATCTCCATATGACTGGAGTGACACTTTCGTCTTGACATCACACCCAACACACTATCCGCGGGGGGGTATATCCAGAGCGAAGCTGTTTCCCGTACCATCGGTAAAACACAACCTCCTAGTACACTTGCATGAGTATCCTATACCCAAATATATGAGAACTATGCCGTTGTGCCCTCACAAACGCGCACAAGTGTAATACTAGTCTTTTACGTATTTATCGATGTCCAATCTCGATAATACTCTGACTAGGGATATTTAATGATTTATCCTTCGTGGACTGATACTGTCTCATATCATTCTCTGTCCAGGAACAAATCATAGGGACCTCTCATCATTTATATATCTAGGTGATCTAATCACAAATGATAAGAGTGCAATCTCCTTTGTCACATAGTTAATTTGTACAATAACACCGTGATCTATACAAATAATGACGCTATGGGTCATAATTGTCCAACATCAATATCCACTATTACTACATGATTATTCTAAGGTCGATGCCATTCATCAACACATTTATATATCAATCTAATATGCATTATGAAATAATAATTACCATTAACAAGGGTTGAAATAAAAACATTGTTAATTTATTAATAAATAATAAAATATATTGTACAATACATTATTCGGATTGGCGCTCCAAACACCAACTCCAACACCAAAGTCAATTGACTGAGAGGGAGCAAGAGCTAAATAGAAGGCTGAACGAAGCCAAAGTCGAAATCAGGGCCCTTCACGATGCTTCAGACATTACAAAAAGGAAAGGGACGAGGGCCAGGTCGAGGCCACTTTGAAGATGAGGGAGTTCAGATTACAACACACCAGGGCCGTCACGGCCAAGAGTAAACTTCCAGAGAAAGAGAAAAATCTTGAGAAGATTGTGAATGATCTGGACAACACTCGGGATGAACTGGTTGAGTGACAAGAAAAGTAGAAAAATTTACAGGCCAAGTTCCTCGATCATCTTGAGAGCACCAAAGTGGAGGCCAAATTTAAAGGACCTGAAGAGTCTATCGAGCTAATTGAGATGGTGTATCAGGGCCTCGACTTAGGGGTGTTTTATAAAATTTTAAAAGTTGCCAAATGGGATACGTCCCATGAACATGCCTTTGGCACGGCTCAAGAGGAAGCTGGAGCAATCTTTGACCCTGACATTCTTTCCCTGGTGCCTCCAGCTCAATAAGATCCTGACCCATCGTCTTCCACTGCTGGTCCTATAACCCATTCCGAAAGTGCTCATGGCTCTTCTTTGTAATTTTTTTCTATGTTTCTTTTATGGGTAATCCTGAGGGAGGCCAAAATACAAGTTCAAATTTCAATGAAGACAATTTTGTATATTCGTGTGCTTTTTCCCACACCAAAGCACACACTGAGGAAAAACCCGATCTGTGGCAACTTTTACTTTATCACTTAACAATATACCGAACTAATCAACATAACCAATACTTATTAAATGTAACCAAATTAACTCCTTCTCGTTTTGACCTGAATATAGATGCCCAAGCACATTATACCACAAATATGACCTTTTGTACTATCTATACTTAGAAGATTTTAAACCCTTCAAAAAGATCCTTTCAGTATTGGGTATCTTTAACTCGACCTTCATCAACACTTTCCAAACTGACCTGAATAATACAGGGATGCTGAACATGGGGGATCTTAGTTCCATCACCACCGCCTCGCTTTAGTAAGGCTATGGAGATGCCCCGACTCCATACTTACTTAATAGGGCCTCGGCGGAATGGATCCAACCCCGAGCCAACAACGAACCCGGTCATAGGAGAATGGTCTCTTGTGCCATTCAAATAAGTTCATGGAGGAGAAACTCTGATCCCATGACAATGAACATAACAAGGCATCAGTGGGATATACTCGACCCTGAGCCATTATAATCATCTGGCACAATGAAATGTTCCCTCCTTGTGCCATTCAAACAAAATGGGCATGCAGAAGAAACTCTAACCCCATGCCAATGAACATAACAAGGCCTCGGTGGGATATACCAGGCCTCGAGCTGTTATATTAACTTTGCGACAAAGGAATATTCCCTCTTTGTGCCATGCAAAAAATATGGTCATAGGAGAGAAACACACACCTCATGCCAACGAACATAATATGGCCTTGGTAGGTCATACCCGACCCCGAGCCGTTATAATCACTTGACCACAATGGAATGTTCCCTCCTTGTGCCTTTCAAATAACATGGCCATGTGCAGAAACTTCGACCCCATGCCAACGAACATAACAAGGCCTCGAAGGGACATACCTGAGCTTGAACTGTTATAATCGCCTGGCTATAAGGGAATGTTCCCTCCTTATGTTATTCAAATAATATGGCTTTGGCCGAATGAATTCAGCCCCAAGCTTTTCTAAGCACAATCAAGAAAGATCGAGGGAGGATTTTTAACCTCCGGCCAACCACAAACATTGGTAATAGCATCCCATACCATGTTGCATAAAATTAAAACAAAAATTGACAAGTGTAATGGGGTGACGTATCACACACTCCGCACCGACCCAAAAATATCAAGGTAATTGGTGTTGGACAGTTATGACCCATAACATCACTATTTGTACAGATCATGGTGTTGTTGTACAAATTAACTATGTGACAAAGGAAATTGCTCTTTTATCATTTGTAATTAGATTACCAAGATGTATAAATGATAGAGGGTCCATATGATTAGTTCCGGATTGATAAGATATGGGACAGTATCAATCCATGAAGGTTTAATCATTAAATATCCCTAGTCGTAGTATTATCGAGACTGGACATCGATAATGCGGAATAGACTAGTATTATACTTGTGCGCGTTGTGGGAGCATAACGACATAGTTCTCATATATTTGGGTATAGGATACTCATGCAAGTGTAATAGGAGGTTCTGTTTACCGATGGTACGGGAAACAGTTTCACTCTGGATAGACCCCTCGGAATTCCATTGGTAGTATGACTATGTGTCTATGGAAGTCGGAATCAGGGTAGGTGTATTTGGTCTTAACTTGAGACTTGCACCGCTAATACTTGCGACAATCAAAATGCTTTGGTTTTGGTCGTCCAGGGATTTAACCGGTTCTATGTACGCCTCCTCTGGGTATATTGAGAATCGTAGTGTATTGGGTGTGATGTCGAGATGGAAATATCACTCTAGTCATAGTGGAGATGATGATCACGTAGGATACGGAACTGGTTCTCTTATGTACTTCAGTCATCGGGATAATATGACTAGGTCATGATTATCCGATTATAAAGACTAGTTATCAGAGATCTGATATGTGCTTCGTACGGGGCATACACATTTCTAGCCCCAGGCCTTTCACGTGACATCAGATACTGGATCGAAATACGCAATACTACGTATACTACGCCTGATATAGATCACACATATTCTAGTAAGGATATTTCTGGAGAATTGGGTAGGCACAGTGCTTTGCTAGAAGCCAACCATGTCTTGTAAATCGGTAAAAACGTAGTACTAGGTACGTACGTGTTCGGATAGTCCGACGACCAGATTTACTGCCAACATATCCGGGGATCTCATGGGTCGCTTCCTGAAGATTCACCGATGACGTATGACTCACACTTTATTAATCTGGGATTAATTAGTAGAGAGAGAAAATTAATCTGGGATTAATTACGGAGATATTTTATATGGGATAAAATATTATTTAAAGAGAGAGAATGATTAATTTGGAATTAATCGATAAAATAATATATTCGATATATTATACGAAATTGGATTTCGACGCGGAATTAAAATTAGATTTTAATTCGGGCGAATGAGTTAATTTAGAATTAATTTGTTAGCGATGTGAATAGTAATTTTGCTAGGCATAATTATTTAATTACGTCGCAACGGAAAATTCGTTAATTTGGAATTAGTGAACCCGAGCCCGGGAGTGTTTGCGGTCGCACTCGCATTGTGAATTTAAGTGCGGCCCACAAGTCACATCAAGCGTCAAATCATTAGTCACTTTGATTGATGTGATGGCTAGTCACTTTGAGTGATTTGACAACTTGTCATGAGTGATTGATGGGAGTGGTTGTAGGCTTAAATGCCATTTACCATTTATTTGATTTATTGGTATTTGACTTTTTGAATTTGTGTATTAGATACAAAAATCTCCAACAACCAACACTTAACTCAACCTCTCTTCTTCCTCTCTCTTTGCATCTCACGGCCTTGGGCCAATTTTCCCTAAAAAATCTGCAAATGCCGAGAATTGAAGAAGAAGCAAAGATGGTGATTTTTGTGGCAAAAATTACCAAGTGCTAGCACACATTCGGGGTCTTGCAAAGGTGATAGGGAAACTGACTTGTGAGCATGGAATCACCACTTGGAGCTTGGAGCATCAATGGAGGACCATGGGCGAAAATGAGGAGCTCAAAAAACAGCCCATTGCCGAGCACAACAAGGAGGGGAGAAAAGTTTTTGTTCCTCGCATCGCAATCCGATCAATGTAAGTATGTTTCCGCCATATTTCTTGATGTATTTACATGTGTTTCATTGCTTGAATTGATCCTTGGGACTTAATAGAAACCCAACAATGGTATCAGAGCCATTTTGAGCATGAAATTGAAATTAGGGTAAAATTGGGCAAAATTGATTTGAGCATGTTTGAGTGAAATTGATTGTTTGAGTATGCTTAAATTATGATAACATTGTGTTATGCATGGTCAATTTGATGAATTTTGAATTGGACAAATTTTCCCCAAATTGGATGGCTTGGACGAATCTTGATAATGCCCTAATGTCATGGTATTTTTTGTTTTTTGATCATTGGATGAGTTGGAAAATATTGGGTAATGTTGATTGTGGATTTAATTGGATTGAAACCGAATCAGACATGAAAAACCCCAAATTGCCGTGACTTGAAGCATGTAAAATGATGTGATTTTTGATTCAAATGTGTTGGACATGTGTTGATGATAATGAGCATAATTAATTGAGTGAATTAGTATTTTGGAAATGTTAATTTGGTTAATTAATTATGGCATACACTTTGGTTAATTTAATTATGAAATTTGGAATTTTGAAATTAAATTAATTGGGCTTAAATTTGGAATTGGGCTTTTAAAGTTGTAATTGGGCTTAATGGACTTGGTTGTACCAAGTTAGGTTTAGGCTAAATTGGTTGGATCCAATTGGGCCCAAAATCATATCCATAAAGTCCAATTATGACTAAATGGACCTTTAATATTAATTGGGCCTAATGGGCCTAAATTGGTTTCTTGGCAAATAAGGGTGATTCCTTAAATGAGCTATGGTATTTGGGTTTGACCCATATTGACCAAAAGTCAATGCCTTAGAAATTAATTAAAAGCCCATTGGACTTTAATTATATTGACATTGGATGTTAATTGGGCTTTGAGACCCGTAACGATTAGATTTAGAATCTAAGTCGCCAAAGGTTCATTAAAAAGTGTAATATTTAATTTAGAATTAAATAGACGAATTAGTACTAAATACAAATTAAATTGGATTTAATGTTGTAGTTTAATATAATTCAAGAATTCGTACTTTGAGTACTTATTCGCAAAACGAGTTGGACTCGAGCAAAATCAAATCGTTGTTTGAACATTGGATGGTCATTAATATTCAGATTAATTAATTGGATTAGATTGATTGATAACATGCTTGTGTGAATACATGGATGCGATGTATGAATAATGTATATCAGATGGATATTAGATGGGTGAGGGCAATTTTGGAAATTGTTGTAATAAATTTAGAATTTATTAAATTGGACCTACGTGTCCAGCCTATTACCTCCTTACTCTTTGTATTTCTCTTCTCACCTATTCCCCCCAATGTAAATGAGGTTTCTTTAGAAGTGTTATGTAATCGGGTAGAAGTAATACTTGTGCTAGCGGGAGAGAGGAAAGAGAGAGATTTATTCTAGGAACAATGTGTTTAAGTATCCATCTGCATATCATTATTATATTTATTTACTTACGTGCCTTATTATGTGTTTAGAATGCATGTTTAAGGGTGTATGATGATGAGACCTTAACAAAGATAATTAATTGGTTGCCAATTACACGCAAAACCTTCAACATCATATTAAGCGTTTTTCCTTCCATTGAGTGATTCTTACTCAAGATCCAAGACTGTCATTGGTTTGTTGGCCAAAGTCAATACCTTTGTCCGTCGCAGATGTGTTTGAATCATGAAGGCTTTGTTCCATATTGGTGTCTTGTCCAAGTTGTGATTTGTTGGCCAAAGTCAAGATCATTTCTTGTCCATCGACATTGATTACGAAGCTTCCAAGGTCAATGGTTTCGCTTAACTGGGATCACTAAGTTTGTTGTGCCAAAGCCAAGGCTTAGTTGATTCAGAGGAAAAAGGTTAGGCAATATATGGATATATTGGCATATATAAGATATATGTTTCGGACTTGGATGTCCACCTACTGGATCTAGGAATTGGATGAGATCCAATTGATCTTAGAGATCTACCTAGTTAATTATCATACAATTTGTTGGCCAAAGTCAAGATTGTGTGTTATTTAACGGGATCCTAGCCCACTAGGAAACAAGGTTTCCCGAGTACTCCACAAAGGGTTAGAGGCTCGCCGAAAAATAGTGGGAGGCAAATATTAATTTGCAATATTCGTTTAGTTACTTGCCATACGCGCTCATTCAAATTTTTCGTCAAATAAATTAATATATTAGTTGGACTAATATTTAATGTTGTTTTAAATTAAACAGTTGGACTGTATTCAAACTATTTCATTTATAGTTGATTATATAATTGGATTATAGTAATTAATATATTTGAATTAACTATTTCAATTAATAGTTGATTTTATAATTGGATTATAGTAATCAATACAATTGAATGTAACCAATTAAATTATAGTTGATTATATAGTTAGACTATAGTAATCATTATAATAAATAGTACCTAAAATCGTTGATTAAATAGTTGGAGTATTAGAATCAAGATAATTGAAAGATAAGTGTTTAAAACATTATCCTGGGTGAAAATGTATTTAAACGACTTTAATTTTCAAATTGGGAATAAAACTTCAGGATAGTCCTGAAAACTAAGAAGTTACTTTATTTGATAAAATAACATCTTGGGCCTAAGCCCGGAGTTGAGCAAATAAGTAGAACATGATATTTGGAATACTCATGTGATGATAACTTTAGTGCTTAATCCATTAAGCTTGCCAAATAGACTCATTAATTTCTAGTCAGAACTAAGGATTAGATCCTTGTAGTATGATAATGAAATTGAAGGATCTTCAAAGATCTATTCTTAGATCTTAGAAGTACAAATTGCAATAGTAAACTCTTAAGGAGTTAATGGCTATTCTCAAGGAGATAAAGCCAAAGTTTGCAATAAGGCAAGAAGCGCAAGTCACATCTTATTTCGACATTCTAGAAGCCCATGGCTTGGCCAAAGGCTTCTGGGGTGTGGAAAAGGGCAAAGGCAAAGTCATTATAATCTTCTAGGAAGACAAATGACATATCCTAGGATATCGGCCTAAGCCGTGGCAAACGGGGTCACTGAAGCGTGACTGCCGTATGGACAAGGCAGACATGAAGGAATTGAAGACGGTGTTAGGCTCCGGCTTCAAATATGTTTGTCATAAACATGTTCACTACTAGTATTAAAATTGGATTTTAGATGCTGGATGTGGTACATAAATATGTACTGGTGTGCATAATCTGCTGATAAGCAGGATACTGACTTCAGATGAGATTTATCTGCGATTCAGAAACGGGACGACAGTCGCTGTTTTAACCGTAGAAACCTAAGTTTAGGAACTACCCTTCGGGTGTGTACTTAAATTAGGAAACTGTTAGAATGTAACTAGTTTGACTAGAAATATTATCTCTATATCAGGGTTTAACCCGTTGCGGGTATACCTTTATATTCTAGAACACTAAAGTGTTTCATTTTATAAAGATGATATTGAGATAAACACATTAGATGTGAATAACAGTATTTATATTTTGAATATAAATGAATCTCAAACGTATAACATGACAAATAAATAGCTCAAACTGAATTAATCAGTTGAGACTTATAAGTGACATTGTTGTCTATGACACAGATAACAAGACTCGTATATCCACACTTTTGAAGAGTGGGTACTAGGACAAATTTGATTATATTCAAATGATGTCTACGAATCTAGTTTATTAGGCAAAGTGCCTAAAACACCTTTTACTTGGTAAAAGTGTAAGTGCCACCGATCTGTTAGCCCTCGTTCATAGTGACGTAAGTGGGCCCATATCTAGCTAGGCTAGAGGTGAATATGAATGTTTCGTGACCTTTACGGATGTGGCATCGCGTTATTGTTATGTGTTTCTTTTGAAACACGAATCAGAAACTTTTGATAAAATCAAAGAGTTTCGACACGAAATAAATAAACAAATCGGCTAAAGTATTAAACCGTCACGGTTAGACCATGATGAAAATACTTAAGCAATAAGTTTCTCAAATACTTGAAAGAGTATAGTATTCTTTCAATGAGGACTCCTCCCGGAACACGTCAGTTTTGTGACGGTGTGTCTGAACAGAGAAACCAAATTTTGTTAGACATGATAAGGTTAATCATGAGTCACTCTGAGCTACCATTTCCTTCAACGGATACGCATTAAACAGTGCAAAATATTAGATATGAACAGGAAAGAAACCGGGTTTTCTAATTCCTGAATATTTGGGAATGCTAGGCATATGTTTGGATGATACCAAACTAAAACCTAAATTGGATAAGTGCCTAATTGTGGGTTATCCTAGGGAAACCAAAGTATAGTACTTATACAACTCACAAGAGAACAATTTAATTGTTGCTCATCATGCGGTTTTCCTAAGAGGAATACCTATAGGCAATGGTAAGTGGGAGGAAAGTAAAACTCGATGAAAATCGGAGTAATACTGTTCCGGGCACCGATTCCTTAATGGAACACAAATAGTTCATCAAAGATGAAACTATACCAATAATCTTCGAATAAACAAGAACCGCGTAAGTCGGAGAGAGTCAGAAAATAACCTGGGAGGTATGGGTTTCTGATCTTACCTTATAAAGATGTCAATCTTATTGAGGAATACGAACTGACTACGTATGAGGAAGTGATACAAGGTATCGAATCTCTGTTATGGCAAAGTGCCATGAAGTTTGAAATGGATTCCATGTATACCAACTAAGTTTGGATACTAGTTGTTGTACCGGAAGGCATTGAGCCTATTGGTACTATATCAGTCTTCATGGAAGACATACATGGAAGGCAACATACCAACGTACTAAGCTGGGCTTGTAGCGAAAAAGTATCGTTATCAACATTGTGTTGATTACAATGAAACCTTTTACCTGTTGCCATTGGTAAATTCATTTGGATAATGCTTGCTAATGCTGCATGTTTTATTTATGAAAGATGTCAGCTGAATGCCAAAACCGCTTTCCTTAACAGAAACCTTTTGGAGGATGTTTACAACATCTGACGGTTTTGTTGTACCAAAACAAGCAAACAAGGTTTGTAGGTTATTCGATCCATGGATGGATTGAAGCAAGCATTGAGTTCTTGGAACTATAGTTTTGATGTAATCATAATGGTGTATGATTTAATTCAAAACTGATATGATTCTTGTGTATATAAGAGGTTAGTGGGAGCGCACTGACAGTGATGTCCTAAGTAATGATGATATATCATTTCTTGGAAATGACATTCCCATAATACAATCGGTGAAAGCTTGGCTTTCATGAAAATTCTCCGTAAAATTCTTGGGAGAGACAACCTTTATTCTAGGAATAAAGATCTACTGGATATATTTGAAGTTGTTGGCACTCTCCGAGAACTCGTACATTGATAAATGTACGCGACCTGGTGTCTCATATGCTTTGAGCATATGGAGTCAAAATCGGGCCAATCCAAGTGATAGTCATTGGATTGATGTTAAGAACATCCTTTAGTATCTTAGAGGAACTAAGAATGTTGTCTTATACTATGGAGAAGGAGAACTTGAAGTGACTGGGTTCACCGTTGCAAGTTTTCTAACCGATAAAAACCGACTATATATCGTAAGAAAGGTACTATAAAGTTTGAATAACGAAACAGTGAGCTGGAAATCTTCCATGCAAGATACTGTTACCGAATAAACAAAAAAAGCGGAATATTGCTGTAGCTGAGGCATCAATAGAAGCCTTCTGGATAGATAATAATCCTAATCAGATTAGGAGTAGTTCTGTTAGCAGCTGAGCTAGGCTACAAAACAGGCTAAAGAATTAATGCTCTCATCAACGATCCAATTATATACTTCAAATATTCATCTGATTCGTTCAGATCATACATCATGGCGATGTGATGATCAAATAAATCACATCAGATGATAATCATGCAAATCCGCTGACGAAAGCATTTCCTCAGCAGAAATTTGAGCGAACCGTACATAGTTCGGGTGTTGGACACTTGAGTGATTGGCTATAGGCCAAGTGGGAGATTGTTGGACAGTTATGACTCATAGCATCACTATTTGTACAGATCATGGTGTTGTTGTACAAATTAACTATGTGACAAAGGAAATTGCTCTTTTATCATTTGTAATTAGATTACCAAGATGTATAAATGATAGAAGGTCCATATGATTAGTTCCGGATTGATAAGATATGAGACAGTATCAATCCACGAAGGATTAATCATTAAATATCCCTAGTCAGAGTATTATCGAGATAGGACATCGATAATGCGTAAAAGACTAGTATTACACTTGTGCGCGTTGTGAGGGCATAACGACATAGTTCTCATATATTTGGGTATATGATACTCATGCAAGTGTAGTATGAGATTGTGTTTACCAATAGTACGGGAAACAGCTTCGCTCTGGATAGACCCCTCAGAATTCCATTGGTAGTATGCCTATGTGTCTATGGAAGTCCGAAATCAGGGTAGGTGTATTTGGTCTTAACCTGGGACTTGCACCGCTAATACTTGCGACAATCAATATACTTTGGTTTTAGGTCGTCCAGGGCTTTAACAGGTTCCATGTACGCCTCTGCTGGGTATATTGAGAATCATAGTGTGTTGGGTGTGATGTCAAGACGAAAGTATCACTCCAGTCATATGGAGATGATGATCGCACAGGGATACAGAACTGGTTCTCTAAGGGTTGCAACCATCGGGAAAATATGACTTGGTCATGATTATCCGATAATAAAGAGACTAGTTGCTAGTGATCCGATATATGCTTCGTATGTGGCATACACTATACCAGCCCCAGGCCTTGCATGTGATCATCCGATACTGGATTGAAATACGCAATACTACGTATATTACGACTGATATAGATCGCTTATTCCTGTAAGCATGTTTCTGGAGAATTGGGTAGGCATGACGATTTGCTAGAAGCCAACCTTGTCTTGTAAATCTGTACAAACGTAGTACTAGGTACTTACGTATTCGGATAGTCCGACGACCGAATTTACTGCCAACATATCCGGGGATCTCATGGGTCGCTTCCCGAAGATTCACCGATGACGTATGACTCGCACTTTTATTAATCTGTGATTAATTAGAAGAGAGAGAAAATTAATCTGGGATTAATTATGGAGATATATTTTATCTAGGATAAAATATTAATTAAAGAGAGAAAAACGATTAATTTGGAATTAATCGATAAAATAATATATTTGATATATTATACGAAATTGGATTTCAACACGGAATTGAAATTAGATTTTAATTCGGGCGAACGAGTTAATTTAGAATTAATTTGTTAGCGACGTGAATAGTGATTTTGCTAGGCATAATTATTTAATTATGTCGCAACGGAAAATTCTTTAATTTGGAATTAGCGAACCCGAGCCCGGGAGTGTTTGCGAGCGCATTCGCATTTCGAATTCGAGTGCGACCCGCAAGTCACATCTAGCGTCACATCAATCGTCAATCAAGTGATAGATGTCTTTCACTTTGAGTGATTGACACCATGTCACTATTCATGATTGATGGTGGTAGTTGGCAAGCTTTAATGCTTGACTTTTGGAAAGAGAAAATTGGTAATTAATTTTGGAAATTGAATTTGTGTATTAGATACACAAACCTACCACTCAAACACACATATTTTCTTTCTCTCATTCACGCCCAAAGGGGCAAAACTCTCTCCCAAATTTCTTCAAATGCCGAGAGGTAAGGAAAAAGAAATGTGATGATTTTGTTGCAAGATCAAGAGTGCTAGCACACAAATGAGACATACGAAGGTGATAGGGAACCGCACACGTGAGCATGGAATCGTCCACCGAAGCTTGGAGCTTGGACCACCTTGGAGGACCATGACCGAATTCTTTGAAGAGAAAAATAGTGGACTGCCGAGCCATCTTGGAGGGAGCTTGAAGTTTTTGTTCTTCGATGCATCGTCTCAACCGATGATTGTGAGTATTCCGCAACTCCTTTATGTATTCGCATATGTTTCTTGCTTGTTATTCGATCCTCGGGATCGTAGAAACTCTAACATGGAGTTGTTGGAAACTTTTAAGTGAAAATGTAGTAATAAAAATGAAATACTGGAGTTAGGGGATCCACTTTTAATATTTCAAATCTAGAAATCTCCCTTAATTATAATATATAAATTGTCTTTGTTACCCAATTAATTTATCTCAAGAATTAATTATGCCAATATATAGAACCAGCTATAAAGGCGGTATTCATTTCTGTCATAAAATCAGCCATAAAGACGATGATACCGTATAAAACCAACCATATAGACAGTGATACCGTTTGTCTATAAAAAATCCTGCTAAGGTACTCAATTATGCCAAAATCGTATAAAACCATCCATATAGGTAGCAAGATAAAACCAGCCATATATGTGGTAGCCAATTTTGTCAATAATTAATCTAGATCTAAATCAAGTTTTAATCATTAGATTACAATTTATTTGTTATAATGTAGGCAAGATTGATATAAGTTTTTATTATAAAAACTTCACCCATTACCCCTGCGAAAAGAAATTAGCTGCTCATTTTGTAATTAAACAAACTCGTAATTTTATTACTGAAAGAAAAAGACATTACAAAAAGCTTTAAATAAATAAACACACAAGACACTCTCTCCCCAAAATCTATAGAGGAATTCAGAAAGAAAGCATGAAAATTTCTTCTGTCAGAGGCTTCAATTTATAGGCTGAGAAAGGCTCACGCGTCATGACTCCAAGACTTTGCACGTCACGACGCGAATGCCACCTAATGGATACGTGTCGAGAGCTAAGCGCGTCGTGCGGTGCCTTCGTCTTATTAGGCGCGTCGCTACGCTTGAGACCTGGCGTGTCACGACGGGGAAGCTATTTTTTCATTTTTGCCATTTTTCCAAGTCTGGCTTTTTCTATCGAGCTTCCGAGCAGTATTTTACCTACCAAATAATAAAAATAACACAATAAAAACACTCAAAACATAACTTAAAATATTATTTCACAAATGTGCCAAATTAAGGGGATTAGTGAATTTACAAGTGTAAAACGATTGATTTTACGTATAATAAATATGCACTTTTTAGTGTTCATCACACCCCCCCAACCAGCTTATTACTAGTCTCTAGTAATTCAAGCGAAATCTAAAAGAAAAATTCTTATCCAAGTTAAAGATTGTCTTATTTCTTTATAAATGATCAAATAAATAAATTCTCCTGTACTTTTTACCATTCTTTCATACACTCATAAAATAAGGTATTAATCAATTGATTTTGAAAAGAGAGTAATATTTTTTTCCTAAAATTACATTAGAGTACACACCTTTTGGCAATGAAAGATTATTTATAAACATATCTTCAATCATTGTATCGAACTTTGGGCCAAACCAGTTGGTTTTAGGGCACTATGTGTTAAGACACCCCTACAGACTTAATTGCTCGGATCTCAGATAAAAAGGAAAAGTGTCTGATTTCCTTAAGCTTTCTTTCTAACCCTTGTAAAGTGCTTTGGGATAGTGACTCCAAGACCAGTTGGCTTTAGGGCACTAAGTGTTAAAACACCCCAACGGACTTAATTGCTCGAGTTAAAAAGGCTATGAAAATGAACTTATTCAAACACAAACTCAAGCCCTATCGTTTTACGTGAACAATCAATGCTTACTGCGGTAAGATATCCGGTTACTAAGTAAAAGCTTTATCATTTTTTTAAACTAAATCAAGTCATACCATTTGACGCGCAATCACTAATTACTGAGGCAAGATGTCCGGTTACTAAATAAAAGCATGATCGTTTTTTTTAAATTAAAAACATAAATTTCATTTCCTTGAGGTGTTACCTCCAACGGACTAGAGAACTGAATATTACAGAATTTTCACTTACCACCCATGATCATATGTTACCATGTTGTTGATAATATCTGTCAGATGAGCATATAAAGATCAAATTCAATCAATGTTATGGAGAATTCAAAAATTTAAATGATTCAAAAAGAAAGGAACAACAAATAACTTGTTACGAATTATATTGAGATGCGTCTCAGGAGTGAAAACTCCTTACACAACCACCTCTGAACAACAATTCCACTTGGTTTAGAAAAAAAATTTGTTGTTAGTTTGTGTGTGTATATATGGATATATATATTCTTACACACAAAATAACAACAAAGTAAGAATATTTTTTGTAAATAAAAACAATCAATGAAACATGAAAATTATCTAGTAAACTATCCTCTCACCCCAACCAAAATGAGACATTGTCCCCAATGTTTAAAGGAATGAGAAATATAGTTTAGAAGATATCACCTGGTTAGTGCGAAATTGACAATTTCATCTACGAATAAAGATTATAGATTAAGGTCCGGGTTTACTTTGCGCTTTTTGCCACGATCGTTACCAGACCAGTTCAATTTGGAAAGAATAGGGTCGATTTTTGGTTCATAAGCTAAGAGTTGGTCAATTAAATCATCAGCTTTTCTTGCAGTTAGGAAGATATCTCTTACTGATTTTGAAATAAACCTATTTCTTTTGGCATCTTCAAGAAATACAAAAAGAAAATCGAAAAATCCATTAACATTAAACAACCCAATGTGTTTTTGGTGAATATTCAAGTTTTCCCATGACGCAACTATGAATATTTCTTCCAACGTTCCTAGCCCACCTAGTAAAGCAATAAAAGCATCAGCATGATTGATCATTTCAATGAGTCTTTCTGACATACCTGGGATAATACATTCTTTTCCATTTGTTTTTCCGATGATGTGTCCTCTGTTAAGGGTTTTGGAATAATCCCCAAAACTTGACTGTCACCTTCTTGTACAGCCTTTGAAATACACCCCATCAATCCAAGATTGCCACCGCCATATACTAAGTGCATGTTTCTATTTGCCATAACTCTACCCAATTCTCTCGCAGCCCCAACAAATTCTGGTTTAGTTTCGGAGCTAGTTCCATAAAACACACAGATATTAGTGAATCGTCATTTTGAAGTTGTCTCCATTTGTGTTATCTCTCTTAGCTAGATGTGTTGAAGAGAGAGGAGTGACGAGCTGAATTTATAGATCCTGAAAAGGGTGAGTAATAAATGCACTAGTACCTGCAAATTGACAATTATTAGGAAAATAGATCATGAACAAAAAAGGTTAGATACTGTCGGCAAAAAGTAAATCAAAACAGTAATTTAAAGTAAAAGAAATCGAAACAATAATTTAAAATAATATATATTGATAGTTGTGAAATTGGCTCACATTTTCCTCTGGTTTTACGTCTAGTAACGGCTTGAACACCCTCTATGGGTCGGAGATAGGCTTCCCATCCAACTTTCTTATAATTTGGCAAACATGGTCTTTTAAAGTCAGATTCCCGAGACTGTATTGTTGTCTTTATTTTTGAAATTGTATATGTAACTTGCGAATCTCTCAATGAACATATCCACTAGGTTGCGTCTCAAGAGACAATGATATATTATCCAAAGACTCCTTACTTAAGCCATCCCTATTGAATTGAATTTTATCTTCGCGATTATCAGACACCATTCCTAAAGAATGACAACTAGTGTTGCACGTACAACGTGCACACTATAACAAACACCTAATTGTTTAGCTCTTCATTTTTTAGCATAGGTGTCTTTCCCTAAACCAGACATGTAAGAAATGAAAGCGTCAGATGACTCACCTGCCAAGCAAACTTTTGCTTCAATTACCCAATGGATATCACTAGGAATACCATGAATCAAAAGAAGTCTCATCCTTTCTGTGCGTGCTTTATAAATTTTTCTCAGAGCATTTTGGGGAAGAGAATGAAAATGTTTGCGGAGGTTTGCCAGAGTTTATTCCATGCTTTGGTTTGTAGAATATATGTAATTTTAGGAGACTGAAATAACTGACTTTGAGTCATGGAGTACCGTTATCCGCTGCTTTACCGGGGTGTAAGATTAAAAAGAGAAAAGTCAAAAATGCTGCAAAACTAAGAAAAATGGAAATTAGAGAAATATTAAACAGAAAATAAAAGAAACTACATAAATCACGATATACTGGGTTTGACAGGAAAATAATTTCTTGAAATTTTGAGCATTCCAAAAATGGTTTTAGACGTTGTCCATTCACTTTAAATACATCATCATCCCTAGGATTCTCAATGTCAATAGCCCCGTATGGGTAAACGTGTTTCACAGTGAATGGGCCACTCCATTTGGATTTTAATTTTCCAAGAAATAAATGAAGACGGAAATTATAAGTAAAACCTTTTGACCAACTTCAAATATTTTTCGTGAAATTCGACTATCATGAAATGTCTTAGTTTTAACTTTAAGAATTTTTGTGTTCTCATATGAATCATTCCTTAACTCTTCAAGTTCATTTAACTGTAATTTTCGTTCATGACTAGTATTTTCAAGGTTTGAATTGAATGCTTTAATAGCCCAATATGCTTTATGCTCAAGTTCTACATGCAAATGACAAGGTTTTCCATAAACAAGATGATAAGGGGACATTTCCAAAGATGTTTTGAAAGTGTTCGATATGCCCAAAGTGCATCAGTTAGTTGAAGAGACCAATCTTTATGATTTGGGTTAACCATTTTTTTCTAAAATTTGTTTAATTTCCATATTCGCTAATTCAACTTGATCGTTTGTTTGAGGGTGATAGGAGGTGGAAAATTTGTGTGACTCCATACTTTTTCATTAAGGACTCAAAGGGTCGTTATAAAAGTGTTTACCTCTATCACTTATGATGGCCCGAGGGATTCCAAATCGACTCAACATGTTTTCTTTTAAGAATCTGATCACAGTTGTGTGATCATTGTTCCGATAAGGAATTGCCTCGACCCATTTTGAGACATAATCAACTGCAACTAAATTATATAAAAATCCAAATGATGGTGGAAATGAGCCTAAGAAATCTATCCACCAACAATCAAAGAGTTCGACGACAATGATGACATTTAATGGCATCATGTTTCTTTTTGAAATGGATCCCAACTTTTGACACTTTTCGCAAGTTTTGCAGAAAATGTGTGTATCTTTAAAAATAATGGGCCAATAAAATCCACACTACAAGATTTTTATAGCGGTTTTCTTAGATGAAAAATGACCTCCACATGCTTCTGAATGACAAAACTGAATAACACCACTTTCTCACTGTCCGGTATGCATCGTCTGAAAATCTGATCAGGGCAATATTTAAACAGATATGGATCATCCCAGTAGAATCTTTTGACTTCGGTCATAAATTTTTTCTTATCTTGTTGGCTCCAGTCTGAAGGTATACTTCATGTTGTAAGAAAATTGACAATATTAGCAAACCAAGACATTGTGTTTACAAAGAATAAAAACTCATCGGGAAATGAGTCATTGATGTGAGTTGTATTAATTAGTGACTCATTTGTGAATCTTGATAAATGATCTGCAACCACGTCCTCTACCCATTTCTTGTATTTGATTGTGAGATTGAGTTCTTGAAGCAACAAAATCCACTGTATTAATCTCGGCTTGGCATTCTGTTTAGACATCAAATATCTAACAACAGCATGATCAGAGTAAACAACGGTTGAAGAACCGATTAAATATGATCAAAATTTATCCAATGCAAATATTACAACAAGTAGTTATTTTTCTATGGTAGTGTAATTCATTTGTGCACTATTTAAAGTTCTATTTGCTTAATATATTACATGCAGCTTACCTTCCTTTCTCAGTCCTAGCACTGCACCAACTGCATAATCACTAGCATCACACATTAGCTCAAAAGACAATGAGCAATCAGAGGATTGCATAATAGGAACATAAGTCAAAAGACTGATATTTTTTTCGAATGATTTTTGACATTTTTCTGTCCATTCAATGTTGCATCTTTTAATAGGAGGTTACATAAGGGTCTAGATATGGTACTAAATTTTTTGATGAACCTCCTATAAAATCTTGCATGTCCTAAAAAAGAACGAATTTCCCTGACTGTTTTTGCTGATGGTAATTTAGAAATTACCTCTATTTTTGCCTTGTCAACCTCAATACCTTTAGACGATACAACATGTCCAAAATAATTTCTGAATTAGTCATGAAATGGCATGTTTCCCAATTTAACACAAGTTCTTTTTCTTCACATCTTTTCAAAATATTTCCCAAATTATTCAAGCAATTATCAAATGTATTTCAAAAAACAGTTATATCATCCATAAAGACCTATAAACAGTGTTCAACCATGTCACTAAATATGCTTAACATGCATCATTGGAATGTTGCAGGTGTATTACAAAGTCCAATAGGCATTTTCCTAAATGCAAATGTTCCAAAGGGGCATGTGAATGTGGTCTTTCCCTGGTCTTCTAAAGCAATGGGAATATGATAATAACCCGAGTAACCATCAAGAAAACAATATTATGGATGTCCAGCTATTTTTTCTAAAATTTGGTCAAGAAATGGCAAAGGAAAATGATCTTTTCTAGTTGCGTCATTTAGTTTTCTATAATCAATGCACATACTCCAACTAGATGAGATGCAAGTTGGGATTAATTCTCCTTTATCATTTTTTACAACAGTAATTCCAGACTTTTTGGGTACAACTTGTGTAGGACTTACCCACTTACTATCAGAAATAGGGTAGTTAATGCCTACATCAAGAAATTTAAGAACCTCTGTTTTTACTACTTCTTTCATGTGGGAGTTTAATCTTCTTTGGGGTTGACGATATGTCCTAATATTATCTTCTAAATGTATTATGTGTGTGCAGATTAATGGATTAATGCCTTTTATGTCTTTTAAAGTCCATTCAATTGCCAGTTTATGTCCTTTTAACACATTTAAAAGTTTACCTTCTTGATCGCTTGTGAGAGAAGAAGAAATTACCACAGGGTAAGTTTGATTATCTTCTAGAAATGTATATTTCATTCCTTCTGGCAAAGCTTTTAACTCCAAATTGGGTGCTTCTTCGTGTTTTCCTTCTTCCAGTGTTCCCAATTCTTCCAAATTTTGCATCTCTCCATTGTCTTCCAATACCTACATAGAGTCAAGTAGAAAATCATTAGTAATATCTGAATCTATTTGCGCACTTGACTCAATAAAATTACTAGTACAAAATTCCATGGGATTAGATAAACTCCCATGAATATGCTCATCCACAATAGGTTCAATTGATTATATGCTTTCATTTTCATTATCTTCATTATATGGCTGTTTGCACATGTTAAGAATATTTAGCTCTAATGTCATGTTGCCAATAGACAGATTCATGATTCCATTCCTGCAATTAATTAAAGCGCTAGCTGTTGCTAAAAATAGGCGACCAAGTATTACACGGATTGGTTTATAACTGTCTATCACAGGTTGTGTTTCTAAAATAATAAAATCCACATGATATATGAATTTATCGACTTGTAATAAAACATCTTCCAAAATTCCTTTTGGTACCTTAACTGATCTATCGGCAAGTAAAAGAGTAGTTGAGGTTGGTTTCATCTCACCGATATTAAGTTGTTGGTAAACCGAAAATGGAAGTAAATTTACAGTAGCTCTAAGATCAAGCAAAGCATGTTCAATGTTTTGATTTCCAATAATACAAGAAATAGTTGGATAACCAGGGTCTTTATATTGAAAGAATGGAACTTACATGTTCAGCTAGAAAAACTTTCTTTCTTACCTGATGTTTTCTTTTAACGGTGCACAAATCTTTCAAAAATTTGGCATAAGATGGTATATGTTGAATGACATCTAACAAAGGAATATTGACCTTTACCTGTTTGAATATTTCATAAATTTCTGGGGAATGGTTCAATTTCTTTGTTTTTAATGCTTGAGGTAATAGAGGTGCATGTGACAAATTATTATAATCAATGACGGGTAATAGTTTATCAACCCCTTTCTTACCCTCTGAATATGTTTTATTCTCAGCTTTAAGAGGTTCAAGAATAGTTGTGTGGATGTCCTTACCACTACGAAGAATAATAATAAATTTGACTTGGTCTAAGTGTTGATTTCCAGAACCACCCTCGAGAGAATTTAAATGACTATTGGGATTTGACTGTGGTTGTGCATAAAACTTTCCTTTCTCATTAATGGTTAATGCATATGTAATTTTAGCAAAAGTTCCTCTTAAATCATTCATTATTTGTGCATTTTGGTTATTGACGGCTTCCTATTTTTCCATGAATGCATTCAAGGTATCCTCAATGGTTTTCCTAGGTGATGGGATATATGGTGCATAATTATGAGAATTTCAGAAATTCTGGTGAACCTTGGGAGGTTGTTGTGAGGATTGTGTTTGGTTATCATTCCTCCAATTGAATTTTAGATGGTTTCTCCAACCAGAATTGTAGGTTTGTGAGTATGGGTTTGGATTTGGTCTATTGAATGTGTTTACGGAACTGACTTGGTCATGGAGGCATTCTTGCAGGACTGGTAAAAATGGGCAAACATGTGACATGTTCATTAGAATTACAGATTTGACATATGACTTCCTGAACTGACTTAATATGATCACTCTTTCCTGCTTCTAAAGCCTCAATTTTTTTAGATAGATATGCATACTTGGCAGCAAGGTCATGGTCTTCCCTAAGGTTAAACATACCTCTACCAGATGGCTGTGGTTTTACAGATGACTCATAGGTGCCAATGACTCATAGATCCCGTTCCTTAAAATAAATAAAATAAAATAAAATAAAATAAAAACAGATGCAATGGTTTTCCTCCCCGCTAGCGCTAAGTTTAACGTCTTCAGCCAGACAAAATCACCCAAGTGGTCATGGTGGCTTCCACATCGCGGACCAAGTAGTCCCATGTTATTTCTTCCGCGGCAGAACTTGGTGATTAAAACTTGAAAACAAATTTTTGTCTGGCTGTTGCAATTTATACATGGATCCCCCAAGTTCTACCGATGGTTGCGAATTTAGGTTGTATATATGGAAAAAGTGGTTCAACCGCCTTTTTAATTTTTCAGGGATCATCTTCAAGTGGGCACTAACTCTCATTTTCCTTTTTTTACGGTTCTTTGTGATCAGCTCCAGTTCGGGAGGGTTAGATTCATATGGTGTAGAGCCTGTCTCCGGTAAGACTATGTCTATCAAGTATGTTTACTTGCACTCATCATCATCTCGTGGTTGTTTCTCAACATGAAAGATATTCACTTCTAGTGTCATATTCCCAAATGATAACTTAATGAGACCGTTCCTGCAATTGATAAGGGCATTAGCTGTAGCAAGAAAAGGTATACCTAAGATAAGTGGAATTTTTGACTCAGTGTTAACCACAGATTGAGTATCTAAAATCAAGAAATCAACAGGATAATAAAATTTATCAATTTGAACTAAAACATCATCAACTACTCCCTGCGGTGTTCTGATAGAGCGATCAGCTAACTGTAAAACCACAGATGTAGGTTTGATCTCTCCAAGCCCTAGCTGCTTATAGATACAGTATGACATGAGATTAACACTAGCACCTAAATCTAATAACGCTTGACCAAACTCATATGTGCCTACGTGACAGGTAATGGTGAGACATCCTGGATCTTTGTATTTTGGTGGAGTCCTCTACTCAATTACTGCACTTGCCTGCTCTGTCAAGAATGTAGTCTTTTTCACATGATGCTTTCTTTTTATGGTGCATAGATCCTTCAAAACCTTCGCATATGTGGGAACATGTTTTATCACATGTAACAGAGGAAGGTTAATTTTTACCTGCTTTAAATATTCCAGGATCTCACCATTTAGGTCTGTAGCTCTTACAGTAGGCCTAAGAGCTTGAGGGAAAGGTACTCTAACTGGGAAATGTGTTACTCGATCTTCTTGAGGGGTATTTGTACTATTATCTTTAGTGGTTCCTATAATGTTGGAAGTGTTCTGCACACCTATCTCTTTACCACTCATAGTGATTATGGCATTAACACCTTTTACATTGGCGGCTTCATGATCAGCATGTGCCATATGTTGCCCTTGTGGATTTGGTTGAGCCTGAGATGGGAATTTTTCTTGTTCTTGCACTCTCAGGACATTAGTCAATTTGGAGACTTGACTCTAATCTCCTTATTCTCCTCAACCATTTTGGTTATCAGTGACTCAAACTTTTGATTGGTTTTGTTCTGGGCCTCCACAAATACTTTCTGGGCCTTCACAAATTCTTGCACAGTATCCTCTAAAGAATTCCTAGGAATGGCAGATGTATGATATTGGGGGGCACTGTAACCTCTGGGTTGTGGTGTCTGAGTGGGCTGTTGAGACTCTTGTTTCCAACTAAAATTTGGATGGTTCCATAAACTAGGATTATAAGTGTCTGAATAAGGTGTATAAGGCTTCTTGTACATCCCTACGACATTGCATTGTTCCTCATATATTCCCCTCATCTCACTATATACAAGACACTTCTGGGTTAAATGGTCAGTCCTCTTACACACAAAACATACCCCTTGAGGTTCTAAGTGGGCTACTGCATGCATAGTCTTGTTATCTTTGGCTTTTAAGGATCCTAACTCCCTAGTCAATAGCTCAACATGTGCCTTAAGACTATCCTCTTCCCTAAAGTGGTGTATGCCTCTGCTAGAAGGAGTGTGGTATGTCATGTCAGTGCTATCCATGGCATTAGGTCCAGTCCAAGTGTGAGATTTCTCAGCTAGGTCATTTAAGTACTCTAATGCCTCATCAGGGTCCTTTCAGATGAACTCACCATTGCACATTGTCTCAATAAATTTGCGCTCTCTAGGGGTTAGACCGTCATACAAATAACTTACTAAGTGCCAACTCTCATACCCATGGTGAGGACAACTAGCTAACATCTCTTTAAACTTTTCCCAAGTTTGATAAAAGGGTTTCAATGTCTTTCTGGGAGAAGGAAAAGATTTGTCTTTTCAGGGCATTCGTTTTATGGTATGGGAAATATTTGTTAAAGAATACATGTGTCATCTCACCTCATGATCCTATTGACCGAGGTCTCAAAGAATACAACCAGCTCTTAGCTCTATCCTTAGGGGCAAAGGGGGGGGGGGGGGAACTTAAGTCTAATTGTTTGTAGTCCCAAACCGGTCATGGAAAGTTGCTAAGACCTCTTCAAATTCTCTAATGTTCACATAATGGTTCTCGTTCTCCAAACCATGAAAGGTTGGGAGATACTGTATCATTCAATGTTTAAAGTCTATATGTGGTGCATTATGAGGAAACATGATGCATGATGGTGTAGCTGTTCGAGTGGGATGAAGGTACTCTTCAAGAGTCCTCATGGGTGGTCTCTCGTACTCACTCATGCTGTGTGTGCTAGATGTAGATGGTGTGGCAAAAAGATTATCAAACAGACTTTCTGGGTTTGAGTTTTCCTCTTCAATCTTAACAAATCTACCGAATCTATCCCTACGTCTAGGCATGCAATTAAACACAAGTAAAATAAGAAACATAAATAAAAGAAACTAAACTAAAAATAAAAATTTAATCTAAACGAAAACTGAAATAAAATAAATAAATAAATGATAAATAAAAAAAATAAAAAAATAAAGGTGGAACGAAGTTACCGCTTTATTGTTGACTAAGCAAACCCATTTCTTTTGCTTGTAAACCGTCTCCCAGCAACATCGCCAAAATTTGATTACGTCCAAAAAGTATTTGTGGTTATCGCAGTATAGTTGGGGTGTCGATTCCTTAGAGAGATGGTTACAAGGAACTAATTTACTTAAACAAAAACGTTAGCAGTAACTTAATTACATAGAAAAATTGAATTGATAATGTAAAGTAAAGATTATGAAAAGTATGCAGGAAATATCAATAGAGAGAAGCAGCAAAGCGTCAGGAATCCCTATTGCATCAAATTCATATATTCAGTTGTTGATTCCCTTTATTACTCAATTGAAGGTTTCACATCCCAAACCAACAGTCGGAAGATATTCAATTCCAAACATATTAAATTATAAGGTAATCGATGAATTATTTTCTCTATGTTAACATCACACAAAGTTATCGTTATGACCTATCTAACATCGACAATATACCCACAGGCAATACTGTAGTAGAAGATTAAATCATAAAATAACTTTACCAGTCACAACTGGGTTCCCCAATCACATATAGAAGAAGCATGACTATTCCTATATGGAAGTTGGTAAAACACAATCTCTGGATTATAAATCAAAAGATAATAAAGAACAATGAATCATCAATTGTATTAAACATTAAAAAGCATTCAGAAATCAACAACATGAATATCTGAGTTTAAATACAAGAGTTCATCATTAGCTTTGCATAGGAGATTAAGTCTCCATAGAAGAAAGAGACATATCCTAAAGAGATTGCAGCAGTATCCTATCCGGTATGAAGTTTCTTCGTTCTTCAATCTCAAATATTGTGTTTTAATCTCTTTTTGTGTGTTTCTTCTATGTCCTCTCCCTCCCTAGGGTTTTGGACGAGCTTGGGTTTATATGGAGAAGTCATGGAGTCCATATATGCGTAAAATATGAACTAAATATAATCCTAAAACACGTATCTGCGTCGCGACGCGCGACCTGGCTTACAAGATAATGATTCCTGCGTTTCTACTCGTTTCCTGCGTCATTCTGATGTGTCCGTAAGGTCCTGAAACATGTACAATTGCTCCAATATCCATGTTCATTTGCTTCCTAGTAAAAAATCACAAAATATACTATAATTAAGATTAAACACATGATAATCAAATCAAATTTTTGATGTTCAAAGTACACTCTCATGTCAGACGCTAAATCTAATCACCTATGATGGATCGCTTTTATAAAAAATGGGTTATGATTAAGTTGTAAGGAATCGTGGACTTGTCGACATGAGATGTGCGCCTTGTAAACTTGACGGTATATTCTATGTTTCCTAAGCACAACACGGATAGCCTACGACGGAGGGATTGTTAAACATATGTGATGACCTCAACTTATATAGTTCAGAAAGATCGTTCGTGTTCTTCGTGAATTCGGAGGTGGCTGAATTGCGTACATATTGGCTAGGCTTATATGGCGAACATGTTTAGACTTAGAGAGTCCCAATATGAAGTGTACCCGTTGAGCACTTGGGTAGCCGATTAATTTTGACAAAATATAATATTCGATATTATAATTACCAACTAAGATTATCAAGTGTTATTAGATAACATTGATTATTTACTTTGACCTAATTGGATTAATTCAATAATTACACAAGGGCTTAATTATAATTTCATAAATATATCTACCATTTGAGGATATTTTGGTAATTTTAAATATGTAGTTATATGTATTTTTGTCTTGATTTAATTGGATTAAATCAAAGTGGAAAATATTGAACTAATCCATTTGCTAATCTTTGTCTTGATTTAATTGGATTAAATCAAAGTGATATACAAAGATGATTAGTCACATCTAATTATACATATTTGGACAAATGAGATTAAGCCCACCTAAAAGTTTATTAAAACTTTTATTAATTAAAAATTACCTAAGTTTTGCTATAAATAGCAAGCTTGAGGAAGATTTTAATTAAGCTAAATATAAGCTAAATAAGCTTGATAGGCTTGAGCTTATGAAAATCCAAGTAATTCTTGGAGAAATTAACCTAAGTTAGAAAAATGTTTAGAGATGTTTTGGAAGATATCTTCAACATTTCTTCTAGGAGAAATCAAGATTGGATCTTGGAGTGAAGCTTGCTTGCATTAGAATCAATATTGGATCTTGGAGTGAAGCTTGCTTGCATTGGAATCAATATTGGATCTTGGAGTGAAGCTTGCTAAACCTTGGAAGTTCTCCAACAAATTCAACAAGGAGAAATAGATTAGATCTTTGTGTCAAGCTTATTAGGTAATGTTTGATCTTCTCCTAAGCTATGTCTTCATTATTGAGTTTGCATTAGTGAGACATATAGTGATGAATTATGTATTGGATTCATAATTACATAGTTTAAAGTTGAAATTAGACTAATAAATTGTGTTAGGATACTTTGGAAGTATAAACACAATATGCTTGTAATTGGGTCAAAGATGTTCATGTTGGATATGAAACAATTAATAAGAGTTTGGAACTCTAGATTAAAACTTAGAGCTATGGCTACCATTCTAGTATCACTTGACCACCTTTGGGTGAACTAGAATTGTTCATGAGACATTTCATAGTGGGATTCTAAATTGGTTTGTGTTTTGATTCAAACAAATGCATATATGTTTTTAGAATTCATGTATGTTAGTTGTATAACATGTGTTGATGGTGGTTATGATGCTAAAATTAGATTTTAGGTTTATTTGAAGTATTAGGAGAAAATTGGAAGTGTTTAGTATTGGTTTGAAGTAGAAATTGATCACTGCATAAGGCAGCGTCGCGACTCTATATCTCCAACGTCACGACACCGAGCATCAAATCTAAGAGCGTCACGATGCACACCCTTCCATGTCGCGACACCGAGAGGTTCATCTCTCGTACTTTGGAGTGTCTTGATGCCCAAGCTCCAGCGTCGCGACGCGCAAAGCTGATATATAGTGAAACTTTATTTTCTCCGTTCCGGAGTTTCCAGACTCTATTTTGGTCCCTGTTTGTCCCACGGACTCGAAACAGAATGTAGTTTTACATAAAATATTTTTAAATACACCCATCCTAGATATCTATAGGTTAGACCCACTTCTGCTACGCGGAACACCGATCCGACCCTAGGGGTTCCACCAACTGGTTGACCTTTGGAAAAGGAAAACTATCCTTCGGGCATGCCTTGTTTAAATCAGAGAAGTCCACGCACATTCTCCACTTGCTATTGGCCTTCTTCACTAATACCACATTTGATACCCACTCTGGGTACTTGACTTCTCGGATAAACCCAAACTTCATCACTAATATCGCTCCTGGTTGAAAATCCTCATCTTTTGCTTCACTGCCTTATGAGCTCGATCTATCATCAAGCGGTGACTGATGATCCGAGGATCTATTCCGGGAATATTTTCGTGACCCCACACAAATACATCAGCATAATCCTTCAGGAAGTCCACCGACCGCTTCTTTAGACTTGGTTCCATCCTGACCCTAACCTTGACTATCTTCCTGACACCAAAAAGCTCTACAGACTCCAACTCCTCCCCGACTCCATCTTATTGAGTAGGTCATCAGGTCGAGGGTCGGCTAACTCCACTTCTGTTGCTTTCTCTTCTATTTCCTTCATTTTTCTGCCCCACAACGTCTTCAAATCATAAGGTTTCTTTTGATATGACTGCAAAATAACTCTTAGCCACCTTATGGCTCCCACATACTACCCTGACTCCCTCTTTGATCGGGAACTTCAACTTCAAGTAGACATAGCTTCCCTCGATTTCATCATGAAGGTCCCTCCCAAAATCACTTGGTAGCTGCTCAAATAATCTACCACAGTGAAATCCATCATTATAATCCAGGTATGAGGGTTGTTCCAATAGTTATTGTTAGCTGTACCTGACCTAGTGGAACAACCATTACACCCTCATACCCATACAATTGGGTTGCATCATGAATTAAAGTGGTGAATTCCATGACTAAACCGTTCAGGGCCTCCTTGGATATGATGTCCATTACACTTATAGGGCCCACCAATATCCTATCCACCTCTAAACCACCAATATTGGCATTTATTATTAGCGCATCATTGTGAGGGTAGCTCACTCCCTGAGCATCTGTTGGGGCAGAAGTGAAACCCCTAGGGTCAAATCGGTATCCCATACAGCGGAAGTGGGTCTAACTCATGAATATCTAATATGGGTGTATTTTAAAATATTCTATGTAAAACTACATTCCGTTTCGAGTTCGTGGGATAAAACGAGGACCAAAACAGAGTCCGAAAACTGCAGAACGGAGAAAATGAAGTTCAGTATGTATCAGCTCTGCGCGTCGCAACACTGGAGCTTGGGTGTCGAGACGCTCCAAAGTGCGAGAGCTGAACATTTAGGAGTCGCGACACGAAAGGATAAGTGTCGCGATGCTACTAGGTCTGATGCTCGGTGTCGCGACGTTAGAAGGTCAGAGTTGCGACGCTGCCTTAGGCAGTGAGCATTTTTCAACTTTAAACCATTACTAAACACTTCCAATTTTCTCCTAATATTTCAGATACACCTAAAATATAATTTTAGCATCATAACCACCATCAACACATGTTACACAACTAGCTTACATGTATTCTAAATACTTATATACATTTATTTGAATCAAAACACAAATCAATTTAAAATCCTACTATGAAATATCTCATGAACAATTCTAGTTCACCCAAAAGTGGTCAAGAGAATCTAGAGTGGTAGCCATAACTCTAAGCTTTAATTTAGAGTTCCAAACTCTTATTAATTGTTCCATGTCCAATATGAACATCTTTGACCTAATTAACAAGCATATTGTATTTATACTTCCAAAGCATCATAAGATAATTTATTAGCCTTATTTCAACTTTAAGTAATGTAATCATGCATCCAATACATAATTCATCACTATATGTCTCACTAATGAAAACTACTAGTGAAGAATATAGTTTCGGAGAAGATCAAACATTAATTACTAAGCTTGATACAAAGATCCAATCTCATTCTCCTTGTTGAAATGGTTGGAGAACTCTCAAGGTTTGCAAGCTTGACTTCAAGATCCAATCTTGACTCTAATGCTAGCAAGCTTCACTCCAAGATCCAATCTCGATTTCTCCTAGATGAAATGTTGTAAAGGCCTCACAAAACTTCTCTAAACACTTCTCTAACTTAGGCTAATTTCTCCTAGAATTGAATTAAAACCTTCATAAAGCTTGCTATTTATAGCAAAACTTATGCAATTTTTAATTAATAAAAGTTCTAATCCACTTTTATGTGGCCTTAATCTAATTTGTCAAAATATATATAATTAGGTATGACTAATATCCATTGTCTATCATTTTGATTTAATCCAATTAAATCAAGACAAGGATTAGGAAATAAATTAGTTCAATGTTTGCCACTTTGATTTAATCTAATTAAATCAAGCCAAAAATACCTATAATTACATACTTGTAATTACCATAATATCCTCAAATGGTAGAGATAATTATGAAATTACGACAAAGTCCTTGTGTAAATATTGAATTAATCCAATTAGGTCAAAGTAAATAATCAATGTTATCCAATAAAACTTGATTATCTTGGTTGATAATTATAATATCGAATATTATCTTTTATCAAAATTAATTAGCTACCCAAGTGCTCAACGAGTACACTTCATATTGGGACTCTCTAAGTTCAGACACGTTTGTCATATAAGCCTAGCTAATATGTACGCAATTCGGCCACCTCCGAATTCGCGAAGAACACAAATGACCTTTCTAAACTATACAAGTCAAGGTCATCACATATGTTTATCAATCCCTCCGTTGTAAGCTATCCGAGTTGTTCTTAGGAAACATAGAATACACTGTTAAGTTTCAGAGGCGCACATCTCATATTGACATGTCCATGATTCTTTACAGTTGATTTGTTCCACCCTAGGTGATCGGCTTTGGCCAAAGTCTTAAGAATCGTGACTTAATCACATGGATACCTAAACCTCGTATGGTACACATACGAGCCGACAGATCCAATCTTGATTTACACTTGATTAACTAGTGCATCGGTCCACACCCAACGAACATATAGAGGCCAGACCATGAAAGGTTTCTGACATATATGGCATCAAAAAATGTAGAGGATCTCACACAAAATCAATGATATCCTATAGTCAAGGGATCACATATGCTACTCGACTTGAGGAGATTCCTATTGACAGTGGTGTGTACATTCAACTATTAGGAATCACCTATTGAGTCATTCAGTATTTGGTCCAACCAATACCCACACATCTATATGAGCTTCCAAAACTCATGGTACTTCGGGTTAAACCATTGGAACTCCAATTCCAATATACGACATGTGCTAGTCTTATAGGTTATAGGAATTCGACCATATTCCAAAACCAATGACTAGGAATATATACTTTAAGAATAGTTTACAATAGTAATACGTATCCCAATATCGGACCACCTAGTGTCTAATATTACTACAAGACTATTCTAAGGTCGATGTCATTCTTTAACATATTTATACATCAATTTAATATGCATAATGACAATACCATTAATAAGGTATGAAATGAAATTGTAGTTATTTTATTAATAAATAATAAAATATATAATACATTATTCGGATTGGCGCTCCAAGCACCAACTCCAACATCATCTTCATTGATAAACATTATGGGTATTGTACTGGCATTCTGAATTCTCGAAGCCCTCTCTATTGCCATTAACCCAGAGCTATTGATCCGATAATAATTCTTTCTTGCCCGGTTCAAATCCCTTATCAATGTCTTGCCTCATGCTATTGTAAACATAGGTCTTTGCTCCATTCGCTGCCTTACCCCTATGGCCTCGTGATCAATACACTCATTGAGATAGCCATTCTTAACTAGGTCATCAACTTGTTGTTACAGGTCTCTACGGCTTTCAGTACTATATCTCGTGGAATTATGATGTGTACAATTGGCCATGTGATCCCGGTAACCTCCTCGGGTCGGGCTCAGTCAGCATGTCATTATCTTGTATCTCCAAAGCTATCTATGCCAAAGGTCTGTTGAGGGCAGTGTACGCCGTGCCCTTTGCAACATGTGCGAACTTGATCGGAGGCCTCCTCTCGGGTGCCGAATTATCTTGGGTGATTGGCCTGAACTCCCATTACCTCGGGCCTGGCGTTTTCCATCGACTACCAGCATCCCAACGATTCTCTTACCTCGTCTCCTTCTTTACCCAAGCAACACCCCCTTGGGCTATCTTTTCCTCCTCCAACAGTACGAACCTCCTCGCCTACTCAAGGGCCGTAGCATAGTCTGACACTTAGTGGATCCTAAGGTGAGAAAATAACCTCTCAATCCTTAAGGCTCATTTAAAGCTTTCTAGTGCCTCAGGGGACTCATACGCCCCAACCTCCAATACCAGGCTGTGGTACATATCGATAAAATTCTTCAGCGGCTTGTTATCACGTTGCTTCATCATCCTCAATGATCAGAGCATATTCCTTGGTGCACATGCTTTTTTGAAATGGTGTACAAATGATTTCGTTAGCTGTGAAAAACTACTAATGCTCCCCGGAATCAGATTTCTGAACCACAAGCTGGCCGATCCCCCCAATTTCAGTAGGAATACCTTATAAATCACCTCCCCGACCATGCCTTGAATCTCCATTAGTAAATCAAATTTTTCGACATGGGACTTAAGATTTGTGTTACCCTTATAGATGTCCATGGTGGGCATGGTGAACCTCCATGGGAATTCCACTCCCAACACCTCATTGGTAAAATGGGACGTCGTCTCCATATCTTGGTCACCCCGAGCACCTCCTCATATGCTCTCCTTTCACTTTCTCATCTCTTTCCGATATCAATCCCTCATTCGGCTCTCGGTGCTCTCCTGCCCTTGACCGAGGGCTTCCTCGTACTCGCCTCTCCGAGCATCGTATCTTCCACTATTGGGAGCCCCACGCCCCCTTCCGGATACTGCCCTATATCATTTTCCCCAAAATAATGGATGTTACTAGATGATTATGGGGTTCGTCTATTGTCTTCTTCCTCCTATGGATCTTCTATAGGTGCGACACTAGCCACAAATACTGACCTCACTTTGCGAGCATTTCTTCTCCCGATTTATAGATCCCCATCTACATCGGCTATCATCTTCCCACTGGCTATTTCTTCTCTCCTTCTACGGGGACCCGCATATCTCTGTTCTCCTATTTTCTTTCCAGTCTCTCAATTTTTTCTATCATAGTCTTCATAAAGGTTTGGATTGTCTCTCACCTCTTTCGAGCATTTTTCCTTTCCATCCATATGGTTTCTTCCATCTTTTCCGTCCATTCCGCCGTTGAAGTCTCTGAAGCCCTATGATTTTTGTCTCCTACCATCATCTTAATATGTTTATAGCTTTTTTCATACTGTATCCCCACAGACGGCGCCAATTATTGACAGTTGTTTTTCGTTCCTTGGGTAAATTGGGAAATCAACTCCTCAAACAAACCTTCATCAGCAGTGAATTTGTTTTGTTAGTAGGGAACCAAAGCAAACTTAGCAAGCAGACAGATAATCACAAAGATAATGATTTACGTGGTTCGGTGGAGAATGGATTTAACCTATGTCTACGGGAGTAAATGGTGTATTTTATAACCTGCTCGGGTCAAGACCGACCCGAGCTACAAGTGATGTGGTGGACTTTCAAAGGGTTTACAACTCCTCGGGTCTTACACAAACTCGTTATAAATCTCTCAAGTGATCGGGAACCAACCAACTTTCTCTCTCTATCACTGGTTTTTTTTAAGTTCTTAGCTCTTTTACAAGTTGTGAGATGTGAAAAACATTATCCCCTGAATCTGTGGCTTCAACCCTTTTTATATATGCTTCCAAATTCACTAGTCCACTGCCCATGACGTCAGCTCATGTCACTCGGTCATCATTACACCAACACTCTCCTCAACTACCCTCAATTCGGCCAATCAGAATACTTTTTTCACTGTCATTGTACTGGCTATGACAGCTCTACTCTGCCACTCCCCTATCAATGCACTGCCTCATGGCGGTTGGCAAAGGCTACCTCCAATGAGAACCGTTGCTTTTCCCATAATGATCACAAGTCTTCCAGAAGCTCATTCTTTCGAATAGAGCATATGTCACATGTTCTCGAGAAGAGATTGATACGTGATTCCACCCAAGTCTCTCGATTCGGCATACCAAAGTGAATGATGCTTGGCTAGACTTCCTATATCTTCCTCAACCGGGTCAGGTTGGCATCATATCCTACCTCGGGTCGGCATCCACCGACTCTCAAATGTTGTCAAATCTAACACTTCTTCTTTGGGTCAGGTCGGTATCCCAACTTTCTCCATCAATCGGTTCTACCCTCGAGAGAACTCCTCTGTTCAGTGTGGTTGGGCCCCTCTGTCCGACTCCAACTTCTCTAGGCCATTGGGCCTTCAACATCCTCTTTTGACCAAATACAAATCTCATTTTACCTCATCGGTATTTGAACTTTCTCGGGGTGAAAAACACCATAAACACTAATATAATTTTTGAAATATTGCAACATACTCAACAATTGTAAAATAAGTATTTTTAAGAGTTATAGTAATGGGGTAAAATGTAAAAATGTGACATGGTATATTATTTTATTGAATGATTCAGATCGACCCTTCTTTTTGGAGTTAGACTTATTTTTTATATGATTGGTTCATTTATGGGAGGGGTGGGCACCGTCCAATTCGGTATGTGTAGGCACTGCATTTTTACACATAGAACCCGATGAGGAGTCTTATTTGGAGACAACTACCTTTTAAGTCACTGAGGTCACGGGAAACGGACGTCGGAAGGGGAAATTCAGAATAAACAAGGTTCACTGTTTTCGTTCGTGCTACGTTCGTATTTACGTTCGAACGTCAAAACGGATTACGGGCGTTCGTGCCGCGTTCGAGGAAGCGTTCGAACGGTGTCGGTAATTCTGGTTTTGCTGCTAGCCTCTCATCCAGCCCAATTAGCCCCCCAAAGCCCATAAAACACATCCCAATTTAAATAAATAAATATTAATTAAAACATTAACTAAATAATATAATAATTAAATTAATTAAATGATTAAATAAAACATATACCAAACATAAAATAAACAATTACCAACTTAAACTAAAATCATGCCTAAATTAAACAAATCACACACTAAATCAAAATATAATCAT
The DNA here is from genome assembly GCA_019454045.1 of Zanthoxylum bungeanum. Classification (NCBI taxonomy): domain Eukaryota; kingdom Viridiplantae; phylum Streptophyta; class Magnoliopsida; order Sapindales; family Rutaceae; genus Zanthoxylum; species Zanthoxylum bungeanum. The sequence goes on along the minus strand of SKCR01044483.1, from coordinate 78,022 downwards.
ACCAAGTTAAAATCAATCAACCAATTATATTCCCAATCTAATAAGATACTTACCAATATAAAATATTTGTATTCCTAAACCAACACAAATCAAATATTCAACCTTCCCTATCTAGCCAAGATTTGTCCCCCCTCAATCTTTGACTTCCCTTAACCAAACCAAATCAAATCCTTTGACTTCCCTTAATCAAAATATTGTTTCCTTCACCAACCTTCTCAACCTTAGTTGGTCCCCTAGTCCCCTAATCCCTAACTCATACACAACACACATAAAAATTACAGGAGGAACACACCCAAGGAAACAATAAGCAAAAGATAAAGAGGAAAAGGCAGCGAAACCACAAGGAAACAATAGCAAAAGACGGAAAACGACGACTCAAAACAGTAAGACAACGAACGAGAACAGTGAACCAGTGAACCAGGAGAGTTGCGGAGCATCCCCCCTTCCGACAATCGTGTATCGTACATCCGAGAGATGATTTAAAAGGTTAGACCTGAGGGTACCTTTTCATTAGTTTATATTCGTTTTATTATTATTATTATTGCATTCTATTCGCATGAGAGTCGTTTATGGAAGCATGTGTGGCTTGAATGAATGGAAGGGTGTCGTCTCTTGTGGTATATAGGATGGAAACCCAGACGTAAATTCCGTAGCCGAATCCGAATGGACGGTAGTGCGGTCTGTACATGGGACACAACTCCACGCACCACTTGAGTAAACGGCACCTTCTCTTGTTTTGTGTTGCTTTTATGTATTTATTTTTGTCATTTAAATTCTGCATGTTGCTTATTTATGCATGGTTCAATCGAGCGCATGGGCTTAGTAAGTGGAATGAAAGATCCCTTATGGGGAGGGGTTAAAACCCGTTACCACGATGCTTCGCCTCGCCGGTTGATGTGTGTTCGGTTGGATGCAAAACACGTTCAATCGGACATACTTAGAATAATGTGATTGTCTTTATGTTTGTATGTATGATGTGATGCGACGCGCATGGGCTTAGTATGTTGGTCTAAAGGTCCTCTCTTTGAGAGATCAAGAGCCCCAAAAGGCCACCTTTACGGCAGTACTTCGCCGCGCCCCTTATTTTGTTGTTTATGTATTGCGTCCCATTTCATGCATCAGTTCTGTTCCCGTTCGAACGCGTTTACGAACGCAACTCGAACGCGCATGTATTTTTGCCTTATCATGCATAAGGTCTCATTTCCGTTCGAACACGTTATCAAACGCCATACGAACGCGAGCATTCTGTTTCATTTCCGTTCGAACGCGTGTACGAACGCTACTCGAATGTGAGCATTCTGTTTCATTTCCGTTCGAACGCGTTTACGAATGCTACTCGAACGTGAGCATTCTATTTCATTTCCATTCGAACGCGTTTACGAACGCTACTCGAACGCGCACACACTGAACTGAGTCTGTCTTATCATATTCATGCATAATTGCCTCTTGATTGATCTTTCTTGTGTTATATAGCCGACCGTATTATTTGTATGCCTGCATTTATCCATTCTATGTGTTCTCGGGATTGTATTTAAGCATGATTAGGCTGTTAGCATGTTATTTGGTTAATAGGTTCATGAGATAGTACTCAAGCATGATCATGTTGTTCTTAGTTTTCCATATCATAGGATTGAAATATGTTCATGAGATTGCCATGTGATGTTGCATGTTGTGATGAACTTGTTGATGCATGCATATGAATTTAGAAGCATGATATCTTTGGTAGCAAATGTTATTTAAGCCTGGTTAAATTATTACATAAATCCTCTTATTACGAGTGACATAAGTAAGGGACCATTCCGAACCCAACGGTTTGAGGTCTTCCCTTGCGAGGGGTGAGTGCGGCCTTAAATCTCATTTTCCCGGTTCACACCGGGTGGCGACTCCATATTATTTCGTACTTCCCAACTAGGCCCCGAGCCTAGGAACGGCGTCGCCCAGGTTCTGTTGTCCACAGTCTGGCGACTCCACTGGGGATAGAGAATTGGCCCCGAAATATTGACTTGTGATGTTTGGATTTATGTTTTAATTGACCGTGTCTATAGTGGATAAAGTAAGAGTTTAATCAAGGCATTTTTAGGCTAGGTAATGGTTTGGTGTCTTCCTTCATTCACTACCTTCTAGAAGGAAAAGCTGTGAAGGCACCTAGATAGCCATCTACTTGTAGCCTATTGTGATGGACTAATTTGGAGGACTCGTTGTTTATTCCTGACAACAAGCGATAAGAGCCTAAGAGGCTTGGGTATTTAAGTGAGCCTCGCTCCACCTTCCCTCTGGGGGATCTACAACGGGAAATCCATTTGACAGTCCGTCACACACCATAGCTCATTGGCACGTACCTTAGTGTATAAAAAGGGGTGCGCTCACTTGGTTGCTCGAACCCTTGAGTGGGGAGACCTAGTTGTGGGCCATCCTTCGCCGGTGAGAGCCTTTGTCTATACTCTTACTAACCCACCTATAGACCGGGTTGGCTAAAGTAACAATTATTTCCTTGAATATGTGCTTGTGGACCATCCTCATTTGGATGCAGTTGGACTATTGTCAGAAATGCGGGCTTGCTGGGCCATTTAAACTGGGGCAAGTTCGTACCTTATGACTATTAGGCCCAAAGCTTCTGAAATGTTGATGGGCCATACTGTAAAAATTATTATGTTTGCATTATCTTTCTTCTACGCTTGTGTTTGGGAACATCGTCGTTTGGATCCGTTTGGACCATGTGCCATGGGATATGGGCTTGTTGGGCCATTTGAACTGGGACAAGAACGTATCTCATGACTATTTGGCCAAAAGGCTTCTAAATAACAATGGGCCATTTTATGATTGTGTTCGGAATTTTATCATTTGGATTTAGTTGGGCTCTTTGCCATAAGACATGAACTCGTTGGGCCATTTAAACTAGGACGGGTTCACTCTTATGACAGTTAGCCCGAAAGATTCTAAAATGATAACAGGCCGATTTGTGTGAAAATTTTAATTGATTTAGTATGTTATACACATCTCATGCACCTCATGCATACATACATCATGTTAACCCTTGTATTCTGAAAGCCATCAAAGATACATGTTGGTTAGGGAAGAGGACAGACTTGTCAAAAGACCAAGCAGCCACCAGGAGTACCGGCAAAAGACATAACCCAACGGGATAGGAAACCCAATCATGCATGCATGCATACACGTAACATATTTGCATCCTTTTTGTGTTTGTTCCGTTTTGTAATAACAGGTTTCAAAAAGAAAAAAAAAAGAAAAAAGAAAGCGTCAAAAGACAAAACCAATCAGGAACATCGACAATACTGTATCAGTCTGGGGGCGAGGCCCATATCAGCATCAGTCTAGGGGCGAGACCCATAGCAATATCAGTTGGGGGCGAGGCCCATATCAACTGTATCAGTGTGGGGCCGAGGCCCACTTCAGCATCAGTTTTGGGGATAAGTCCCAGGGCAGAGGCCCACAGCAGTATCAGTCTCGGGGCGAGGCCCATATCAATATCAGTTTAGGGCGAAGCCCACATCATTCCAGGGTCGAGGCCCACATCAGCAGAATTTTGGAATGAATCCCAGGGCCGAGGCCCGCATCAGCAGAATTTTGGGATAAATCCCGAGGGTCGAGGCCCACATCAGCATCAATCTGGGGATGAGTCCCAGGGTCGAGGACCACATCAAACACAGTTTGGGAATGAGTCCCAGGGTCGAGGCCCACATTACGTCAGTATCAGCATTGCCGGGTATGGCATTCTGGGGGCGAGGCCCATATTACATCAGATCAGTTCTGCCGAGAATGGCACTCCGAGAATGGAGATATAGTCCGGGAATGGGCAGTTCAAGAATGAACAAGTCGGAAATGACACTCCGAGAATGGAGATATGGTCCGGGAATGGACAGTTCAAGAATGAACAAGCCGGGAATGGCACTCCAAGAATGGAAGAGCGGTTCGGGAATGAACCACCTTACAGTAACGGTTCGGGAATGGACCACCTTACAGTAACAGTTTGGGAATGGACACCTTACAGTAATGGTTCGGGAATGAACCACCTCACGATAACAGTTCAGGAATGAACAACTTACAGTAACAGTTCGGGAACAAAGCCCAGAGGAAGAAAGCCTCATATCACTATATGTTTGAGAATAAAGCTCAAGGGGAAGAAAGCCTCATGTCAACACAGTTCAGGAAAAAAGCCTACATTCAGTTCAGTCCAGGAAAAAAGCCTGCATTCAGCTCAAAATGGGAACAAGACCCACGGGAACAAAACCCACCACTCAACAATTTAGGGAACAAGACCCTCAGCTCAAAATGGGAACAAGACCCACGGGAACAAAACCCACCACTCAACAATTCAGGGAACAAGACCCTCAGCTCAAAATGGGAACAAGACCCACGGGAACAAAACCCACCACTCAACAATTCAGGGAACAAGACCCTCAGCTCAAAATGGGAACAAGACCCACGGGAACAAAGCCCACCACTGAACAAATCAGGGAACAAGACCCTCAGCTCAAAATGGGAACAAGACCCACGGGAACAAAACCCAACACTCAATAATTCAGGGAACAAGACCCTCAGCTCAAAATGGGAACAAGACCCACGGGAACAAAACCCAATACTCAACAATTCAGAGAACAAGACCCTCAGCTCAAAATGGGAACAAGACCCACGGGAACAAAACCCAATACTCAACAATTCAGGGAACAAGACCCTCAGCTCAAAATGGGAACAAGACCCACGGGAACAAAACCCAACACTCAACAATTCAGGGAACAAGACCCTCAGCTCGAAATGGGAACAAGACCCACGGGAACAAAACCCAACACTCAACAATTCAGGGAACAAGACCCTCAGCTCAAAATGGGAACAAGACCCTCAGCTCACTTCAGGAATGAACCAGGGGTCGCAGCACCTCACCACCAAATCAACGCAACTCAACACATGGTAAGTCAAGTGGCAGCTGGCGAGCCAGGTAAGTAGAAATGCATTGCATAACTTTGATAGGATTGTCACTTTGCACATTACACAAGTCCCATCAAAGTGGGGGCGACTGTAGGCACTGCATTTTTACACATAGAAACCCGATGAGGAGTCTTATTTGGAGACAACTACCTTTTAAGTCACTAAGGTCACGGGAAACGGACGTCGGAAGGGGAAATTCAGAATAAACAAGGTTCACTGTTTTCGTTCGTGCTACGTTCGTATTTACGTTCGAACGTCAAAACGGATTACGGGCGTTCGTGCCGCGTTCGAGGAAGCGTTCGAACGGTGTCGGTAATTCTGGTTTTGCTGCTAGCCTCTCATCCAGCCCAATTAGCCCCCCAAAGCCCATAAAAAACACATCCCAATTTAATAAATAAATATTAATTAAAACATTAACTAAAAATATAATAATAAATTAATTAAATGATTAAATTAAAAACATTATACCCAACATAAAATAAACAATTACCAACTTAAACTAAAATCATGCCTAAATTAAACAAATCACACACTAAATCAAAAATATTAATCATTACCCGTTAAAATCAATCAACCTTATATTCCCAATCTAATAAGATACTTACCAATTGATGAGTGGTATTTCTATCACTATTTCCCACTTATTTAACCTAATATTTTGTATAGTTTCTTGAGTTTTGTGAATATTTTGATGTGTTTTGTGTTATTTTGCAGATAAATAAAGTTTCAGGACATTCTGGAGGTGTTTTGGGGCAAAATGGACAAAATTGGACAAAAAGGGCAAAATCGTCATTTCAGCGTCGCGACGCTGAAGCCTTGCGCGTCGCGACGCCCAGAGTGCGCCGAATCTGCTAAAATGCGCCTGGTCAACGGGTCAGAATTTGAGAAGTTTGACTTTGCTAACGTGCGCCGTGCCACGTGTCACCATCACAGAAGATCTGCTAACGTGCACCGCGTGCCACGTGTCAACAAATCAACGAGCCGCCTTCAGAAGCCGCCTTGCCACGTGTCGCCACGTCGCCTTCCACATCGTCAGCGTGACGCAAGCAATGACGTCATGAACAGTTGACACGTCAGCGTGACGCAAGCAATGACGTCATGAACAGTGCCACGTCATCGGATAAGATTCTGAGCCGACCAACCAGCGCGTGACACGTGTCGTACTGTACCCAGCGTCGCGACGCTAGTGCAATTTGGGCGTCGCGACGCCGGACCCTTATCCGGCTATAAATAGAGTTCGAGATTTCATATCTCAGTGTACCATTCTCTCTCACTTCTTAGTTCTAAATTGAGAGTTTCTCTCTCTAGTTCTTTAAATTCAAGTTTTGTAATTACTTTTTAATAGTAATAGTAATTTCTTTCTTAAACTTTTTCGGTTTTTACTATTACTATGAGAAGGTAACTTCTCTATGCTAAGGTAATAAGGTAATTCTTTACTATTGCTTTTTAGATTAATCTCCCTAAATATAATATATAATCTATTTAAAATTTGACTTAATGAGGATACCGCCATAATGGTCGGTTGGTTATTAAAATTTCTATTCCGCCTTTATGGCTGGTATATTGTTGTTCCGCCTTTATGGCTGGTATATTGTTGTTCGCCTATATGGCTGGTTTATCTTGATTCCGCCTTTATGGCTGGTTTATTAACAAATATTACCGCCTTTATGGCTGGTTGGAAAATTATCACAAGTTTATATATTATATAATGGGAGATATCTAAATAGTAATTAGTAAAAGTTAATTCCTTTTACCTTAGCATTTTTTCATTGCATTTCTACTTTACCACAATTTTACTTTCGGCATTTTTTACTTTATGTATTTTATTTTACTAGCCCTAGCTATGTGTCATAACTAAGTTAGTATCTAGGGTTGTGATGAAATTCAATATCACGGGTTATAAGGGTTAGATTATAATTTGGGTAATATAAAAGAGTTATTTATTGAGTCTTAATCTTAATGCTTTTTATTAACTGGCCATTAATAAAATTGACTAAATAAAACTTAAAATGAACTAGACATAGAGATTTTAAGTTAAAGACCACAGACTTAACAACCCACGATCTTCTTTAAGGATAGATAAACCTTTAATAGATTTCCTTACAGGATAGGAATATACCTGTTGGGCGGGGGTAATCATAATTGGAATTCAATCTTAATGAATCTAGGTAATTTAATTGACATAGACATATGGTTCAATTTGATTATTCTAGGTATTTGTAAATGATCGTTCGAAAGAGGCTTTTACATAATTTAGTATTCCAGATTAATAACTCAATATTTTACCCAACTATGATTTAACTACTTCATCATTTAATAAGTATTGGGAATTCACAACCCTAGATAGTTTTAATTCTCATTAATCTACTCTCAATTCTTTTACTTGTTTTAAATTTAGAATCATCGTCATTTTAATCAAACAACTTGTTAGATATCAGTAATCACTTAACCTCATAAAATTAATAGAATAGGTAATAAGTCCTCGTGGGATCGATATCTTTTTATACTACTTGAACGATACGTGCGCTTGCGTTTAACGTGTGTGATTACGCCGGTCAAGTTTTTGGCGCCGTTGCCGGGGACTTCTTTATCTTTTACTATTAGTTTAAAGGTTAGATACGTTACTTGTGTCTAATTTTTCCTTTTTACTTATTACTTTCGTTTTATTGTGTTTCAGGTTATCACAATCTTAATGAGACGAACCAGAAGCTTTGAACTACAACCGCTTGACCCAGAAATTGAAAGAACCATCAGACAATTGAGAAGAGAAAGGCGACAAGGCCAAGAAGCAATTATTAACATGGAACCTGAACCTTTGCAAGTTGCACCACCAATTCCTATTCGAGACAGAACAATTCCGGTGGTTGACAGACTCATTTCATGTATTGTACTTCCTCCCTTACCAGCAAATGCAGGTGACATCAAAACTTGCATTCAGATGATACAACAATCAGTACAGTTTGGAGGGAATGCAACTGAAGATCCTAATGCCCACATCAGCAACTTCCTGGAAGTTTGCGGTACTTTCAATTACAACCGAGAAGCTGAAGAAGCAATGCGACTTCGTGTTTTTCCATACTCTTTGAAGGACAGAGGTAAAGCTTGGCTACATTCACTACCAGCTGGTTCCATCACCACTTGGAACGCTTTAGCCACCAAATTTCTTGCAAAGTACTTTCCACCAGCCAGAACTGGAAAGTTGAGGAATGACATCACATCCTTTGTACAACAAGAATCAGAAACTCTCTACGAAGCTTGGGAAAGGTACAAAGATTTGCTCAGGAAATGTCCTCACCATGAGATTCCAAAATGGCTTCAAGTCCAAACATTCTATAATGGACTTTCTGGAATAATGAGAACCACAATTGATGCTGCTGCTGGAGGAGCTTTAATGGCAAAAGGAGAAGATCAAGCCTGGGAACTAATCGAAGAAATGGCCAACAACAACTCTTTGTGGCCAACTGAAAGAAGCTTGATTCAAAGAATTGCAGGAATATATGAGGTTGGAGCTAATACAGCAGTCAACACCAAGCTGGATCAGATATGCAAATTCATGGAGACTCTTACCATTGGATCCACAAGTTCAGGAGCACCAGAATCAAATCAACATGAAGAAACGGTGAATTATGTCAACAATTTCAACAGGCAGGGGAACAATCCATATTCCAACACCTACAACCCTGGGTGGAGGAATCATCCTAATTTTTCATGGAGTAACAATTCAGGCCAACAGCAAAAGAACTATCCACCACCTGGATTCCAGCAGCAACAGAATAAAGGCCAGGAGCAGACAAATGAACCAGTGATGGCAGAGATGTTAGCTCAATTAAAAAGATATGAAGCCATGATTCAGAGCCAATCAGCTTCCATCAAAGCACTGGAGAATCAGATCGGACAACTGGCCAATGCTCAGAGTTACAGACCACCAGGTAATCTTCCCAGCAACACAGAACCAAATCCAAGGAACATGGGAAAGGAGCAGTGTAATGCCATCATGTTAAAAAGTGGTACTGAAATCAACAAAGATGTTGGAGCCAAAACAGCTGCTGAGGAATTTCCAAAAGAAGCTGAACAACAGATGAAGGAAAAAGAAGCAAAGGAAAAAGAACAGATCACTCCACCTCCACCTTTTCCTCAACGCCTTCAGAAAAGTAAACTGGACAAGCATTTTGCTCGATTCTTGGAGGTTTTCAAAAAGCTGCACATCAACATCCCTTTTGCAGAAGCTTTGGAACAAATGCCCAGCTATACTAAATTCATGAAAGATATTCTTTCACGAAAACGGAGATTGGGAGATTATGAGACAGTAGCATTATCAGAAGAATGCAGCGCCATCATTCAGAGAAAACTTCCCCCAAAGTTGAAGGATCCTGGAAGTTTCACCATTCCTTGCATCATTGGAGAACATAACTTCGGTAAGGCTTTATGTGATTTAGGTGCAAGTGTTAATTTAATGCCTTTTTCTATTTACAGAAAACTGCAAATTGGAGAAGCAATGCCTACCTCAGTTTCATTGCAACTTGCTGATCGAACACTTGCATTTCCAAGAGGAGTAGTTGAAGATGTGCTAGTCAAAGTTGATAAACTCATTCTTCCAGCAGACTTCATTATCCTTGACATGGATGAAGACAAAGATGTGCCAATCATCCTTGGGAGACCATTCTTAGCAACAGGACGAACTGTGATTGATGTACAAAAAGGAGAACTAACCATGAAAGTTCAGGACCAAGAAGTTACCTTCAATGTTTTCAAAGCCATGAAATTTCCAAGTGAAGAAAAAGAGGAAGAATGTTTCAGAATTGATGTTGTTGTGAAAGTATCATTCATGATACTAATACAGTTCCTACAGATAAACTTGAAGCTTGCATCACCAACATAACTGAAACTGAGTTTGATGCTGAAATTCTGGAATATATCAACTATCTTGACAAGCCATTTCGTTTCAAAATAACACAACCAATTGAAAGTTTGGAACTACCAATGAAAGATCGGATCAAGCCTTCGATTGAAGAACCACCACAGTTGGAGCTGAAGTTACTTCCAAGTCATCTCAGGTATGCATTTCTTGGAAAATTTTCTGAATTACCTGTTATTATTTCATCTTCTCTAACATTGGAGCAGGAAGAAAAGTTATTGAGGGTGTTACGAGAGCACAAGAAAGCCATTGGCTGGACTATAGCAGACATTCGAGGCATTAGTCCATCATTCTGCATGCACAAGATCCTGATGAACGATGAGTACAAACCCACAGTAGAACATCAACGGAGACTCAATCCAATCATGAAGGAAGTTGTGAAGAAAAAAATCATCAAATGGTTGGATGCTGGCATCATCTATCCTATCTCAGACAGTAGTTGGGTAAGTCCTATGCAGTGTGTACCGAAGAAAGGAGGAATTACTGTAGTTACCAATGAAAAGAATGAACTAATCCCAACAAGAACGGTGACTGGATGGAGAGTATGTATGGACTATAGGAAGCTAAACAAAGCCATAAGGAAGGATCATTTTCCGCTGCCATTCATTGATCAGATGTTGGACAAATTGGCAGGACATGAGTTCTACTGCTTTCTGGATGGATATTCAGGAAACAATCAGATTGCCATCGCCCCAGAAGATCAAGAGAAAACTACATTTACATGTCCCTATGGTACTTTTGCTTTCCGCAGGATGCCATTTGGATTATGTAATGCCCCAGCCACATTTCAGCGTTGTATGATGGCTATCTTCTCAGACATGCTGGAGCAGAGTATGGAGGTTTTCATGGATGACTTTTCTGTGTTTGGAGATTCTTTTGATCATTGTTTGTTAAATCTTGAACAGGTATTACAAAGATGTGAAGATACTAACCTGATACTCAACTGGGAGAAATGCCACTTTATGGTGCAAGAAGGCATAGTTCTTGGACACCGGATCTCACAAAAGGGAATCGAGGTAGACAAAGCAAAGATTGAGACAATTGAAAAACTACCTCCACCAACATCAGTCAAAGGAATTCGGAGTTTTCTTGGACATGCAGGATTTTACCGGAGATTTATCAAAGATTTTTCCAAAATTTCAAAACCTCTTTGCAATCTTCTGGAAAAAGATGTACCTTTCAACTTCACCAATGAATGCCAGGAAGCTTTTGAGATCTTAAAACAGAAGCTGGTCTCTGCCCCCATCATAGTAGCACCAGACTGGACCCTTCCATTTGAGGTAATGTGTGATGCTAGTGATTTTGCTGTAGGTGCAGTTTTGGGACAACGCAAGGCAAAGATATTCTACACCATTTACTACTCCAGCAGAACTTTGAATGAAGCTCAACTTAACTACACAACCACTGAAAAGGAGTTACTTGCAGTTGTGTTCGCTTTTGACAAATTCCGCTCTTATCTGTTGGGTCCCAAAGTGGTGGTCTACACAGATCATTCAGCAATCAAATACCTGATCTCGAAGAAAGATGCCAAACCTAGATTGATCCGTTGGATACTTCTTCTGCAAGAATTCGATGTGGAGATCAGAGACAGGAAAGGAACAGAAAACCAAGTGGCAGATCATCTATCAAGGCTTGAAAATGGAGAAATAACTGGCAAAGACCTATTAATCAAAGAAACTTTTCCAGATGAACAGCTATTTACCATAAAACAGCAGGAAATACCTTGGTATGCTGATTATGTTAATTACATTGTATCAGGAAAATGGCCGTTAGAATGGACAACTCAGCAACGGAAGAAATTCTTCAAAGAAGTCAAACATTATGTTTGGGATGAGCCGTACCTATTCAAACGATGTGCTGATCAATTACTGAGACGATGTGTTCCACAGGAAGAGGTCAACAATGTTTTGCTGCACTGTCATTCATCACCATACGGCGGACACTTCAGTGGAAATAAAACTGCAGCCAAAGTCCTTCAATCAGGTTTATTCTGGCCCACTCTTTTTAAAGATGCTCATTTATTTGTTCTTCAATGTGACAGATGTCAGAGAATGGGAAATATTTCAAGGAGAAATGAAGGACCATTGCAAAATATTCTAGAAGTGGAGTTATTTGATGTATGGGGAATTGATTTCATGGGACCCTTTGTTCCATCATTCGGAAACCTCTACATTTTGGTTGCTGTAGATTACGTTTCAAAATGGGTTGAAGCAATTGCACTACCATCCAATGATTCAAAAGTGGTGATCAAATTCATGAAAAAGAATATTTTTACTCGATTCGGAACACCTCGGGCAATTATCAGTGATGGTGGCTCACATTTCTGCAACAGGTATTTTGATGCACTTTTATTTAAATACGGAGTTACTCACAAGATTGCTACAGCTTATCATCCACAATCAAATGGCCAAGTTGAAGTTTCAAACAGAGAAATCAAAAGAATCTTGGAAAGAACCGTTGGATCAACAAGGAGGGACTGGTCTACAAAACTGGATGATGCATTATGGGCCTACCGTACAGCTTACAAGACACCCATTGGTATGTCCCCATATCGATTGGTGTTTGGGAAAGCATGCCATCTGCCAGTTGAGCTTGAACACAAGGCATACTGGGCACTAAAGAAGTTGAATTTTGATCCACAAGCTGCAGGAAAGAAAAGACTTTACCAACTCAATGAATTGGAGGAATTTCGCCTACAAGCTTATGAGAATGCCAAATTGTACAAGGAAAAGACCAAGAAATGGCATGACCTAAAAATAGTGCACAGGCAGTTGAAACCAAGGCAACAGGTGTTGTTATACAATTCAAGGTTGAAACTTTTCCCTGGAAAGTTGAAATCAAGGTGGTCAGGTCCATTTGTGATCACTCAGGTTTTACCATATGGAGCTATTGAGTTACTGGATCCCAACACCAACAACACATTCAAAGTTAACAGTCAACGTGTCAAGCACTATTGGGGAGAACCGTTGGAACGACAAAAAGAAAGTGTCACACTTTCAGATCCAGCATAAAGTTCAGGCAGTCACGTCTAGCTGACGACTTAAAACTTAGCGCTCGCAGGGAGGCAACCCATGCAATTTTTGTATATTGTGATTTGGTGTGATTTACTTTTGTGTGTTTAGTTTTTGCAGTTTAAGACATTTCAAGATGGAAGAAGCTCTCGCAAGTCTTCACAAGCAATTTCCTTCTCTCCCTCAAAAATCTCTGATGAAAGTTTACAAAGCTCGCTTGGAACGAATGAGACTACTAATGATCAAAGGTATTCCTACTGATATTTGTTGGGTAATCGAAGCACGAATCCGTCTAGCAGGTGAGTTTTCTGAGACTTGTAGTTCTTATTTACCTGGTTTTGGAAGAAGAAGAAGCACCTATGCAAAGAAACGTAGAGCTAAGCAAATAGGCGTTTGTTACAAATGTGCGCGTTGGAATTGCAATACTCGTTGTCGTTCTTTAGGAATGGTGTCTGATAATCGTGAAGATAAAATTAAATTCATTAGGGATGGCTTGAGTAAGGAGTCTTTAGATGATATTTCTTCGACTCTTGAGACGCATCCCAGTGGATATGTTCATATAGCCATTCACAAATTACACACACAATTCCAAAAAGAAAGACAACAATTAAGTCTAGGGAATCTGACTCAAAAAGACCCTGTTTGCCAATTTATAAGAAAATTGGATGGGAAGCTTGTTCCTGACGCATAGATGTCAATCAAGCCGTTACTTTTCTTGTACATATTATATCTCTTTGTCTTTTTCTAGTAATTGATTTGTTTTATTGTTTTCTCCGACAGGATCCAGATCTTGTTGACTATCACGATCTATTTTATTATTTTGCTACTAATCGTCCTTCGGAAGATACTTGTGCTATTATTTTATTCACCCTTTTCAGGTACTATAAATTCAACTCATCATTGCACTTTTGAAGACATCCATAGTAAAAAAATGGAAGCCACTTCAAGAAGACAAGTTGAAAACATTTGTGTGTTTTGCGGTAGTACTGTTGGTACTAAACCACAATACATAGAAGCAGCACAGGAATTGGGTCGAGTCTTAGCAGCAAGGAATATGCACTTAATATATGGCGGAGGTAATCTTGGACTTATGGGGATCGTTTCAAAGGCTGTACAGGAAGGAGGCAGTCACGTTTTGGGAATCGTCCCAAAACCATTGGCAGAGGCAAATCTTATTGAACCAACAAACGGAGAAGAACTGATCGTGCCAGGTATGTCTGAACGACTGGTTGAAATGATTAACCGTTCTGATGCTTTTATTGCTTTGCCAGGTGGCTTGGGTACATTAGAGGAAATTTTTATAGTTCTATCTTGGGCGAACCTGAACATACACCAGAAACCAATTGGGCTTACAACGTTGATGGGTTTTACGATTTTCTTTGTGTGTTTCTTGATGATGCTCGGAGAAATGGGTTCGTGTCAAAGCCTATGAAAGAACTCCTCTTTACTGCCAGAACTGCACCGGATCTAATAGACCAACTCATAGCCTATGAACCGAAAGTTGATCCTATCATTTCAAAGATAAAATGGGCGAGGACGATCGTGGTAAGAAGCGTCGAATTAATCTGGATCTTAACCTTTAATTTCCTGTAGAATTTCAACTAATCAGGTACGATTTTCTAAACTCTTCTTCTACTGTTTAAGACATTGGGGACAATGTCTCATTTAGGTTTGGGGGTGAGGAATAGTTAATAGTACTTGTTTGTATTGTGTTTTTATTTTTAGTCCAAATTTTCGTTCGAAAAATACAAAAAAAATTAAAAAATAATAAAAACAAAGGGCATATTTAAAGCTAGGTGATGGTTTGGTGTCTTCCTTCACTCACTACCTTTTTATAAGGAAAAGCTGTGGAGGCACCTAGATAATCATTCACTTGTAGCGTGTTGTGACAGACTAGTTTGGAGGACTCGTTGTTTATTCCTGACAACAAGCGATAAGAGCCTAAGGGGCTTGGGTATTTAAGTGAGCCTCGCTCCACCTTCCCTCTGGGGAATCTACAACGGGAAGTCCATTCGACAGTTAGTCACACACCATAAACTGAGCCTTTGATTAAACTTTTAAAAAAAAAAAACATGTAAATTATAGTTATATGACCAGTAGAAATGTTTTGTTGTTATGTTGACTAAAAAGATGAAATTGGTAAGAAATAGCTGTGTAAGGAATTTCCACTCTTGAGACGTATTTCAAACCTAATTCAAAACAAGTTAATTTTTGTTTATTCACTTTTGAATTATTAAATCTGTAAATTCTCCATAAAACTGACTAAAATGAATCTTCATATACTTAGTTAGCAGATATTATCAACATACATGGTAACATACAGACATAAGCTAAAATTGAAAAGTTTGTAATATCCAGTACTCTAGTTCATTTGGAGGAAACATCTAAAAAATAGTGATGGAATAAAATAAAAAAAAAAAAAAAAAACATCTGAGATCCGAGTTATTAAGTCTGTAAGGGTATTTTAATACCTAGTGCCCTAAAACCAACTGGTTTGGGAGTCATTGGCCCAAAACTCGTTACATGGATCAAAAATGATGAAAAATTTATATATGTATATATATCTGAAGTCTGAGTAATTAAGTCCTTAGAGGTGTCTTAACACCTGATGCCCTAAAGCCAACTGGTTTGGGAGTCACCGACCTAAAGCTCGCTACATAGATGGAAGATATTGTATATAAATAAAAAATAGAGAAAAAATCAAAGAAAAAATCAGAAAAATCAGAAAATTTATTCCATTACTACAAAAAGATGTGAATTCTGATAAAACTTTAGGACAAAAATATTACTCTCTTATCAACTGCACTTATGACCGTTGTGGGCAAAAATGAGTTGTTTAATATTTGTTGTTGCTGTGTATATGAAGAATGGTAAAAATAATCGGAGAATTTACTTATTCAGTAATTCAAAATGAAACAAAACATCTAGTAACTTGGATTAGAAATTTCACCTGATTAGTCACTAACATCTTTATTCTCTTTTCGCTTGTCTTTTTGCTTTTGTGTGCATTAGTTTCACTACCTTTTTACTTTTATAAAATGTTTGTGGGTATCATTGCTGTAAACCTTCACGAGACTACAACTCGTCCACTAGGGACACCTAGGGGTTTAAAGGCTTGTTGCATATGCTAAATGCAATCGTGATCCCTACGAAAGTGGCTTAGTTAATTTATTTATGTTATTTTATATTTTGCTCGAGGACTAGCAAAATGTTAGGTTTGGGGGTGTGATGAGTGGTATTTCTATCACTATTTCCCACTCATTTAACCTAATATTTTGTATAGTTTCTTGAGTTTTGTGAATATTTTGATGTGTTTTGTGTTATTTTGCAGATAAATAAAGTTTCAGGACATTCTGGAGGTGTTTTGGGGCAAAATGGACAAAATTGGACAAAAAGGGCAAAATCGTCATTTCAGCGTCGCGACGCTGAAGCCTTGCGCGTCGCGACGCCCAGAGTGCGCCGAATCTGCTAAAATGCGCCTGGTCAACGGGTCAGAATTTGAGAAGTTTGACTTTGCTAACGTGCGCCGTGCCACGTGTCACCATCACAGAAGATCTGCTAACGTGCACCGCGTGCCACGTGTCAACAAATCAACGAGCCGCCTTCAGAAGCCGCCTTGCCACGTGTCGCCACGTCGCCTTCCACATCGTCAGCGTGACGCAAGCAATGACGTCATGAACAGTTGACACGTCAGCGTGACGCAAGCAATGACGTCATGAACAGTGCCACGTCATCGGATAAGATTCTGAGCCGACCAACCAGCGCGTGACACGTGTCGTACTGTACCCAGCGTCGCGACGCTAGTGCAATTTGGGCGTCGCGACGCCGGACCCTTATCCGGGCCTATAAATAGAGTTCGAGATTTCATATCTCAGTGTACCATTCTCTCTCACTTCTTAGTTCTAAATTGAGAGTTTCTCTCTCTAGTTCTTTAAATTCAAGTTTTGTAATTACTTTTTAATAGTAATAGTAATTTCTTTCTTAAACTTTTTCGGTTTTTACTATTACTATGAGAAGGTAACTTCTCTATGCTAAGGTAATAAGGTAATTCTTTACTATTGCTTTTTAGATTAATCTCCCTAAATATAATATATAATCTATTTAAAATTTGACTTAATGAGGATACCGCCATAATGGTCGGTTGGTTATTAAAATTTCTATTCCGCCTTTATGGCTGGTATATTGTTGTTCCGCCTTTATGGCTGGTATATTGTTGTTCCGCCTATATGGCTGGTTTATCTTGATTCCGCCTTTATGGCTGGTTTATTAACAAATATTACCGCCTTTATGGCTGGTTGGAAAATTATCACAAGTTTATATATTATATAATGGGAGATATCTAAATAGTAATTAGTAAAAGTTAATTCCTTTTACCTTAGCATTTCATTTCATTGCATTTCTACTTTACCACAATTTTACTTTCGGCATTTTTTACTTTATGTATTTTATTTTACTAGCCCTAGCTATGTGTCATAACTAAGTTAGTATCTAGGGTTGTGATGAAATTCAATATCACGGGTTATAAGGGTTAGATTATAATTTGGGTAATATAAAAGAGTTATTATTTTGAGTCTTAATCTTAATGCTTTTTATTAACTGGCCATTAATAAAATTGACTAAATAAAACTTAAAATGAACTAGACATAGAGATTTTAAGTTAAAGACCACAGACTTAACAACCCACGATCTTCTTTAAGGATAGATAAACCTTTAATAGATTTCCTTACAGGATAGGAATATACCTGTTGGGCGGGGGTAATCATAATTGGAATTCAATCTTAATGAATCTAGGTAATTTAATTGACATAGACATATGGTTCAATTTGATTATTCTAGGTATTTGTAAATGATCGTTCGAAAGAGGCTTTTACATAATTTAGTATTCCAGATTAATAACTCAATATTTTACCCAACTATGATTTAACTACTTCATCATTTAATAAGTATTGGAGAATTCACAACCCTAGATAGTTTTAATTCTCATTAATCTACTCTCAATTCTTTTACTTGTTTTAAATTTAGAATCATCGTCATTTTAATCAAACAACTTGTTAGATATCAGTAATCACTTAACCTCATAAAATTAATAGAATAGGTAATAAGTCCTCGTGGGATCGATATCAATATAATGTTTCGAAATTAAAAAAATATAATTATTTTTAATTATCGGTTTGGTTCGGTACAATTAGGGTTTTTCAGTTTCTAAATAATAACAATAAAAAAATTAATAACATTCATTGAAGTTTTTTTTTTATACCGTAACTCTTAAAATCATCACAGTTACACCAATAAAATTTTTTCATAAGATATAATTATCATTTAAATTATTTAAAATTTGAGAAAAATAAAAGAATAATAACTAAAACAAAAAATTATAAATATTTCATGAAATTAATCATCACTAAACACCAAATAAATTAAATAATGTAACAAATATAATAATAAAATAACAACACAATATAATTAGACTTTTAAAAAAATCAATAAATTAAATTATTTAATTAATTCGGTAAATCGGATTGTAAGAATAATAAATAGCACCAAATGACAAGGACCCCAATTGAAGAAGTAATAGAGAGAGTGGCAGCATTGACTAGCAAATGCTAATTCGGTTGACAAGACCCAACTACCCCATTAACTAAATGAAGGGCCCGTTTCTTTTTAAGGGTCACAAGTCCATATCAAAATATGAATCACAAAATAAATATGAAGTCACCCACAAAATTTATTAACTCGGCCATTCCAAACTTTCAGTTTTAACCCTTTGTTGTGACCAAAAAAAGTACGTTATCATTTGACAACTATAAATTTTATGACATCCAGCTCATTATCATTTGACAAGCAACTAGGAGCAAAAATGCTACTTTGACAAAATTATATAGCAACTTCTTTATAACTATGTGAGTAATTTTTGCTAAATGAGAAAAGTGAAAGATTTATTTTTTTGTCCAACTTAATTTTAGTTAATAAAATAGAAGGTTATTTAGTCTTTTCATACATTTTGTCAAAATTTTGTACTACATTTTGTATTTGTCATTTACTTTATAGCAACTTGGTCATAATCTGTTTAAGCTCCCAAAACAAAAAGCTTCCAAAAAAATAAAAATAAAAATAAAAATAAAGATAAATTTTGAAACCTCTGCCGTCACGGATCTTGTGATCGGCAGCAAAGGTTTCTTTTCTTTTCTTTAATGCATCCCACAACCCCTTTTCTTCTCATTATTTGCTTCTATCATTTCAACTCATTTTGTCATTTTCCCCCCCTTTTTCCTCCTAATACGATCCAAGATGACTAAGTTGGACTTCTTCCACATGTCAAATTTGGGCCATTCATTAGAGCAAATGGAATTAGACTTCATGCACGTAATTTAGGCTATGGAAGATGGGTCTAGCCCAATGAAATTATATTTTCGATTTGGCAAAGACAATTGAGGTATTTATGTAGTTTTTATATTTTGGTCATGACTTTATCATCCGATGTCCAATTTTAGTGATTCAAGTTGCATTGGAAAGATGACTCGGTGATATAAAACTTTATAGTTTATGTCGAAGATAGATTCATATTCATTTCTGGTAAAAATTTGATTGCAAATTATTTTTATGGTTTTTATGTTTTATATTTTAAAGATTATATTATGTTTAAAAGTTGGGCTCAACTTTAATGCTATTTTAAAGCTTCTGCACAAAAATCTAAGTAATATTTACCTTAGATTTTAGTTTTATTATGATAACTTTTAAAACAATTTAGTTTAAATATATTTTCTTGTTTAAGTTAACTTATGATTTTATAAGAGCTTATTTAAAAGTGCATTTAACTTGTAATTTTTTGAACACATAATTTTGAATAAAAATAACCATTGGCATTTAACAAGTGTGTGTGAGAGTGGATTCTCTCTTTATTCTTGACTCAACCATTATCAAGACTTATCAAAGATTGACGATCTTTGTGGCATCTTCAAACAGTTGTAAGAATCTGAAAATAAATTAAAAATGGCTTCAAGAACGAGATTCTTGAGGGTTTAACTTGATGTTGGAAGGAGTTTTCAAAGATTAGGACACTTTGGTTTTGGGCTTTAAATTTCTAAATTAATTAAATATTTTAATTGATTATTTAAATTTTAATTGTTTAGCAATTATTAATTGTTTAACAATTTCTGTTTAAATTAATAACTGCCTAAGCCAAGAGTTGTTCTGTTTCAAACTAGTTTGAGGTATTATAAATACCTATTTCCTCTTCAGATTAACATAACTTCTTCCTCTCTTATACTTAATGTATCCAAAAGAAGAATAATGTGTACTTTAACATGTTTTTAGGTAAATTTCTAGATTTTGTTGTCTAGAGATTCTGTTTGACTTTGTATATCCTGAATGAATTTCTCATTAACCCAGCAGTAACATAGTGATGGCATAATTTCTTTAACAACAATGAATACACGTTCAAAACCCTCCATTGATTATTATTTTTCTAACAACTTATACTTTTTTCTTTCTCGTATTTCATTTTTTCTCTTCCATCCACTTAAACTGGCCAGGGCTCACTAGAAAATGAGATCTTCTTTCTTCGGTGAGCTCACCTGATTTCTTTGTTTCCTTTAATCTTTTATTGGGCTTTTATTTTGTGCTTTAATTTTGATATGGATCCATCCATAAATGGTGGTAGATTTCCAACCAAGTGTTGAGTGTTTTGTGTTTCTGTTTTTTTCAGGAATAATGATTCTTTTCATCGGTTTATAGAAGATCTATTGGATCAAATTGGTATATCTAATACTAGATACGAAAGACTGTGAGATCTTTACGTTTCTTTCGGATATATGTACAGTCTAATTGATTTATTGATTTTTCTTATAATAGATTATAATACAAGATGATGTAAAAGTTTTATGTTGATCTTATGTAATATGTTGGTCCATTTATAGTTAGGAAATTGTGTTCACCAACACTGTATCTAGGGATGACAAAACTATTAGGGTTGATGCTCGGAGTGCCAATCCGGATCGTATTCATGTTCGATTCATGAATAAGAATAATTCATTTTTCCATAATATTACTTATTTATGGTATTACTTCTTGCTTTTATATACATATTCGATCTAATTACGATTAGTTTGAAACTAAATAGGATTTAGTGATATGTATATATTAGACAAAGACTCGATAATATATAATGCAGTGCACAATTACAAAGTAGTTTGTAATTAACATTGGGAAATGTCACTACTAGAAGTATATGTTGGGTTTCTCTAAGGTACGAGGATCGATTAAAGCGATGAAACATAAGTGCGAATACATCAAAGAAGCTGCGGAATACTTACATTGAGCGGTTGAGCGATGCGACGAACAACAAAAACTCTTTAAGCCCTTTGAAGCTCACGGTTTTGCTGCTGTTTTTGTCCTCCAAGAATTCGGCAATGGTGATCCCTCCAAGCTCCAAGCTTTGTGTGATTACATGCTCACAAGTGCGGTTCCCTATCACCTTCGCAAGACCCAGAATGTGTGCTAGCACTCCGGAAATTTTGCCATAAAATTTCCCTTGCTTCTCATTGACTTACGGCAAAACATAAAGTTTTTTGGAGAAGAAAAACTACCCATTGGGCGAGAGAGAGAGGAAGAAATTGAGAGAGGAAAGTTGTGTGATGGTTGTTGGAAATGTGTATCTAATACACAAAAATGAATTTCCAAATTCATTTACCAAATTTTTGGCTTTCCAAAAGTCAAAGGCTTTAATGCCAACCACCTCCATCAATCATTCAAGTGACAAATTATCACATCACTCAAAGTGACAAGTGATTTGACGCTTGATGTGACTAATGATTTGACGCTTGATGTGACTTGTGGGCCGCACTTAAATTCGCAATGCGAGTGCGCCCGCAAACACTCCCGGGCTCGGGTTCGCTAATTCCGAATTAACAAATTTTCCGTTGCGACGAAATTAAATCTAATTTAATTAAATAACTTTGCCTAGCAAAATTACTATTCACGTCGCTAACGAATTAATTCTAAATTAACTCGTTCGCCCGAATTAAAATCTAATTTCAATTTCGCGTCGAAATCCAATTTCGTATAATATATCGAATATATTATTTTATCGATTAATTCCAAATTAATCGTTTTCTCTCTTTATATAATATTTTATCCCAGATAAAATATCTCCGTAATTAATCCCAGATTAATTTTCTCTCTCAACTAATTAATCCCAGATTAATAAAGTGCGAGTCATACGTTATCGGTGAATCTTCGGGAAGCGACTCATGAGATCCCCAGATATGTTGGCAGTAAATCCGGTCGTCGGACTATCCGAACACGTAAGTACCTAGTACTACGTTTTTACCGATTTACAAGACAAGGTTGGCTTCTAACAAAGCGCCATGCCTACCCAATTCTCCAGAAATATCCTTACAGGAATATGTGATCTATATCAGGCATAGTATACTAAGTATTGCATATTTCGATCCAGCATCGGATGTCACGTGCAAGGTCTGGGGCTGGAATTGTGTCTGCCCCGTACGAAACACATATCGGATCTCTGGTAACTAGTCTCTATATCGGATAATCATGACCTAGTCATATTATCCCGATGACTGCAGTACATAAGAGAACCAGTTCCATATCCTGCGTGATCATCATCTCCACTATGACTGGAATGATACTTCCATATCGACATCACACCCAATACACAACGATTCTCAATATACCCAGAAGAGGCGTACACAAAACCTGTTAAAGCCCTGGACGACCTAAACCAAAGTACATTGATTGTCGCAAGTATTAGAGGTGCAAGTCTCAGGTTAAGACCAAATACACCTACCCTGATTGGGACTTCCATAGACACATAGTCATACTACCAATGGAATTCCGAGGGGTCTATCCAGAGCGAAACTTTTTTCCGTACCATCGGTAAAACACAACCTCCTACTACACTTGCATGAGTATCCTATACCCAAATATATAAGAACTATGCCGTTATGCCCTCAGAACGCGCACAAGTGTAATACTTGTCTTTTATGCATTATCGATGTCCAATCTCGATAATACTCTGACTAGAGATATTTAATGATTAAACCTTCGTGGATTGATACTGTATCATATCATCTCAATCCAGGAACTAATCAAAAGGACCTCCTATCATTTATACATCTTGGTGATCTAATCACAAATGATAAGAGAGAAATTTCCTTTGTCACATAGTTAATTTGTACAACAACACCATGATCTGTACAAATAGTGACGCTATGGGTCATAACTGTCCAACAATCTCCCACTTGGCCTATAGCCAGTCACTCGAGTGTCCTACACCCGAACTATGTACGGTTCGCTCAAATTACTAAGAAAAGACTTTCGTCAGCGGATTTGTATGATTATCATCTATTGGTATAGTTTCATCTTTGATGAAATTTTTGTGTTCCATTAAGATTCGGTGCCTGGAATAGTATTACTCCGATTTTCATCGAGTTTTACTATCCTCCCACTTACCACTGCATATCGGTATTCCTCTTAGGAAAAAACGCATGGAGATCAACAATTACATTGTTCTCTTGTGAATTGTATAAGTACTATACTTTGGTATCCTTAGGATAACCTACAATTTGGCACTTATCCGATTTGGGTTTTAGTTTGGTATCATCCAAACATATGCCCAGCATCCAAAATCTTCAGGAATGACAAAACCCAGTTTCTTTCCTGTTCATATGTAATATGTAGTCTGTCAAACAGATTTTTATGGAATCTTATTCAAAATAAGTTTTGCACTGTTTATGCGTATCCGTTGAAGGAAATGGTAGCTCAAAGCGACTCATGATTAACTTTATCATGTCCAATAAAATTTGGTTTATCCATTCGGACACACCGTCAAATTGACGTGTTCCGGGAGGAGTCCTCATTGAAAGAATACTATACTCTTTCAAGTATATGAGAAACTTATTGCTTAAGTATTTTCATCATGGTCTAACCGTGATGATTTAATACTTTAGCCGATCTGTTTGTCTATTTCGTGTCGAAACTGTAAAAGTTTTTGATTTGTGTTTCAAAAGAAACACATAACCATAACGCGATGCCACATCCGTAAAGGTCACGAAATATTCATATCCACCTCTAGCCTAGCTAAACATGGGCCCCCTTACTTCACTATGAACGAGGGCTAACAGATCGATGGCATTTGCACTTTTACCAAGTAAATAGTGTTTTAGGCATTTTACCTAATAAACTAGATTCGTAGACTTTATTTGATTAGAATCAAATCTGTCATAGTACTCACTCTTCGAAAGTGTGGATATACGAGTCTTGTTAATTGTGTCCCAGACAACAATGCCACAATTAAGTTTTAACTGATCAAATCAGTTTAAGCTATTTGGTTGTCATGTTATATGTTTGAGATTTATTTATATTCAAAATATAAATTCTGTTATTCATATCTAATGTGTTTATCTCAATATCATCTTTATATAATAAAACACTTTAGTGTTCTAGAATATAAAGGTATACCCGCAACGGGTTAAACCCTGATACATTATCATCTAGTCAAACTAGTTACATTTTAACAGTTTCCTAATTCAAGTACACACTCGAAGGGTAGTTCCTAAAATTAGGTATCTACGGTTAAAACAACGACTTTCGTCCCGTTTTTTCAATTCGCAGATTAATCTCAACTGAAGTCAGTATCCTGCTCTCAGCAGATTTTGCACATCAGTACATATCTATGTACCACATCCAGCATCTAAAATCTAATTTTAATACTAGCAGTGAACATATTTATGACAAACATATTTGAAGTCAGAGCCTTGCTCGCCTTCAATTCCTTCATGTCTGCCTTGTTCATACGATAGTCACGCTTCTGTGTCCCCGTTTGCCACATTTTAGGCAGACATCTTGGGATATGTCCTTTATCTTCCCAGAAGATTATAATGATTTTACCTTTGTCCTTTTCGACACTCCAGAAGCCTTCGGCCTAGACTTGGCCTTCTGGGATGTTGAAGTAAGGTGCGCCTTGCGCTTCTTGCCTTATTGCAAACTTTGGCTTTGACTCCTTGAGTATAGCCATTAACTCTCCAAGAGTTTACTATTGCAATTTAGTCTTCT
Organism: Zanthoxylum bungeanum; assembly: GCA_019454045.1. Lineage (NCBI taxonomy): Eukaryota > Viridiplantae > Streptophyta > Magnoliopsida > Sapindales > Rutaceae > Zanthoxylum > Zanthoxylum bungeanum. The sequence goes on along the minus strand of SKCR01044483.1, from coordinate 53,080 downwards.
AAGATCTAAAATTAGATCTATGAAGATCCTTCAATTTCTTTATCATACTTTAAGGATCTAATCCTTATTTCTGATTAAGAAATTAAGGAGTCTAATTGGCAAGCATAACGGATTAAGCACTAAAGTTATCATCACATGAATATTCCAAATATCATGCTCTACTATTTGCTTAACTCCGGACTTAGGCCTAATATGTTATTTTATCAAATAAAGTAACTTATTAGTTTCGAGGACCATCCTGAAATTTTATTCCCAATTTGAAAATTAAAGTCGTTTAAATACATTTTCACCCAGGATTATGTTTTAAACACTAATCTTTCAATTATCTTGATTCTAATAGTCCAACTATTTAATCAACGATTTTAGGTACTATTTATTATAATGATTACTATAGTCTAACTATATAATCAACTATAATTCAATTGATTAAATTCAATTATATTGATTACTATAATCCAATTATAAAATCAACTATTAATTGAATTTGTTAATTCAAATATATTGATTACTATAATCCAATTATATAACCAACTATAAATGAAATAGTTTGAATACAGTCCAACTGTTTTAAAACAACAATTAAATATTAGTCCAACTAATAATTAATTTATTTGACGAAATAATTGAATTGAGCGCGAATGGCAAGTAACTAAACGAATATTGCAAATTTAATATTTGCCTCCCACTATTTTTCGGCGAGCCTCTAACCCTCTGTGGAGTACTCGGGAAACCTTGTTTCCTAGTGGGCTAGGATCCCGTTAAATAACACACAATCTTGACTTTGGCCAACAAATTGTATGATAATTAACTAGGTAGATCTCTAAGATCAGTTGGATCCCATCCAATTCCTAGATCCAGTAGGTGGACATCCAAGTCCGAAACATATATCTTATATATGCCAATATATCCAATATATTGCCTAACCTTTTTCCTCTGAATCAACTAAGCCTTGGCTTTGGCACAACAAACTTAGTGATCCCAGTTAAGCGGAACCCATTGACCTTGGAAAGTTTCGTAATCAATGTCGATGGACAAGAAGTGATCTTGACTTTGGCCAACAAATCACAACTTGGACAATACACCGATATGGAACAAAGCCTTCATGATTCAAATACATCCTCGACGGACAAAGGCCTTGACTTTGGCCAACAAACCAATGCCAGTCTTGGATCTTGAGTAAGAATCACTCAATGGAAGGAAAACCTCTTAATATGATGTTGAGGGTTTTTCGCGTGCAAATTGGAAACCAATTTATTATCTTTGATAAGGTCTCATCATCATACACCCTTAAACATACATTCTAAACACATAATAAGACGCATATAAAATATAATAATGATATGCGGATGGATACTTTACACATTGATCCTAGATCAAATCTCTCTATTTCCTCTCTCCCGCTAGCACATGTATTACTTCTACCCGTTACATAACACTTCTAAAGAAACCTCATTTACATTGAGGGGAATAGGTGAGAAGAGAAATACACAAGAGTCAAAGAGGTAATAGACTGGACACGCAGGTCCAATTAATAAATTCTAAATTTATTACAACAATTTCCAAAATTGCCCTCACCCATCTAATATCCATCTGATATACATTATTCATGCATCACAACCATGTATTCACACAAGCATATTATCAATCAATCTAATCCAATTAATTAATCTGATAATTAATGACCATCCAATGTTCAAACAATGATTTGATTTTGCGCGAGTCAAACTCGTTTTGCGAATAAGTACTCAAAGTACGAATTCTTGAATTATATTAAACTACAACATTAAATCCAATTTAATTTGTATTTAATACTAATTCATTATTTAATTCCAAATTAAATATTACACTTTATTAACGAACCTTTACGACTTAGATTCTAAATCTAACCGTTACGGGTCTCAAAGCCCGATTAACATCTAATGTTAATTTAATTAAAGTCCAATGGGCTTTTAATTAATCTCTTAAGGCATGGACTTTTGGTCAACTTGGGTCAAACCAAAAGACTAAAGCCCATTTAAAGGAATCACCCTTATATGCCTAGAAACCAATTTAGGCCCATTAGGCCCAATTAAATATTAAAGGTCCATTAAGTCATAATTGGACTTTATGGATATGATTTTAGGCCCAATTGGATCCAACCAATTTAGCCTAAACCCATCTTGGTACAACCAAGCCCATTAAAGCCCAATTACAACTTTTCAAGCCCAAATCCAATTTAAGCCCAACATAATTAAATTCCAAAATTCCAATTTCATAATTTAATTACTCAAAGTGTAATCCATAATTAATTACCCAAATTAATATTTCCAAAACATCAATTAGCCTAATTAATTATGCTCATTAACATCAAAACATGTCCAACACATTTTAATCAAAAATCAAACCCATTTTCCATGCTAGTTAGCTCTCGGCATTTTGGGAATTTAATGTCCAATTCGGTTTCAATCCAATTGAATTACAAATCAACATTACCCAATCGTTTCAAGTCATCCAATGATCAAACAAACAAAAAATACCAAGACATTTAGGGCAATAATGTATTCGGCCAAGCCTCATATTTTGGGGAAAATTGTTCCAAATCAATTTTCATGAAATTGATCACATCCAACTTCAATTAAACATCATTTAAGCATACTCAATCAAATAGTTTTATCAAATCATGCTCAAAATCAATTTACATAATTTTAACCCTAAGTTCAAGTTTCATGCTCAACTTCGCTATGATACCATTGTTGGGTTTCTCTAAGGTCCGAGGATCGATTAAAGCGATGAAATATAAGTGCGAATACATCAAAGAAGTTGCGGAATACTTACATTGAGCGGTTGAGCGATGTGACGAACAACAAAAACTCTTTAAGCCCTTTGAAGCTCACGGTTTTGCTGTTGTTTTTGTCCTCCAAGAATTCGGCAATGGTGATCCCTCCAAGCTCCAAGCTTTGTGTGATTCCATGCTCACAAGTGAGGTTCCCTATCACCTTCGCAAGACCCCGAATGTGTGCTAGCACTCCGAAAATTTTGCCATAAAAATTCCCTTGCTTCTCCTTGACTCACGGAAAAACAGAAAGTTTTTTAGAGAAGAAAAAACTGCCCCTTGGGCGAGAGAGAGAGGAAGAAATTGAGAGAGGAAAGTTGTGTGATGGTTGTTGGAAATGTGTATCTAATACACAAAAATGAATTTCCAAATTCATTTACCAAATTTTTGGCTTTCCAAAAGTCAAAGGCTTTAATGCCAACCACCTCCATCAATCATACAAGTGACAAATTGTCACATCACTCAAAGTGACAAGTGATTTGACGCTTGATGTGACTAATGATTTGAAGCTTGATATGACTTGTGGGCCGCATTTAAATTCGCAATGCGAGTGCGCCCGCAAACACTCCTGGGCTCGGGTTCGCTAATTCCGAATTAACAAATTTTCCATTGCGACGGAATTAAATTCTAATTTAATTAAATAACTTTGCCTAGCAAAATTACTATTCACATCGCTAACGAATTAATTCTAAATTAACTCGTTCGCCCGAATTAAAATCTAATTTCAATTCCGCGTCGAAATCCAATTTCGTATAATATATCGAATATATTATTTTATCGATTAATTCCAAATTAATCGTTTTCTCTCTTTATATAATATTTTATCTCAGATAAAATATCTCCGTAATTAATCCAAGATTAATTTTCTCTCTCAACTAATTAATCCCAGATTAATAAAGTGCGAGTCATACGTCATCGGTGAATCTTCGGGAAGCGACCCATGAGATACCCGGATATGTTGGCAGTAAATCCGGTCGTCAGACTATCTGAACACGTAAGTACGTATTACTACATTTTTACCGATTTACAAGACAATGTTGGCTTCTAGTAAAGCGCCATGCCTACCCAATTCTCCAGAAATATCCTTACAGGAATATGTGATCTATATCAGGCGTAGTATACTAAGTATTGCGTATTTCGATCCAGCATCAGATGTCACGTGCAAGGCCTGGGGCTGGAATTGTGTCTGCCCCGTACGAAGCACATATCGGATCTCTAGTAACTAGTCTTTATATCGGATAATCATGACCTAGTCATATTATCCCGATGACTGCAGTACATAAGAGAACCAGTTCCGTATCCTGCGTGATCATCATCTCCACTATGACTGGAGTGATACTTCATCTCGACAACACACCCAATACACTACAATTCTCAATATACATAGAAGAGGCATACACAGAACCTGTTAAAGCCCTGGAAGACCTAAACCAAAGTACATTGATTGTCGCAAGTATTAGCGGTGCAAGTCTCAGGTTAAGACCAAATACACCTACCCTGATTCGGACTTCCATAGACACATAGTCATACTACCAATGGAATTTCGAGGGGTCTATCCAGAGCGAAGCTGTTTTCCATACCATCGGTAAAACAAAACCTCTTACTACACTTGCATGAGTATCATATACCCAAATATATGAGAATTATATCGTTATGCCCTCACAACGCGCACAAGTGTAATACTAGTCTTTTATGCATTATCGATGTCCAATCTCGATAATACTCTGACTATGGATATTTAATGATTAAACCTTTGTGGATTGATACTGTATCATATCATCTCAATCCAGGAACTAATCATAAGGACCTCCTATCATTTATACATCTTGGTGATCTAATCACAAATGATAAGAGATCAATTTCCTTTGTCACATAGTTAATTTGTACAACAACACCATGATCTGTACAAATAGTGACGCTATGGGTCATAACTGTCCAACAGTATATTATCAAATAAAGTTCCTGGTCAAGATTTACTAACACAGGTCGGTTAGTAAAATACGTCGATACCCAGTAAACTTCGTCAAGTGAGCATAGTGGTCTTTCGACTTGAGATACCACTGGGGATGTACATGTCGTATATCAAGACTTGGTCCGATGGTTTATCCTAATAAACCATGAGTCTGGGGAGACTCGTATAGACGTGTATGTGTTTATATTGGATAAACACTGAACGACTCACCGAAGATTTCCTAATAGATGGTACACCAACGTCAATAAGAATCTTCTCGGGTCAAGTGAGAATAGTGGTCCTTTAACTTGAGATACCACTGGGGATGTATGAGGTATCATTCACACTTTGATGGCAGTCACATCACATATCTATTTAGATCAGACCTCCGTCTATTCGTTGGGTGTGGACTGATCCTCATGATATCCCATGGGTATCAAGATGGGATCCGTCACTTCTGTGTACAGAGAATAGGTATTCAATATGAAATTAGCAATCTGTTAAATCTATGGGCCCGTGGTACACTGTTGAAGTAAGTTCTAAGTGTTATTAAGAGATTGCTAATATAATCATCGACAATATTATACCTATAGAGATTTGACGTTAATATTTTTATCTCTGGAATAATCTGAATACCTGTGACGGAGGGATTATACGAATGTGATGACCTCGACATGTATGATTCAGCGAGTTTATCTGTGGTTGTCATATTTTATGGGTGACCGGCGTAAACACACACGTATAACGCAAGTGCACGTATCGTTCAAGTAGTATAAAAATATCGATCCCACGAGGACTTAATTCCTACTGTTGTTATTAATTATTGAATCTATTTGTTTACAAATATCTAATTGAAGGTGAAGAGAATGATTGTTTGATTGGTTGAAAGTGGTTTTACAAAATAAATAAATAAATAAAAAGACAAAAGAAAATACTAAGGAAAATAACAAAAGACACAAAGATCTAGGGTTGTGAATCCTTCTAATATCTTTTAAAAGATGAAGTGATTATTTCATGTTTGCGTAATAAATCAGTTTACTAACCTGGAACACTAAATTATGCAAAAGCCTATGTCGATGGTCAGACGCAAATACCCAGTTTAACCCAATTGAACCATATGTCTATGTCAACCAAATTATCTGGATTCATTAAGTTTAAGTTCCAATTATGGCTACCCCCGCCCGACAGGTATATTCCTATCCTGTAAGGAAATCTATTAAAGGGTTATCTATCCTCAAGGAAGATCGTGGGCTATTAAGTCTAAGGCTGAAACCTAAAATCCCTATGTCTAGTTCATTTTAGATTTACCACATCAATCTTATTGGTGATCAGACAACAAGAAGCATTAAGCTTAAGACTTAATAAGTAAACCTTTAAATTACCCAAACTATAAAATAACCCCTTATAAACCGGTGATATTAAAAGTCATCACAACCCCAGATAACTAACACATAACTAGGGCTAGTAAAAACATAAAAGTAAAAGATATAAAGTAAAAGCTGAGAAGTAAATTACAATAACATGCTAAGGTAAAAGGAATTACTTTTACTACTACTAATTTAGATATCTCCCATAAAATAATATATAAACTTGTGATAATATTACCAACCGACCAATCTGGCGGTATTCTGATTAAGTCAAATTAAGTCCAACCAGCCATAAAGGCGGAACCAAAATTAAATTACCAACCGACCAATCTGGCGGTATCCTTTATTAGTCAGGTTTAAACCAGATTAAAATTAAATTACCAACCGGCCAATATAACGGTATCCTTTTTAAGTCAGTATTTTAAATAGTGAATATATTATTTTTAAGGGAGATTAATCTAAATAGTAACAGTAAAAGAATTACCTTTCACCCTAGCTGGGGAAGTTACCTCCTCATGGTAAATAGTAAAAACTGTAAAAAGTAAAAAGTAAAAATTAAATTACTATTATCACAAAACGTAATTAAAATTATTTACAAAACTAAAAATTAAAAAACTAAAAAAACTAAAAAAAACTAAAAACTAAAGAATCTAGAGAGAGAAACTCTCTCTTTAGAAAGAATTAAAGAGAGAGGAAGGTACATTCAATTCTGAAATCTCGAGCTCAATTTATAGGCGCGGATAAGCTTCCAGCGTCGCGACGCCAAGGCCTCTGGCGTCGCTACGCCAGCTTCTATCGACGTGGCACGCTCTGGTTCGTCTATTTGAAGATTCTAGATAAGCTGATAAGGTGACACGTGGTGCGGTGGTTGGGCTTCAATTATTGTGACACATGGCGGCTTCTGATTGGTCGCTGAGATTCTTATCCGCCACGTATCAGATAAGGATTAGATACTCAATTATTGATGCTGACGTGGCGATGATGTGGCGACACGTGGGAAAGAGACTGTCGCCACCGTATAATTTCGACACGTGTCACTTCCTGATTGGCTGATGATGATGTGGCACGACACGTGGCAATTTTGACTTGTTGACTTGCTGACGTGGCTGATGACATGGAGACACGTAGGATGACACGTGGCACACGTGGCGATGATGACTGTCGGCACCGTAGGATGCTGACACGTGGCACGGCGCATGTTAGCAGATCGTCTGTGGTGGTGACACGTGGCACGACGCATTTTAGCAAAGTCAAACTTTTCTCAGATTCTGATTTGTGGACCCGGCGCACGTTAGCATTGTTCGGCGCATTTTAGACGTCGCGACGCTGAAGGCTTGGCGTCGCGACGCGCTAAAGACCAAAATATCTCTGTTGACGCATTTTTGTCCGTTTTTGCCCCAAATTGCCTCCAATGCTTTCCAAACTTTATTTATCTGCAAAATAACACAAAATACATCAAAACGTTCACAAAACTCGAGAAACTATACAAAATATTAGGATAAATGAGTTGGAAATAGTGATAGATTTACCACTCATCACACCCCCAAACCTAACATTTTGCTAGTCCTCGAGCAAAGCATAGAGTAAAATAACATAAATAAATTAACTAAGCCACTTTCGTAGGGTTCACGGTTGCATTTAGCGTATAAAACATGCCCTTAAACCCCTAGGTGTCCATAGTGGACGAGTTGTAGTCTCGTGAGGGTTTACAGCAATGATACCCACAAACATTTTTACAAAAGTAAAACGTTAGTTAAAACTAATGCACACAAAAGCAAAAAGACAAGCGAAAAGAGAATAAAGATGTTAGTGACTAATCAGGTGAAACTTATACTCCAAGTTACTAGTTGTTTTGTTTTATTCTAAATTACTGAATAAGTAAATTCTCCGATTATTTTACCATTCTTCATATACATAGCCAACATAATATTAAACAACTTATTTTTGCCCACAACAGTCATAAGTGCAGTTGAGAAGAGAGTAATATTTTTGTCCTAAAGTTCTATCAGATTTCACACCTTTTTGCAACAATTGAATAATTTTTCTCATTTTTCTGATTTTTTCTTTGATTTTTCACTTTTCTATTTTTTATTTATATACAATATCTTTCATCTATGTAACGAGCGTTGGGTCGGTGGCTCCCAAACCAGTTGGCTTTAGGGCACCAGGTGTTAAGACACCCCTACGGACTTAATTACCCAGACTTCAGATATATATATTTTTACAGCATCTTCGATCCATGTAACGAGCTTTGGGCCAGTGACTCCCAAACCAGTTAGTTTTAGGGCACTAGGTGTTAAAACACCCTTACAGACTTAATAACTCGGATCTCAGAAGTTTTTTTTTTTTTTTTTTACTTCACTGCTTTTTGAGATGTTTCCTCCAATTAAACTAGAGCACTGAATATTACAAACTTTTCAATTTTAGCTCATGTCTGTATGTTACTATATATGTTGATAATACCTGCCAACTGAGCATAAGAAGATTCATTTTAGTCCGTTTTAAGGAGAATTCACAAATTAAATAATTCAAAATGAAATAAACAAAAATTAACTTGTTTCGAAATAGGTTTGAGATACGTCTCAGGAGTGGAAACTCCTTACTCAGCTACCTCTTACCAATTTCACCTTTTTAGTCAAAATAAAAACAAAAAAATGCAAAATATTTTTGTAATTTTTGAAAAATTTTCAATTTTTTTATATTTTTCGAAAAAAATTGGACTAAAAATAAAAATAACACACAACTAAAAACAAGGTACTGATCAACTAATTCTCTCCCCCAAACCTAAATGAGACATTGTCCCCAATGTCTTAAACAGTAAAAGGAGAGTTAAGAAGGTCGTACCTGGTTAGCTGAAATCTACAGGAAATTAAAGGTTAAGATCCAGATTAATCCTACGCCTCTTACCACGATCGTCCTCAGACCAATTTGTCTTTGAAATAATAGGGTCAACTCGTGGTTCATAGGCTATGAGTTGGTCTATTAGATCTGGAGCAGTTCTGGCAGTAAAGAGGAGTTCTTTCATAGGTTTTGACACGAACCCATTTCTTCGGGCATCATCAAGAAACACACAAAGAAAATCATAAAATCCATCAACATTAAACAGTCCAAGCGGTTTCTGGTGTATGTTCAGGTTCGCCCAAGATAGAACTATAAAAATTTCCTCCAATGTACCCAAGCCACCTGGCAAAGCGATAAAAGCATCAGCACGGTTAATCATTTCTACAAGTCGTTCAGACATACCTGGCACGATCAGTTCCTCTCTGTTTGATGATCCAATAAGATTTGCCTCTGCCAAGGGTTTTGGGATGATTCCCAAAACATGACTGCCTCCTTCCTGTACAGCATTTGAAACGATCCCCATAAGTCCAAGATTGCCTCCGCCATATATTAAGTGCATATGCCTTGCAGCTAAGGCTCGACCCAATTCCTGTGCTGCTTCTATGTATTGTGGTTTAGTTCCAACACTACTACCGCAAAACACACAGATGTTTTCAACTCGTCTTATTGAAGTGGCTTCCATTTTTTATGTATTTCTTTCTCAACTCTGGATGCCTTCAAAAGTGCAATGACGGGCTGAATTTATAGTACCTGAAAAAGGGTGAGTAATAATAGCTCTAATATCTTCCAAAGGACGATTGTTAGCTAAACAACAAAAGAAATCGTGAAAGGTCAAAAAGTCTGGATCCTGTCTACGAAAATAAAGATAATTACAACAGAAAAGCGAATCAAAGCAATAATTAAGACAACGGAATTGTGTACACAATACACCACTCGCTTAGTATAAATTCATTAGGATGTGTCTCAAGATTTCATTCTTTACTCAGCCATCAAAAATGAATTAGCTCTTTTCTTCCTGATTGCCAAACACAATTCCTTCTGTCTTAAAATGCTTCGTTTGTGCCTTTCCCTACAAAAATGACACACAAAATTAAAAAGTTCACACAAAATATGAAAACAAATATTACAACAAATTGCATGGGTCCCCCTGCTAGCGCTAAATTTTACGTCTTCAGCCAGACGTGACTGAAATTCATCTGTTAAGGAGGTTTCAATGTCATTTTGGATGTCCGATTAAAGACAATCCCGTGAGCGTTGCTTTTGAAGGGTCTCTTCCAACAGTAAAGTGGCAAAAAGAGTTTTGTCTCATGCAGTGCTCGTGCCACCTTTTTGCTCTTTGTTGTTCCAGTTGTTCCTGCAAAGAAATAAAGAAAATCAGGAGGTCTCATATGGTGCTTGACTTGGAATGGAAGTTCCATTCTGTCAAGTTTCTGGGTGATATCTTTGATTTGTACTCCCCAAAACAGCGATGTTTCTCCTGAATGCTCTGGATCCTTATTAAGGTCAGACATTTGCTCCTCCATTTGCTCTGTTTCTTGCTCCACCTTTTCTTCATAGATGTATTGTAAAATTTTTGTATTCAGCTCTTCATATGTCATCTGTGAAATACATGCTCCATAAGTATCTGCCTGAGGATGTAAAGATGTTTTTGTCATTAGGTTTTCATCCTCTGATACGACTGGAATGGATGGTTCAGGTAGATCTTCTTCGAACATCATGGTAAAGCATGCTCCAAGATCTTCATTTTGAGGATTGAAAGTTTGATCCTCCGTTGTTGGTGCAGTTGGTACAAATAGATCAGCTTCATGCTTGTCAGAATCTGAATAATAAAAGTCAAATTGAGACTTTGCCGGTTCAGGTTCCTGAACTGATACCTCTGGTTGTTGATATTGCTCAGCCTCCTTCTCTGTTGACGTGTCATTGGGGAATGATTGGTACTCGAAGGCTTCATCAGTGTCATCCGAAACTGGTTCTTGAGGTATGTAGTTCTGGTTTTCTGTTAATTGTCTGATCTGATCTGTCATTCTCTGAAAGAATTCTGATTGTCTCTGAATTTGTGTATCTATTTAGCTTCCCGTTCTTCGAGCCAATGTATGAGCGTGTGAATCAACTGATCTTCCTCGGATGGTTTTGTTTGTTGATGAAGATCGTAGATAGATGGTGGATAAGATGGATAATAGGATGGTTCTTCATACCTTGAATGATTCCAATAATTCTGCCACTCTGAAAGGTATATACATTGATCGCTCGGGTGGTTACCATCACATATTACACATCTCCCCATTTCGTTCTGTTGAGAAAATGTAGAATTGCTTGGTTCTGGCATCCAGTGATAATCATTGGGCTGGACAACAGGCCTCAGAAAACCGGACTGTTGCTCCCAGATGTGGGGTGTATCTTCTTGTAAGGTTCGTAATCTCTCAATCTCCCAGTAGTGTTCCATTTTTCAATCACTGAAAAAGAAAGAAATAAAAATTACAGATAAAAATAAAGAAAATTAGATACAAGTAAATTAGATAGCTTCAAAATTAACAACTCAAGAAATATACGTCCCCGGCAATGGCGCCAAAAACTTGACCAGCGTAAACACACACGTATAACGCAAGCGCACGTATCGTTCAAGTAGTATAAAAATATCGATCCCATGAGGACTTAATTCCTACTGTTGTTATTAATTATTGAATCTATTTGTTTACAAATATCTAATTGAAGGTGAAGAGATTGATTGTTTGATTGGTTGAAAGTGGTTTTACAAAATAAATAAATAAATAAAAAGACAAAAGAAAATACTAAGGAAAATAACAAAAGACAAAAAGATCTAGGGTTGTGAATCCTTCTAATATCTTTTAAAAGATGAAGTGATTATTTTATGTTTGCGTAATAAATCAGTTTACTAACCTGGAACACTAAATTATGCAAAAGCCTCTGTCGATGGTCAGACGCAAATACCCAGTTTAACCCAATTGAACCATATGTCTATGTCAACCAAATTATCTGGATTCATTAAGTTTAAGTTCCAATTATGGCTACCCCCGCCCGACAGGTATATTCCTATCCTGTAAGGAAATCTATTAAAGGGTTATCTATCCTCAAGGAAGATCGTGGGCTATTAAGTCTAAGGCTGAAACCTAAAATCCGTATGTCTAGTTCATTTTAGATTTACCACATCAATCTTATTGGTGATCAGACAACAAGAAGCATTAAGCTTAAGACTTAATAAGTAAACCTTTAAATTACCCAAACTATAAAATAACCCATTATAAACCGGTGATATTAAAAGTCATCACAACCCCAGATAACTAACACATAACTAGGGCTAGTAAAAACATAAAAGTAAAAGACATAAAGTAAAAGCTGAGAAGTAAATTACAATAAAATGCTAAGGTAAAAGGAATTACTTTTACTACTACTAATTTAGATATCTCCCATAAAATAATATATAAACTTGTGATAATATTACCAACCGACCAATCTGGCGGTATTCTGATTAAGTCAAATTAAGTCCAACCAGCCATAAAGGTGGAACCAAAATTAAATTACCAACCGACCAATCTGGCAGTATCTTTTATTAGTCAGGTTTAAACCAGATTAAAATTAAATTACCAACCGGCCAATATAGCGGTATCCTTTTTAAGTCAGTATTTTAAATAGTGAATATATTATTTTTAAGGGAGATTAATCTAAATAGTAACAGTAAAAAAATTACCTTTCACCCTAGCTGGGGAAGTTACCTCCTCATGGTAAATAGTAAAAACTGTAAAAAGTAAAAAGTAAAAATTAAATTACTATTATCACAAAATGTAATTAAAATTATTTACAAAACTAAAAATTAAAAAACTAAAAAACTAAAAAAAACTAAAAACTAAAGAATCTAGAGAGAGAAACTCTCACTTTAGAAAGAATTAAAGAGAGAGGAAGGTACATTCAATTCTGAAATCTCGAGCTCAATTTATAGGCGCGGATAAGCTTCCAGCGTCGCGACGCCAAGGCCTCTGGCGTCGCTACGCCAGCTTCTATCGACGTGGCACGCTCTGGTTCGTCTGTTTGAAGATTCTGGATAAGCTGATAAGGTGACACGTGGTGCGGTGGTTGGGCTTCAATTATTGTGACACGTGGCAGCTTCTGATTGGTCGCTGAGATTCTTATCCGCCACGTGTCAGATAAGGATTAGATACTCAATTATTGATGCTGACGTGGCGATGACGTGGCGGTGATGTGGCGACACGTGGGAAAGAGACTGTCGCCACCGTAGAATTTCGACACGTGTCACTTCCTGATTGGCTGATGATGATGTGGCACGACACGTGGCAATTTTGACTTGTTGACTTGCTGACGTGGCTGATGACATGGAGACACGTAGGATGACACGTGGCACACGTGGCGATGATGACTGTCGGCACCGTAGGATGCTGACACGTGGCACGGTGCATTTTAGCAAAGTCAAACTTTTCTCAGATTCTGATTTGTGGACCCGGCGCACGTTAGCATTGTTCGGCGTATTTTAGACGTCGCGACGCTGAAGGCTTGGCGTCGCGACGCGCTAAAGACCAAAATATCCCTATTGACGTATTTTTGTCCGTTTTTGCCCCAAATTGCCTCCAATGCTTTCCAAACTTTATTTATCTGTAAAATAACACAAAATACATCAAAACGTTCACAAAACTCGAGAAACTATACAAAATATTAGGTTAAATGAGTTGGAAATAGTGATAGATTTACCACTCATCAATGGGTGGGTAGATTATGGACACGAATTTGATTTCGTGACGGATATGCCTGAATATAAAGAGTCTCACTAATGAAACATACTCGTAGAGCACTAGGACAACATTTATAAATAATATCGATTATTTATAAATTGTTTAACGGTTAAACGAAAAGATACATGCTTAAAGGGTTTTTGGCCATTTCCTAGTTAATGTGTATTTGGATTAAATACTTGATTTTATTAAATACACATTAATTATTTGTCAAATAAAGTATTTGACATATATCATAAATATATGTATTTTGAATATGTAGCGTAAATATAATACATATATCTACATATCTACATATTTACAGTTAGTAATTGTTTGATTATTTAATTATTAAATAATTAATTTATTAAATATAAATATCTAATGTTATGATTATGTTTCAAGGTGGATTTATTTGATTGGTTCACTTGTTAGAACTTATTTAATGTTGAAGTGTTCAAATTGAATAAGTAACTTTAGCTTTAATTTTTTAATATAAATTTGAAGCAAAATGATAATTATACCCCTTAGGGTTTCGGCCAAGCCCTACATATTTAAGGGTTTCTTTTTTCATTTGATACACTTGATGCTAAGCCTCCAAAGTTTACAAAGAAAGAAAGTTGTGAGAAAAAGAAAAGAGTTAAGAAGAAATCAAAGAAAACTTAGAGATTAATAGGTAATTTCTAACTTTCTTTGTATAGAAAAATATTTCTATGGCTCTTAGCTATAACATATGATGTGTACATGTTTCTCTACTCTCTTGTTTTGTAATAAGATGTTTGGAAGCTTGGATGAAAGATATAAGCATGTCTGTTGAATAAAGTTTGCTTATTAATGGTTAATAAGCACACTTTTGGTCATTAGATGACTTGGTTGCCATTCTAGAGTTGTTAGGCCACTCAATGATGACCTAGAATTGTTCTTGAGTTGTTTCATAGTGGTGAGACTTGATTGGTGTTGTAGAGATTGGATTAAAGTGTTGGATTGTGTTAATTTTGGTTAATTTGATTAATTGAGAAATTATGGTTTCTAACCTAAACCAAAATTGGGGCTTTTCATATATATGTTATATTTTGATTTATATAAGATATACAAATCATTTTGGAATTGATTGGAAATTATCAAAGCTCGTTTTAACAAGATTGGACCAAAATGATCAAAATGCAAAGTTTGTGGGTTTCTCAGCAATTTCAATAAAATATATTTTTTTCGGTTCCTAATATATTTTGATACATATGAGATGTATAAATTATTTTGGTAGTGATTGGAAATCACCTAAACTTGTATTTGACAATTTATGACCAAAATGATCAAAATGCAAAATATTGGGGCTCACGGCAATAATCAAAAAATCTGGAAAAAACTTTCTAGGTTGAATTTTTATGTATATAAGATGTAAAAATCATTTTGGTAGCGATTGGATATCACCTAATCTTATATTTGATAAATTAAGACCAAAATGATCAAAATATAAACTATTTGGGGCATTTTCGTAATTATGAAAAATCTGGAAAAAATTTTAGAATTATTTTTTTCTTGTATATTTGATTTACAAATCATTTTGATTGTGATTGGATATCACCTAAGCTTATTTTGAACAATTTAGGACTAAAATGATGAAAATAGAAAGTTTTGGGGTTGTATGGTAATTTATAGTAAATTCTGAATTTTGGGTTAAAAATTTTGTTTTTAAGTATTGAGTGATTAAAATAATTAAGTTTATCCTAATTACCCAAGAAAAATTAAAGAAATCGAAAAATTTGATTTTCCCGCATTCCGTTGCGTAACCCTGGTATTTTGCCCAAAACCCTAACAAAAAGGTATCAGAGAAGGTCTGCTCCTGAACCCATGATATGAATATGCCCCTTAAATTTGACATTTATGGGGTGTATTCAATTGAGATTTTAAAAGACTATTTATGAATAAATAAGTCATGTAGATTTTAAAAGACATTTAAAGAATGTAATGACTTACAAGATTTTATGAAATTTCTTTTAATCAAGATTTTTTACATATTAGATTTTAAAAGACTTATTTCATAAGAATTTGTATGATTTGAAAGGACCATTATGTTTTTTTTTTTTTTTTACTTTTTTAGAACCGATATTATATGGAATGAAACCATAAATAAATAAAAAAAGTTAATGAAAGTCAATTAGTTCAAGCTGTGGACATTTGCATCAACAATAACAGAAAATTGGATCATATGAAATGGAACCATAAATAAAAACAAACATTCAAAATCATAAATCAATCAAAAATATAACAAAGAAATGATAATTTTAATAAAGAAAAGCAAAAGCTAATATTATTCAATGTTAATATATTACAAATAGTATAATGTACTAAACTAATCAGCTATTAATATATTTAAAAGATTATTAACTAAACTCACCTTGAAGTAATCTTTTCATCACTAGCAAAGAACGTCTTTCTTGATTGATAGAATGTCACCAGTAGCTGTGGCACTGAAGTAAGCAAGGGTTGAACCACCTCCCAATATCAAGAACTTCAGCAACAATCCTCTCTTGGTGAATGGAGCAGCAAATGTCTCAAAGAACTTTCTCTTCTAATTTTATGTATGCATACTATAAGTTAACTAATGAATATTATAAAATGTCTTATAAACTACAAAACAAAAAATAGTCCACAACTTGTTGGAGTTTTTTTTTATAAATCTAGTTTTGCCTCTAATAAGAGAGAATGTTTATCAGTAACAAAAGTTAAACACTAAAGGGGTGTATTCAATTGAGTTTTTACTTATTGGATTTTAAAAGATTTGTTCACGAAGAGCTAACATGTATGTTTATCTTTGTTTTCTAACACTCAAAAAAATCTTATGTAAAAAGTCTCATGGGTTAGGGTAGGATTTTTTTATAGAGTTTGATATTTATAATTTTCACTAAAAAGTCCCACAGAATCACACATATAAAAAAATCCTTCAAAATAATTATGTTTTTCAATACCATAAGACTTTTTATTACTTGTTTAAAGTCTTGATTGAATATCACTAGATTTGGATACACTATTTAAAAAATCATAATAGTCTTAATGGAATACCACAAGACTTTTTAGATTATTTAAAAATCTTAATTGAATACCACAAGACTTATTTAACCCAGAAAAATATTTTAAAATCTCAATTGAATACACCCCCTTAGTCTAATCCTTACTTGATGTATGCATATGTTATTTAATCTGATTAAATAAAGGTGTATGACACTTTATGGAAAATTCCCATTAAATAAGACATTAAAGTAACTTGTATTAGGAATACTTGTTTCTTGGTTTGTCTTGTCAATACGGATATAAATAAATTTTTGTGGCTATATCTGAGAACGTGCCAAAGCGATGAGGGTATAGTCGATAGAAATCTATTTATACCGGATGTATATTTGATACTAGATAAATTCAAGTGAAAGTAGATTCCTGAACGTGCCAAAGCTGTCAGGACTACATCGGTAGCTTGAGTTTGTCATTGACAAGTGAAGCCTTGATGCACCTCATGTGAACGTTCCAAAGCTATCACAACGAGAAACGGTCAGAACCAAAATCAGGAGTCATAGTGAGTGTGATTCACAATGAGTTGTCTACCTGTGAATATACGTAGGCGAGAACGTGCCAAAGCTGTTAGTCGAAATATATTCATGGGGTCCACCTCTCACTATGGAATTCAATTTAATCATTGCATTCCCGTTTTCCATTGGGGATTACGGTATTACGTAAAATAGTGAGAGACACTGCTTGGTTAAAAAATTCCAAAACTAAGACAGTGTGTAATATTATGAAAATTACCGCTTGTGTTTCCTTTATTCTATTGTGTATATAGGATTAAACTTCTATTCCACTGCATGCATATTATTTATATATATTTTCTGACATGACCTATGGTTGCAGTTTTCTAGAATAGGTTCTAGATATCTCTAGACATAGATATAATTAGATTAGTCTAAACCATCGGAAGCTATTTTTCCAATTTTCTAGGAAAATCAAGATGGTTAGTGACTTAGTTACTAAGTCACGATAGATAATCTAGATAGATATCTGTTTTAGGATATAATTCTATAGATAGAATAGTTTCTTGTGCAGTAAGAATTGACACGAATTAGTTCATGTTTCATGATTCTTTACTGGCATTAAGAAAACCCATTAGGTATTTGTTTATCTGATAATGACATTTCTTGGCTTTAGTGACCTTTATAGGTAATGTGTCTGACACAGTTTGCTAATCAATTATTTGCAATTGTTGTGAATAGTTGAAGGCAAATTATAAAGCTTAAGAAAGGAGATGTGTATAGTTGTGTATAGAGAATATCGATTCTCACAATATGACAACTATAGCTATTGGATACCAGATCTCCCATATAGTTATTTAAAATTATTGTTTAATGATTATTTTGATATATGATATCAAGACTTGTTACTATTGGATAGTTACTTGTTCTTTATAAACAATTGTTAAATATTTTAATATGACTAGTAGTGTCATTTATGAAGGGATAAATATTCGGTTAAGTAAATAACTTAGAACAATACTTTATGAGTTTTCACTTAAGCATAAAATGCTTATTTCATATGGTAAAGGATGGTCTGATACGTGATCATACTATATATCCTTATCCATTTAATGAATATTGTGTTCGAGAATGTGATTAAATCTCATTTAACCAATTATTGTCATTGAAGAATAAGATTTATTAAACTAATACATTAGATGTATGTGGTTTTGATGAATGGTAAATGTATCACTATTTCCCACTCATTTGACATAATATTTTGTATAGTTTCTTGAGTTTTGTGAATATTTTGATGTTTTTTGTGTTATTTTGTAGATAAATAAAGTTCCAAGACTCTCTGGAAGCAATTTGGAGCAAAAAAAGTGAACTATAAGCTTTGAACTCCGACCGCTAACGTGCACCGGACCTCTGCTAAAATGCACCGGGACACGTGGACCAATCAGAGGGGTTCTTCTAAAATGCACCGGATCCTAACATGCTATGAATCTGCTAACGTGCGCCTGTCATATGTCAACATCACAGTAAATCATGCTAACGTGTGCCAGACACGTGTCACCATCACATGCTGCCGAAAATCGCCATCGCCACATGTCGCCTATGTGTCATCCACGTGTCAGCCACGTGGCGTCCACATCAATCACATGCCAAGTCAGCTTGCCACGTGTCAGCCACGTCATCATCAACCAATCATCTTATGCCATGTGTCACAATCACACGGTACCGATAATCAACATCGCCATGTCAATGCCACGTCAGCACAATCATTGAGTTACCGACGCCCTCTGCCATGTGTCACCCTATCGCGAATCCAAGTGCCACGTGTTGTCACCTCTGTAAACCATGCCGCAAATCATGGCGCGTCGCGACCCGTGATGCGTGAAGCCTGTCGACGCCTATAAATTTAGCTCAAAATTTCAGTTTCAGATGTACCTTCCTCTCTGTAATTCCTTGAGAATACTAAGGAGTTTGTATCTAGTTTGTTTAATTTAAATTCTGTAATTAATTTTATTTACTTTTTGTAATAGTAATTTACTTTCTTTACTTTTTCAGTTTTTACTATTCAGCAATGATGAGGTAACTTCCCCCTGCTATGGTGAAAGGTAAAGCTTTTATTATCGCTATTTAGATTAACCTCCCTTAATTATAATATAATAACTATTTAAAACTTGACTTAATGAGGATACCACTATATTAGCCGGTTAGTAATTGATATTAAATTGGTTTTAACCTGACTAAGCAAGGATACCGCCTGGTTGGTCGGTTGGTAATTAATTATTAATTTGACTTAATCAGGTTACCGCCTATATGGCTGGTTGGTAATATCACACAAGTTAATATATTATATTAAGGGAGATATCTAAAAATAGTAGTAATAAAAGTGGATCATTTAACCATATCAATTTTTTTTTGTACTTTTTCCTTTTTAATTTCTAGCATTTACTTTTCAGCATTTTACTTTATGTCTTTTATTTTTAAGTTTTTACTAGTTGTAAATATGTGTCGTAGCTAAGCCTGTTATCTGGGGTTGTGATGAATTCCAATATCATCGGTTTATAAGGGGTTATTTTATAGTTTGGGTAATATAAATGTTTACTTATTAAGTCTTAAGCTTAATGCGTCTTGTTAACTGGCCACTAATAAGATTGATCTGGTAAACTTAAAATAAACTTGACGAAGGAATTTTAGGTTTAAGACTCAGACTTAATAGCCCACGATCTTCCTTGAGGATAGATAACCCTTTAATATATTTCCTTACAAGATAGACATATACCCGTCGGGCAGAGGTAACCACAATTGGAACTTAGTCTTAATGAATCCATGTAATTTGATTGACATTGACATATGATTTAATTGGGTTACATTGAGTATTTGCATCCGACTATCGACATAGGCTTTTGCAGAATTTCGTGTTCCAGGTTAGTAAACCAATATATTACTCAAACATGAAATAACCACTTCATCTTTAAAAGGTATTGGAAGTATTCACAACCCTATATAGTTTCATAAATTTGAATTTTCCTCAACCTACTTTCGCGTAATTTTATTTACTAGTTTTTAAGTTTAAGTCATCATCAAATCAAACAATCAATCCGTTAGATGCTTGTAATCATTTGGCTTCATAAATTAATAGTTTAGGTATTAAGTCCTTGTGGGATCAATACTTTTTATACTACTTGAACGATACGTGCGCTTGCGTTATACGCGTGTGACAACACCGGTCAAGTTTTTGGCGCCGTTGTCGGGGACTTAGTTATCTTTCACTATTAGTTTTGAGGTTAGATACGTTACTTGTATCTAATTTCTTTTTTACTTATTATTTCTGTTTTCATGTGTTTCAGGTTCTCAGATACTACATGAGATGAACTAGAAGCTTTGAACTCTGACCGCTTGACCCAGAGATTGAAAGAACCATCAGATAGTTGAGAAGGGAATGAAGAGAAGGCCAAGAAGCAATCGTCAACATGGAACCCGAACCTTTGGAAGTCGCACCATCAATACCCATTTGAGACAGAACCATTATGGTGGTTGACGGCTTCATTTCTTGTATTGTACTTCCTCCTTACTAGTAAATACGTGTGACATCAAAATATGCATCTGGATGATTCAGCAGTAAATGCAGTTTGGAGGAAATGCAACTAAAGATCCTAATGCCCACATCAGCAACATCCTGGAAGTTTGCTGCACTTTCAATTACAACCGAGCATCTGAAAAAGCTATGAGACTGCGTGTTTTCCCAAATTCCTTGAAAGATAGAGCTAAAGCTTGGCTACATTCACTACCAGCAGGTTCCATCACAACTTGGAACACTCTAGCCACCAAATTCCTTGCAAAGTATTTTCCACCAGCCAGAACAGCAAAACTGAGGAATGACATCACATCCTTTGTACAACATGACTCAGAAACTCTCTACGAAGATTGGGAAAGGTACAAGGATTTGCTCCGGAAATGTCCTCACCATGAGATTCCAAAATGGCTTCAAGTCCAAACTTTCTATAATGGACTTTCTGGACTAATGAGAACCACAATTGATGCTGCTGCTGGAGGTGCTTTAATGGCAAAAGTGAGAAGATCAAGTCTGGGACCTAATCAAAGAAATGGCCAACAATAATTCTTTGTGGCCAATAGAAAAGAGCATGATCCAAAGAATTGCTGAAATTTATGAAGTTGGAGCCAATACAGCAGTCAATGCCAAGCTGGATCAGATATGCAAATTCATGGAGACTCTCAGCACGCAAAGCAATATTGGAGCCACAAGTTCACCTTATGGAGGAGGACCAGAGACAAATCAACAAGAAGAGATGGTGAAATATGTCAACAATTTCAACAGACAGTGGAACAATCCATATTCCAATACCTACATCCCAATTTTTCATGGAGCAACAATTCAGGGCAAAAGAACAATCCACCACCTGGATTTCAACAACAAAATAAAGGCTAAGAGTTGAAAAAGAACCAGAAATGAAAGAATGGTTTGCAGAGATGTTCAAAAAGCAACAAGCAACACATGATGCTATGTTGCAAAGCCAATCTGCCTCTATCAAAGCACTGTAGAATCAAATTGGACAACTGGCCAATGCTCAGAGTTACAGACTGCCAGGAAATCTTCCCAGCAACACAGAACCAAATCCAAGGAACCGAAGGAAGGAGCAATGTCAAGCCATCACTTTAAAAAGCGGGACTGAAATCAATAAAGATGTTGGAATCAAGGCATCCATTGAAGAAGTTCAAAAAGAAGCAGAGCAACAGATGGAGGAAAAAGAAGCAAATGAAAAAGATCAAATCACTCTACTTCCACCTTTTCCACAACGTCTTCAGAAAAACAAACTGGACAAGCAGTTTGCTCATTTCCTAGAGGTGTTGAAAAAGCTGCATATCAACATCCCATTTGCAGAAGCGTTGGAAGAAATGCCCAGCTATGTCAAATTCATGAAAGACATTCTTTCACGAAAATGAAGATTGGGAGATTACGAGACAGTAGCATTGACGGAAGAATACAGCGCCATCATTCAGAGGAAACTTCCCCCGAAGTTGAAAGATCCTGGCAGTTTTACTGTCTCATGCACCATTGGAGAACAGTACATCGGTAAAGCTTTATGTGATTTAGGTGCAAGTGTTAATTTGATGCCTTTTTCTATTTACAGGAAACTGCAAATTGGAAAAGCAATGCCTACCTCAGTCTCTCTGCAACTTGCTGATCGAACGCTGGCATTTCTGAGAGGTGTAGTTGAAGATGTGCTGGTTAAAGTTGACAAACTTATTCTCCCAGCAGATTTCATTATCCTTGATATGGAAGAAGACAAAGATGTACCTATCATCATTCGAAGACCATTCTTGGCTACAGGTCGAACTATTATTGATGTACAAAAATGAGAACTAACCATGAAAGTTCAGGACCGAGAAGTTACCTTTAATGTTTTCAAAGCCATGAAATTCCCAAG
Organism: Zanthoxylum bungeanum; assembly: GCA_019454045.1. Taxonomy (NCBI): domain Eukaryota; kingdom Viridiplantae; phylum Streptophyta; class Magnoliopsida; order Sapindales; family Rutaceae; genus Zanthoxylum; species Zanthoxylum bungeanum. The sequence goes on along the minus strand of SKCR01044483.1, from coordinate 30,414 downwards.
TGATGAAAAAGAGGAAGAATGTTTCAAAGTTGATGTTGTTGATAGTATCATCTAGGATACTGAGCCACCTCCCACAGACAAACTTGAAGCTTGCATCACCAACATGACTGATAGCGAGCTAGATGCTGAAATCCTGGAATGTATCAACTATCTTGACAAACCATTTCAGTTCAAATCGACACCACCAGTTGAAAGTCTGGAACTCTCGAAGAATGAGTGAATCAAGCCCTCAATTGAAGAACCACCATAGCTGGAGTTGAAGCTACTTCTGAGCCATCTCAGGTATGTTTTCTTAGGAAACTCTTGTGAATTACCTGTTATTATTTCTTCTTCGCTAATATTGGAGCAGGAAGAAAAATTACTGAGAGTGTTACGAGAACACAAGAAAGCCATTGGCTGGACTATAGCAGACATTCAAGGCATTAGTCCATCATTTTGCATGCACAAGATTCTAATGAATAATGAATACAAACCCACAGTGGAGCATCAACAAAGACTAAATCTGATCATAAATGAGGTCGTAAAGAAATAGATTATCAAATGGTTGGATGCTGGCATCATTTACCCCAACTCAGACAACACTTGGGTGAGTCCTATGCAGTGTGTACCAAAGAAATGAGGAATTATTATAGTCACAAATGAAAAGAACGAGTTGATTCCAACAAGAACGGTGACTAGATAGAGAATATACATGGACTACCGGAAGCTGAAAAAAGCAACAAGGAAATACCATTTTCCGCTACCATTCATTGATCAGATGCTGGACTAACTAGTAGGACATGAATTCTATTGCTTTCTGGATGGATATTTGGGGTACAATCAGATTGTCATCGCCCTAGAAGATCAAGAGAAAGCCACTTTTACATGTCCCTATGGTACTTTTGCTTTCCGCGGGATGCCATTTGGACTATGTAATGCCACTGCTACATTTCAACGTTGCATGATGGCCATCTTTTCAGACATGCTGGAACAAAGTATGGAGGTTTTCATGGATGATTTCTCTGTGTTAGGAGATTCTTTCGACCACTGCTTGCAAAATCTGGAACATGTGTTACAAAGATGCGAAGATACCAACCTGGTGCTCAACTGGGAGAAATGTCATTTCATGGTGCAGGAAGGCATCATTCTAGGACACCAGATCTCATAAAAGTGAATCGAGGTAGATAAAGTAAAGATTGAGACAATTGAAAAATTGCCTCCACCAACATCCGTCAAAGGGATTCAGAGCTTTCTAGGACATGCAGGTTTTTACAGGAGATTCATCAAAGACTTCTCAAAGATTGCTAAACCTTTATGCAATCTTCTGGAAAAGGATGTGCCTTTCAACTTCACCAAAGAATGTCACAAAGCTTTTGAGATCCTAAAACAGAAGTTGATTTCTGCTTCTATCATTGTATCACCAGACTAGACCCTTCCATTTGAGGTGATGTACGATGCTAGTGATTTTGTTGTAGGTGCAGTTTTGGGACAACTCAAAGAAAAAGTTTTCCACACCATTTATTACTCCAGCAAAACTCTGAATGAAGCTCAACTCAACTACACAGCCACTGAAAATGAGTTGCTCGCAGTTGTGTTCGCTTTTGATAAATTCTGATCATATCTGTTGGGTCCCAAAGTGGTGGTCTACATAGATCATTCAGCAATCAAATATATGATCGCGAAAAAGATGCCAAACCCAGATTGATTTGTTGGATACTTCTTCTGCAAGAATTTGATGTGGAGATTCGAGACAGGAAATGGACAGAAAACCAAGTGGCAGATCATTTATCGAGGCTCGAGAATTGAGAAACAGCTGGCAAAGAATTGACAATCAAAGAAACTTTTCCAGATGAATAGTTGTTTTCCTTGAAACAATATGATGTCCTTTGGTATGCTAACTATGTCAACTACATAGTATCGGGAAAATGGCCGTTGGAATGGACAACTCAACAACGAAAGAAGTTCTTCAAAGAAGTCAAACACTATGTCTGGGATGAGCCGTACCTGTTCAAACGCTGTGCTGATCAATTATTGAGATGGTGTGTTCCACAGGAGGAGGTCAACAGTGTTCTGCAACATTGTCATTCGTCACCATATGGCGGACACTTCAGCGGAAACAAAACTGCAGCCAAAGTCCTACAATCAGGTTTGTTCTGGCCCACTCTTTTTAAAGATGCTTACTTATTTTCTCTTCAATAAGACAGGTGCCAGAGAATGGGAAATATTTCGAGGAGAAATGAAGGACCTCTGCAAAACATTCTGGAAGTGGAAATATTCGATGTGTGGGGGATTGATTTTATGGGACCCTTTGTTCCATCATTTGGAAACCTGTACATACTGGTTGCGGTAGACTATGTCTCCAAATGGGTTGAAGCAATTGCACTGCCATCAAACGATTCAAAAGTGGTGATCAAATTCCTTAAAAAGAATATTTTCACTCGCTTCAGAACACCTCGGGCTATTATCAGTGATGGTGGCACATATTTCTGTAACAAATATTTCGATGCACTCCTATCCAAATATGGAGTTACTCATAAATTTACCACTGCTTACCACCCACAGTCAAACAGACAGGTTGAAGTTTCAAACAGGGAGATCAAAAGAATCTTGGAGAGAACCGTTGGATCAACAAGGAGGGACTGGTCTACAAAACTGGATGACGCATTATAGGCCTACCGGACAGCTTACAAAACACCCATTGGTATGTCCCCATATCGAATGGTGTTTGGGAAAGCATGCCATCTGCCAGTTGAGCTTGAACACAAGGCGTACTGGGCACTGAAGAAGTTGAATCTTGATCCACAAGCAGCAGGAGAGAAACGACTTCACCAACTCAACGAATTGGAGGAATTTCGCCTACAGGCTTATGAGAATGCCAAATTATACAAAGAAAAGACCAAGAAATGGCATGATCGAAAAATAGTGTGTAGACAACTAGAACCAAACCAGCATATGTTGTTATACAATTCAAGGTTGAAACTTTTCCCTGGAAAGTTGAAATCAATGTGGTTAGGTCCATTTGTGATTACTCAGGTTTTACCATATGGAGCTATTGAGTTACTTAATCCCAACACCAATGAAACATCCAAGGTTAACAGTCAGCTTGTCAAGCACTACTGGGGAGAATCATTTGAGTGACAAAAAGAAAGTGTCACACTTTCAGATCCAGCCTAACGTTCGGACAGTCATGTCTAGCTGACGCTTTAAACTTAGCGCTAGTAGGGAGGCAACCCATGTAATTTATGTATATATTGTGATCTGGTGTGTTTTATTTTTGTGTGTTTAATTTTTGCAGGTAAAGTCATTTCACGATAGAAGAAGCTCTCGCAAATCTTCACAAGTAATTTCCTTCTCTCCCGTAAAATTCTCTGATGAATGTCTACAAATCTCGCTTGGAACGAATGAGACTTCTGACGATCCATGGTATTCCTAATGACATTCGTTGGGTAATCGAAGCACGGGTCCGATTAGCAGGTGAGTATTCTGATTCTTGTAATTTTTATTTGCCTGGTTTTGGAAGAAGCACTTATGCAAAGAAATGTAAAGCTAAACAAATGGGTTTTTGTTACAAATATGCACGTTGGAATTGCAATACTCGTTGTCGTTCTTTAGGAATGATGTCTGATAATCGCGAAGATAAAATTAAATTCATTAGGGATGGCTTGAGTAAGGAGTCTTTAGATGATATATCTTTAACTCTTGAGACGCATCCCAGTGGATATGTTCATATAGCCATTCACAAATTACATACACAATTCCAAAGAGAAAGACAACAGTACAGTCTCGGGAATCTGACTTTAAAAGACCATGTTTGCCAATTTATAAGAAAATTGGATGGGAAGCTTGTCTCTGACACATAGACGTCAATCAAGCTGTTACTTTCTTGTAAATATTATATCTCTTTATCTTTTCCTAATAATTGTGATTTGTTTTGTTATTTTCTCTCACAAGATCCAGATCTTTTTTACTAACACGATTTATTTTACTATTTATCTAATAATTGTCATTTGACAGATACTAGTGCTATTATTACTCACCCTTTTTCAGGTTATATAAATTCAACTCATCATTGCACTTTTGAAGGCATCCATATTTGAGAAAGAAGTACATAAAAAATGGAAGCTACTTCAAGAAGATGAGTTGAAAACATTTGTGTATTTTACGGTACTAGTGTTGGTACTAAGCTACAATACATAAATGCATCACAAGAATTGGGTCGAGTCATAGTTGAGAATAATATGCACTTAGTATATGGCGGTGGCAATCTTCGATTAATGAGGATCGTTTCAAAGGCCGTACAGGAAGGAGACAGTCTCGTTCTGGGAATCATCCCAAAACCCTTGGCGGAGGCGAATCTTATTGGACCATCAAACATAGATGAATTAATTATGCCAGGTATGTCTGAACGACTGGTAGAAATAATTAACCGTGCTGATGCTTTTATTGCTTTGCCAGGTGGCTTGGGTATATTGGAGGAAATTTTTATAGTGCTATCTTGGGCGAACTTGAACATACACCAGAAACCGATTGGGCTGTTTAACGTTGATGAATTTTATGATTTTCTTTGTGTGTTTCTTGATGATGCCCGGAGAAATGGGTTCGTGACAAAACCTCTTAAATAACTCCTCTTCACTGCCAGAACTTCCCCAGATTTAATTGACCAAACTTAGCCTATGAACCACAAATTGACCATATACTTTCCAAGATAAAATGTCTGATGATGATCGTGGTAAGAAGCGTCGAATAAATCTGGATCTCAACCTTTAATTTCCTTTCTAGATGTAGAATTTTAGCTAACCAGGTACTATCTTCTCAACTCATCTTCTACTTTTTAAGACACTGGGGACAATGTCTCATTTAGGTTTGGGGGAGGGGAATAGTTGAATAGTATCTTGTTTTTATTGTGTTATTTTTTTCGGTTTTTAGTCTAAATTTTTCGGAAAAATTCAAAAAAATTGAAAATTTTTACAAAAATCAAAAAAATATTTTGTGTTTTTATGTTTTTAATTTGATGAATTTAGTGAAATTGGTGTGAGATAGCTGTGTAAGGAGTTTCCACTCCTGAGACGTATCTCAACCTATTTCGGAACAAGTTAATTTTTGTTTATTTCCTTTTGAATTATTTAATTTGTGAATTCTCCATAATACTGACTAAAATCAATCTTCATATACTCAGTTGACAGGTATTATCAACATACATGGTAACATACGGACATGAGTTGTAACTGAAAAGCTTGTAATATTCAATGCTCTAGTTTAATTGGAGGAAACATCTAAAAAAAAGCGATGGAAAAAAAAACTTTTGAGATCCGAGTTATTAAGTCCGTAGGGGTGTTTTAACACCTAGTGCCCTAAACCAACTGGTTTGGGAGCCACTGGCCCAAAGCTTGCTACATGGATCAAAGATGTTACAAAAAAATATATATCTGAAGTCTGAGTAATTAAGTCTGTAGGGGTGTCTTAACACCTAGTGCCCTAAAGCCAACTGGTTTGGGAGGCACTGGCCTAAAACTCGCTACATGGATGGAAGATATTGTATAAAAAAAATTCAGAAAAATCAGAAAAATATTCCATTGCTTAAAAAAAGGTGTGAATTCTGATATAACTTTAGGATAAAAATATTACCTTCTTTTCAACTACACTTGTGACTATTGTGGGCAAAAATGAGTTGATTAATATTTTGTTGGCTGTGTATATGAAGAATGGTAAAAATAATCGGAGAATTTACTTATTCGGTAATTTAGAAAGAAAGATAACAACTCTTAACTTGGATAAGAAGTTTCACATGTTTAGTCACTAACTTGTTTATTTTATTTTCTCTTGTCTTTTTGCTTTTGTGTGCATTAGTTTTACTATCTTTTTACTTTTGTAAAACGTTTGTGGGTATCGTTGTTGTAAGCCCTCACGAGACTACAACTCGTCCACTAGGGACACCTAGGGGTTTAAAGGCTTGTTGCATACGCTAAATGCAACCGTGATCCCTACGAAAGTGGCTTAGTTTAAATTTATTTTAAAGATGTTTATGTTATTTTATTTTATTGTTTTGCTCGAGGACTAGCAAAATGTTAGGTTTGAGGGTGTGATGAGTGGTAAATGTATCACTATTTCTCACTCATTTGACCTAATATTTTGTATAGTTTCTTGAGTTTTGTGAATATTTTGATGTATTTTGTAGATAAATAAAGTTTCAGGACTCTCTAGAAGTAATTTGGCGACAAAACAATGAAAAACGGACAAAAGGGAAAAATCATCTTTTGGCGCATCGCGACTCGCAGCCTGCGTCGCGACCACTAACGTGTGCCGGACCTCTGATAAAATATGCCGGGACATGTGGACCAATCGGAGGGGTTTTGCTAAAATGCGCCGGATGCTAACGTGCGCCGAATCTGCTAACGTGCGTCTGCCACGTGTCAACATCACAGTAAATCATGCTAACGTGCGCCAGACACGTGTCACCATCACATGCTGCTGACAATCTCCATCGCCACATGTCACCTACGTGTCATCCATGTGGCGTCCACATCTGTCACATGCCAAGTCGCTTGCCACGTGTCAGCCACGTCATCATCAACCAATCATCTTATGCCACGTGTCACAATCACACGGTGTCGACAATCAACATCGCCACATCATCACCATGTCATCGCAATCATTGAGTTACCGACGCCCTCTGCCACGTGTCACCTTATCGCGAATCCAAGTGCCACGTGTCGTCGCCTTCGCAAGCCACTCCGCAAATCACAGCGTGACGCGTCACGACGAGTGAAGCCTGTCGACGCTTATAAATTCAGCTCGAAATTTCAGTTTCAGATGTACCTTCCTCTCTGTAATTCCTTGAGAATACTAAGGAGTTTGTATCTAGTTTGTTTAATTTCAGTTCTGTAATTAATTTTATTTACTTTTTGTAATAGTAATTTACTTTCTTTACTTTTTCAGTTTTTACTATTCAGCAATGAGGAGGTAACTTCCCCCTGCTAGGGTGAAAGGTAAAGCTTTTATTATTGCTATTTAGATTAATCTCCCTTAATTATAATATAATAACTATTTAAAACTTGACTTAATGAAGATACCGCTATATTGGCCGATTGGTAATTGATATTAAATTGGTTTTAACCTGACTAAGCAAGGATACCGCCTGGTTGGTCGGTTGGTAATTAATTATTAATTTGACTTAATCAGGTTACCGCCTATATGGCTGGTTGGTAATATCACACAAGTTAATATATTATATTAATGGAGATATCTAAAATAGTAGTAATAAAAGTGGATCCTTTAACCCTAACATTTTCTTTTTTTGTACTTTTTCCTTTTTAATTTCTAGCATTTACTTTTCAGCATTTTACTTTATGTCTTTTATTTTTAAGTTTTTACTAGTTGTAAATATGTGTCGTAGCTAAGCCCGTTATCTGAGGTTGTGATGAATTCCAATATCACCGGTTTATAAGGGGTTATTTTATAGTTTGGGTAATATAAAGGTTTACTTATTAAGTCTTAAGCTTAATGCGTCTTGTTAACTGGCCACTAATAAGATTGATCTGGTAAACTTAAAATAAACTTGACGAATGAATTTTAGGTTTAAGACCCTAGACTTAATAGCCCACGATCTTCCTTGAGGATAGATAACCCTTTAATAGATTTCCTTACAGGATAGACATATACCTGTTGGGCGGGGGTAACCACAATTGGAACTTAGTCTTAATGAATCCAGGTAATTTGATTGACATAGACATATGATTTAATTGGGTTACATTGAGTATTTGCATCCGACCATTGACAGAGGCTGTTGCAGAATTTCATGTTCCAGGTTAGTAAACCAATATATTACACAAACATGAAATAACCACTTCATCTTTAAAAATGTATTGGAAGAATTCACAACCCTAGATAGTTTTAAGAATTTGAATTTTCCTCAACCTACTTCCGCGTAATTTTATTTACTAGTTTTTAAGTTTAAGTCATCATCAAATCAAACAATCAATCTGTTAGATGCTTGTAATCATTTGGCTTCATAAATTAATAGTTTAGGTATTAAGTCCTCGTGGGATCGATACTTTTTATACTACTTGAACGATACATGTGCTTGCGTTATACGCGTGTGACAACACTGGTCAAGTTTAATGAATTATAAATTGCCTTGGATAGTTTTCTTTACCTCGTAACTTAGTTAATGAGTTTTCATGACTTAATTACGCGTTTCTAAAAGAAAACATATTGAATGTCTTGATTTGGTTCGAGAACTTTCAATATGTTACTGATGAAACGTGAATAGAATATTTTTGACTGGTTCAAAGATATTCGATATGAAGTTTTGGAAATTGTATCCTTAAAATTCATAGCGAGTCTTTGAATTGTTCAAAGATGTTTGATACGATCAAACATATGAATTTATGGCAATTAGTCCTAAGATTATTTAATAAATATGATTCTTCTACGATTCCATTGGTTAGTGGGGGAATTGAATCTTATATGATTTGATTCGTTTGATATTGAGTGTTACCGAATTAGTTTCAGTACTATTGGGATATGCTCCAGTAATAGTTATTCATCTTTTTAATTAAGGTTTCATTAGTTTCTACAGATACGTATTTGATATGTATATGTTAGTGTTCCTAGAACATGCCAAGATCGTCTAAGAGTGATTCATGTGTGAAAATTAAAGAGAGTTGCGGAAAAACTCACCTTGCTTGGTAGAGAAAATTCAAGACTTTCATGGATGTGTACAAGCTCCAAGCCTTCAAATTGAATTCCAAACTCATGGATTAGTTTCCCTATCACCTAATTTGTCTCTTTAAAGTGCTAACTATGTATAATTTTGCAACAAAATTCCATGGGAGAGGAAGCAAGTTCACGCCCATTGAGAGAGAGGAAGAGGAATAGTGTTTTCAAGTTCTAAACTTATGACACAAAATGTTGACTTCCTTTTTAAATACCAAAAAGTGTGTGTTGGAATTTGTTGGAGTGTAGAAAAAGCAATCCCAAGCTTTCACTCAACCAATTACCAAATTCCATCAAGTGTCAAACACATTGATGTAAGTTGGTGGGCCCCACTTTAAATTCAAAATTTAAGTCGGGCAATCCAACACGCAACTTCCCTTGGGCCCGGGTTCGTTTAATTCCGAACTAAACGAATTTACCGTTGCGACATAATTAAATCTAATTTAATTAAATAATTATGCCTCGCATAATTATTAAGAAAGTAGCTTACGAGTTAATTCCAAATTAATTCGTTTGCTTGAATTAAAATCCAATATTAATTCCGCTTTGAAATCCAATTTTGATTAATATATCTAATATATTATTTTAGCCCAAATAAATAAATAAAATAGAAAAATCCAATTTAACTATTAAATTTATTTTACCGATTAATTCCAAATTAATCGCGTTCTCTCTTCTAGTCGAATTAATCCCAGATTAATTCTTGACGCAATTAATCCCAGATTAATTCTTTCTCTGATAATTAATCCGAGATTAATTCTTACCGTAATTAATCCCAGATTAATTTTCTCTCTCATAATTAATCCTAGATTAATTCTGTTCGAGTCAAATCTCATCGGTGAATCTTCGGGAAGTGACCCAAGAGATCCCTGGATATTTTGGCAGTAAATACGGTCATCGGACTATCCGAATACGTGCATACCCGGTACCACGTCCTTACCGATTTACAAGACATGGTTGGCTTCTAGCAAAGCACCGTGCCTACCCAATTCTCCAGAAATATTCTTTAAAGGAATATATAATCTTTGTCAGGCGTAGTATACATAGTATTGCGTATTACGATCCAGTATCGATATCACATGCTAGGCCTAGGGCTGGAATCGTGTCTGTCCCGTAAGAAGTATATATCGGATCTCTGGTAACTAGTCTCTATAATCGGATAATCATGACCTAGTCATATTATCCCGATGACTGCAGTACTTAAGAGTACTAGTTCCGTATCCTACGTGATCATCATCTCCATATGACTGAAGTGATACTTCCATCTTGACATCACACCCAATACACTACGATTCTCAGTATACCCAGAAGAGGCGTACACAGAACCTATTAAAGCCTCGGACGACCAAAACCAAAGTATATTGATTGTCGCAAGTATTAGCGATGCAAGTCTCAGGTTAAGACCAAATACACCTACCCTGATTCGGATTCCCATAGACACATAGTCATACTACCAATGAGATTCTGAGGGGTCTATCCAGAGCGAAGCTGTTTCCGTACCATCGGTAAACAGAACCTCCTATTACACTTGCATGAGTATCCAATACCCAAATATATGAGAATTATGATGTTACGCTTCCATAACACGCACAAGTGTAATACTAGCCTATTCCGCATTATCGATGTCCAGTCTCAATAATTCTACGACTAGGGATATTTAATTATTAAACCTTACGTGGATTAATACTGTCTCATATCTTATTAATCCGGTACTAATCATATGGATTTTTATCATTTATATATCCCGATAATCCAATTACAAATGATAAAAGAGCAATTTTCTTTGTCACATAGTTAATTTATACAACAACACCATGTTCTGTATAAATAGTGATGCTATGGGTCATAATTGTCCAACAGTATAGGTAGAAAATTTGAATCTTGAAAAGTTTGAGATTTGAATTCTTTTGTATAATGGTTATATAATTGAAAGTACTTGTGCCTCGAAAGTACAAGTAAAAGTTTATCATTTATTATATTTAATAGAATATTGTATTCTATTAGATAGAATATCTTTTCTACGATCCCGAGTAATAAAATTATTTTATTACTTGGTGAGTAACATCAGATGTTGACTATTGTAGAATGACTTGACTTATTGAAGTCAAATGTGAGAGTGATAAATTATAAGTGGAACTACATAATTAATAAGATGAAAAGACCCTTAGACATCTTCCATATAAGTCTAATAGGATGTCAGAATCATTTGCGAAGTATTTGATACTAAATGGTTCTGTAGTTTTCTTATCGAAGAAAATTATCATATAACTTACAATGGGAGCGATATTTGATATCGATTTTGGAAGTTAGCATTGAATCATAGATTTAAGATTGTTCATAGCTTACTACGATCAAGTTTTGAACTTGATTGAGCTTTCATTATGAATTGTTCATAAAATATGCAAATAATTTGCGCAGCAAAAGCAAAATGAGCGTATTAAAGGTTTGACCTTTATAGTATGACAGTGAGAAAGGTTTTACTCATCAATCTATTGTAGATTATGAGGAAACTTGTCTCTAGTCGCACTAATTCAACAATTAAGGATCTGTTGGTTAATGTTGATATTAAACTATGATTTTAGCTATGAATGCAAAATTGTGTTTCTGAATGGTTTCTTCGAATAAGAGATCCGTTGTGATTTTTTTGTTTGAAGATTTCATTCTGGAATGGCCCTAGAGTTTGTGTTCTACTAAGATCATAGTTTGATATACTAGCTTATAAAGCCTATTATAGATAGACTCCGATGAGCTTTCTGGAAATATGTGTTCTCTAATTTTGATAACAGTCAGATTGTTTGATTTTATCAAAGCATAGAGAATACACATATGATAGTAGGGTTAGTGGGAGCGTACAAATTTCTTTCTAGTGTTATATATCCTAACGACATTATCATTATAAATGTAATAATGAGATGTTTGTAAGGTAAAATATTTACCTAAGTCTTCTTTTCTCCATGAAAGTGTTGGTCTCTAAGACAATCCAAAATCAATATAATCAATGAAATAATGTGAATACGAAAGTAAGAATGACAGAATCATACTTACAAAGATCGGATTTAGGAGGCGTCAAATAAAAAAATTTCTTCTTGAAGTTTCGGCCAAAGTGTCATTTGAATGTGATCTCCAAGCTCCAAGCTTTGTGTGATGAGATTCCAAGCTCAAGGGATTAGTTTCCCTAACACCTTGATATGATTCCTTGAATGTGCTAGAAAGATTAGAAAGAAAAACAATTCTTCTTTCCTTGTAGTGAAGCTAACGGTTTTGAGCTAATGAGAGAGAGAGAGAGGTTTCAATTTTCTTTTGATTTTGTTTTCTAAAAACATAATACCAAAATCCTTCACACTTTGATATATTCCTTTCCAAAAAGCAAAAGGCAAAATTGAGGGAAAATTACATTCAATGCCTTCAACAACTCCCATCATGAATAGTGACTGGTTGTCAATCACAAAAAGGTGACATGACTTCCATCACCAAAGTGACAGGCGATGTGACTTGTGGGCCGTACTTTAATTCAAAATGCGACTGGGCCCGCAAACATATTTCGGGCTCGAGTTTGTTAATTCCAAATTAACGAACTTTCCGTTGCGACGTTATTAAATCAAATTTAAATAAATAATTATGTCTAGCAAAATTGCTATTCACATCGCTCGTGAATTAATTCTAAATCAATTTGTTAGCCCGAATTAAAATCCAATTTTAATTCCGTGTCGAAATCTAATTTCGTTTAATATATCGAATATATTATTTTATCGATTAATTCCAAATTAATCGTTCTCTCTCTTCAAATAGTATTTTATCCCAGATAAAATCTATCCGTAATTAATCCAAGATTAATTATTTTCGAATCATACGTCATCGGTGAATCTTCGGGAAGCAACCCATGAGATCCCTGGATATATTGGCAGTAAATTCGGTCGTCGGACTATCCGAACATGTGCGTACCTCGTACCACGTTTTTACCGATTTACGAGACATGGTTGGATTCTAGCAAAGTACCATGCCTACCCAATTCTCCAGAAATATTCTTAAAGGAATATATAATCTATGTCAGGCGTAGTATACGTAGTATTACGTATTACGATCCAGGATCGGATGTCACATGCAAGGCCAGAGGCTGGAATAGTGTCTGTCCCGTACGAAGCATATATCGGATTACAAACAACTAGTCTCTTTAATCGGATAATCAGGACCATGTTATATTATCCTGATGGTTGCAACCATTTAGATTACCAGTTCTGTATCCCTGCGTGATCATCATCTCCATATGACTGAAGTGATACTTCCGTCTTGATATCACACCCAATACAATATGATTCTCAATAAACCCAGAAGAGGCGTACACAGAACCTATTAAAGTCCTGGACGACCAAAACCAAAGCGTATTGATTGTCGCAAGTACTAGCGATGCAAGTCTCAGGTTAAGACCAAATACACCTACCCTGATGCGGATTCCCATAGACACATAGTCATACTACCAATGGGATTCCGCGGGGTCTATCCAGAGCGAAGCTGTTTCCGTACCATCGTTAAACACAACCTCCTATCACACTTGCATAAGTATCCAATACTTAAATATATGAGAACTATGTTGTTACGCTTCCATAACACGCACAAGTGCAATACTAGTCTATTCCGCATTATCGATGTCCAGTCTCGATAATACTACGACTAGGGATATTTAATGATTAAACCTTTATGGATTGATATTGTCTCATATCTTATAATCCGGAACTAATCATAGTGACTTTTATCATTTATATATTTAAGTAATCAAATTACAAAATGATAAAATGTAATTTCATTGCCACATAGTTAATTTACAAAAACCACAATGTCTTTTACAAATAGTGATGCTATGGGTCATAATTGTCTAACAATCTCCCACTTGGCCATAGCCAGTCACTCAAGCATCTAATACCTGAACTATGTACATGTCGCTCAAACTTTTACTGAGGAATACTTTCGTCAACGGATCTGCAATGTTGTCTTTTGATACGACCTTCTCGATCTTCACATCGCCACGATGTATGATCTCACGAATCAGATGGAAACGTCGAAGAACATGCTTGGATCGTTGATGAGACCGCGGTTCCTTAGCCTACGCTATAGCCCCGTTATTGTCACAATACAATGAACGGGCTCAACTGCTAACGGAACTACTCATAATCCAATTAGGAATTTATGGATCCAAACTACCTCTTTTGCTACTTCAGCTACAGCAATGTACTCTCCGCTTCTGTTGTTGAATCGGCAACAGTCTCTTGCTTGGAAGATTTCCAGCTTACTGCTCCGTTATTCAAACAAAATATGTACCTGGATTGCGACTTGTAGTCGTCTTTATCGGTTTGGAAACTTGCATCGGTATACCCAGTTACCTCAAGTTCTCCATCTCCATAGATTAAGAAGCATCCTTAGTTCGTCTAAGATACTTAAGGATTCTTAACCGCCATCCAGTGACCATCACCGGATCGGCCTGATAGCGACTACACATGCTCAAAGCATACGAGACATCAGATCGTGTACATATCATGGCATACATGATCGATCCGACTCATGTTGTCAATCTCATCTTGAGTTTTAGGACACATGTCCTTAGATAGAGTGACGCTATGTGACACTGGCACAGTCCCCCATCTTGGACTGATCCATGTTGAATCTCTTCAACATTTTGTCAATGTACGTGCTCTGGGAGAGTCCAAGCAGCTTTCTAGATCTATCCCGGTAGATCTTTATTCCTAGAATAAAGGCTGCTTCTCCCAGATCCTTCATGGAGAATTTTAATGAAAGCCAAGCTTTCACCGATGTTAACATGGGAATGCCATTGCCAATAAGCAATACATCATCAACGTAAAGGACAATGAATGTCAGTGCGCTCTCACTAACCTTCTTATATACACAAGGATCATCCTCGTTTTAATGAAATCATATTCTATTCTTTATGATTTATCAAAACGTTGGTTCCAAGAACGTGATGCTTGCTTCAATCCATAAATGGATTGATTTAACTTACAAACCTTGTTTGCAAGTCTTGGTACGATAAAAACCGTCAGGCTGTGCATATAAACATCCTCCAAAAGGTTTCCGTTAAGGAAAGCGGTTTTGACGTCCATCTGTCATATCTCGTAATCGAAATATGCAGCAATAGCAAGCATTATCCTAATGGATTTAATCATGGCAACGAGTGAAAAAGTTTCATCGTAATCGACACCATGTCGTTGACGATACCCTTTCGCTACAAGCCTAGCTTTTTACGTTTGTACGTTGCCATCCATGTCAGTCTTCCTCTTGAAGACCCATTTGCAACCAATAGGCTTTACGCCTTCTGGTGCATCAACCAGTGTCCAAACTTGGTTGGTGTACATGGAATCCATTTCAGAATTCATGGCATCTTGCCATAAACGGAGTCGATACCTTGTATCGCTTCCTCATACGTAGCCGTCTCGTCTTCCTCAATAAGATTAATATCCACATGAGGTGAGATCAGAAACCCATACCTCTCAGGTTATTTTCTGACTCTCTCTGACCTTACGTGGTCCTTGTGTGTTCAAAGATTGTGGTACAGTCTCATCCCTGATGGACTGTTCATGTTCCGTTAAGGATTCTGTGCCAGGAACAGTATACACTCTGATTTTCATCGAGTTCTACTTTCCTCCCACTTATCACTGCATTTAGCAATTCATTCTCAAGGAAAACCGCATGTATAGCAACAAATACTTTTTTCTCTTGTGGGTGATAGAAGTAATATCCTTTGGTTTCCTAGGATATCCTACAAATAGGTATTTATCCGATTTGGGTTCTAGTTTGGTATTTTCCAAACGTTTGATGTATGCCCAGCAACCCCAAATCTTCAGGAATGAGAAACCGGTTTCTTTCCTGTCCATATTTCATACGGAGTCTGTTGAACAGACTTTGACGGAACCTTATTCAAAATAAGTATTGCACTGTTCAATGCATATCCCCAGAAGGAAATAGGTAGCTCTATGCGACTCATCATAGACCTTACCATGTCTAACAAAGTTCGGTTTCTCCTTTCAGACACACCGTTTAATTGTGGTGTTCCGGGAGGAGTCCACTGTGAAAGAATATCATATTCTTTCAAGTAATCAAGAAACTCATTGCTTAAGTATTTGCCACCACGGTCCGACCGTAATGTCTTAATACTTTTGCCGGTCTATTTTTCTACTACTTCGTGTCGAAACTCTTTGAATTTCTCAAAGGTTTCCGACTTGTGTCTCAAAAGATACACATAACCATAACGCGATGTATCATCCATAAAGGTTACGAAGTATTCATATCCACTTCTAGCCTGGCTAGACATGAGCCCACAAACGTCACTATGAACGAGGGCTAACAGTTCGGTGGCACGTACACCTTTACCGCTAAAAGGTGATTTAGGCATCTTGCTTAATAAACAAGTTTCGCAGACGTCATATGAATTTGGATCAAATCCGTCCAAGTACCCACTCTTCGAAAGTGTGGATATACGTGTCTTGTTTATGTGTCCCAGACGACAATGCCACATGTAAGTTTCATTTTTGTTACTTACTTTAAGCCTTTTGTTGTTACATTATATGTTTGAGATTGATTCATATTCAAAATATAAAGACCATTATTTACATCAGCAGTGCAAATTTCCATATCATTTTTATACATAAAACACCCAGTGTTTCTAAATACAAAAGTGTACCCACATTGGGCTAACATAGATACAGAAATAATATTCCTAGTCAAACTAGGTACATAATAACAGTCTGTAAGTTTAAGTACATGCCCCGAGGGCAGTTCTAAAATAAAATAAGTGCCAAAGGCCAAAACATCGACCTTTGTCCCATTTCCATGCGGAGGTCAATCTCTCCTGAGGCCAGTCTCCTGCTAATCTGCAGATCTGCACATCAGTACATATATGAGTTCCACAACTAGAATCAAAAATCCAATTTTTAAAACTAGTAGTAGACATGTTTATTTCTATAACAAACATACATGAAGCCGGTGCCTTGCCCGCTTTGATTTCCTTCATTTGTGCCTTGTACTCGCGGCAGTCACGCTTCCAGTGACCCCGCTTGCCGTACTGGAGACATACATCTTGGGATTTGTCCTTACCCTTCCCAGAAGGTTTTGACGATTTGGCCTTACCCTTCTTTTTCTTCTTTTTCTTTACACCTCCAGTCGCCTTGGGCCAAGCCTTGGAGTCTGAGATGTTGAAGCGAAGTGCGCCTTGCGCTTCTTGCCCTTAAGGAGCTATTTTTCTGCTTCACGCAGAGTGGACATCAACTCTCCAAGAGTTTGGTCTTGGTTCAACAAATTGTATTTCATGATGAACCCACTCCAAGTGTCGGAGAGAGACTGTATGATCAAATCTACTGAAGTCTCAGCCTCGAAGACGATGCCCATCTATCCGAGCTGCTCAATGTCAACAATCATCTGTGACACATGGTGCTCAATAGACATACCCTCTGACATGCGAGCGCGGAAGAGCTTCTTCTACAACTCATATCATTGCAATCTAAGATTAGATCGGTGAAGATCATACAACTTCGCCATCATCTCATAGGGATCCAATCCCTTGTTTTGACGACGGAATTGCGGAGTCATAGCAGCAAGCAATTACCGATTGAGCAGTCACGTTATCATCGCTATGAGTCTTCCAAAGCTCTAGCTCAAGCAACTAATCAGGTCGGGGCTTAGGCCAAGAGGTCTCTCTATAGTATAGAGTAACTTCTCATATCCCAGAAAATTATGAGATTCATATCCCAGTCTTGAAAGTTTGTACCATTAAAGACATTGTCGCCTATGACAATATCCCTAATGCTTAACTTCATGTCATCTTAACCGCAATAGTCCAACTATTCGATTAACGATGTATGGGTACAGTCTAACTGTTACAAGAAAAATAATGAAATATTAGTCCAACTAATAAATTTAATTGACGAAATAATTTTGAAAGCGCGTAAAGCTAATTATTTGAACGAAATTGCAAATTCAATACTAGCCTCCCACTATTTTTCGACGAGACTCTAACCCTCTGTTGAGTACTCGGGAAACCTAGTTTCCTAGTGGGCTAGGATCCCGTTAAATAACACACAACCTTGA
This sequence comes from Zanthoxylum bungeanum, assembly GCA_019454045.1. Lineage (NCBI taxonomy): Eukaryota > Viridiplantae > Streptophyta > Magnoliopsida > Sapindales > Rutaceae > Zanthoxylum > Zanthoxylum bungeanum. Next base: position 12,630 of record SKCR01044483.1, on the reverse strand, counting down.
CTTTGGCCAACAAGATGTATGATATTTAACTAGGTAGATCTCTAAAATCAATTGGATCTCATCCAATTCCTAGATCTGGTAGGTGGACCTCCAAGTCCGAAATATATATACAATATATATGCCAATATATCCAATAAATTTTCCTAACCTTTTTTCCTCTGAATCAACTAAGCCTTGGCTTTGGCACAACAAGCTTAATGATTCCAGTTAAGCGGAACCCATTGACTTTGGAAGGCTTCGTAATCGATGTCGATGGACAAGAAGTGATATTGACTTTGGCCAAAAAATCACAAATTGGACAAGACATACGATGTGGAACAAAGCCTTCATGATTCAAACACATCTGCGATGGACAAAGGTCTTGACTTTGGCCAACAAACCAGTGCCAATCTTGGATCTTGAGTAAGAATCGCTCAATGTAAGGAAAACGCTTAATATTTGTTAAGGGTTTTTTCACGTAAATTGGCAACCAATTTATTATCTTTGTTAGGTCTCATCATACACCCTTAAGCATGCATTCTAAAAGCATAATAAGGCGCGGTAAATAAATTAATAATGATATGCGGATGGATATCTCACAGATTGTTCCTAGAATAAATCACTTCATTTCCTCTCCCTGGCTAGCACTATTCCTACTTCTACCCAATTACATAATACAATAAAAAAAACCTCATTAACATTTAGGGGAATTAGGTGAGAAGAGAATTACAAAGAATCGAGAGAGATAAGGTTGGACACGCAGGTCCAATTTAATCAATTCTAAATTTACATTTTCCAAAATTGCCATTTCCTTTCTAATATCCATCTGATATACATTATTCGTTCAACACATCCATGTATTCACAAAAAGCATGTTATTCAATAAATCTAATCCAATTAATTAATCTTTGAATAAAGTGATCATCTAATGTTCAAACAACGATTTGATTTGCGCGAGTCCAACTCGTCTAAGAATAAGTACTCAAAGTACGAATTCTTGAATTATATCGAACTACAATTTAAATCTAATTTAATTCGTATTCAATACTAATTCCATTTTTAATTCCAAATTAAATAATTACACTTTTAAATGCGCCTTTACGACTTAGATTCCAAATCTAATCTAAATGGGTCTCAAAGCCCAATTAACATCCAATGTCATTTAATTAAAGTCCAATGGCTTTGAATTAATTTCTTAAGGCATGGACTTTGGTCAATATGGGTCAAATCCAAATACCAAAGCCCAATTAAGGAATCACCATATTTGCCAAGAAACCAATTTAGGCCCATTAGGCCCAATTAAACATAAAAGGCCCATTTGTCATATTTGGACTTAATGGAATGGTTTAGGCCCAATTTGGATCCAATCCAATTGTCCTAAACCAACTTGGCCCAACCAAACCCATTAGGCCCAAATACAATATTTTAAGCCCAATTCCAAATTAAGCCCAACTAATTAAATTTTAATATTCCAAATATCATGATTTAATTAATTAAAGTTAGCCATGATTAACTTATTTAAATTAACATTTCCAAAATACTAATCTAATTAATTAATCATGCTTATTCATCATCAATACATGTCCAACATTATTGAAACAAAAATCATATATTTTCATGCTTTGATGCTCACGGCATTGTAGGGATTTTTGTCCGATTCCGATTTCAATCCGATTGAATCTTAAATCATTATTTTAAAGTCTTTAAACACATCCAATGGTCTTAAAACAAAAAATACCATGACATTAGGGCATATCATCTATTCGGCCAAGCCAAAGTAATTGGGGAAAATTAATCCAATTCAATTTTCATCAAATTGATCATGCATAACTCCAAGTTATCAACATACACGCATACTTAAACAAACAATTTGGTCAAATCATGCTCAAATCAAATTTACCCAAATTAAGAATATAAACCATAAGTTCAATTTCATGCTTAATAAGGCTCATGATACCATTATTGGTCTCTAAGACAATCCAAGATCAATATAAGCAATGAAATAATGTGAATACGAAAGTAAGAATGGCAGAATCATACTTACAAAGATCGGATTTAGGATGCGTCAAATACAAAAATTTCTTCTTGAAGTTTCGACCAAGGTGTCATTTGAATGTGATCTCCAAGCTCCAAGCTTTGTGTGATGAGATTCCAAGCTCAAGGGATTAGTTTCCCTAACACCTTGATATGATTCCTTGAATGTGCTAACAAGATTAGAAAGAAAAAAAATTCTTCTTCCTTGTAGTGAAGCTCACGGTTTTGAGCTAATGAGAGAGAGAGAGAGGTTTCAATTTTCTTTTGATTTTGTTTTCTAAAAACATAATACCAAAATCCTTCACACTTTTGGTATATTCTTTTCCAAAAAGCAAAAGGCAAAATGGAGGGAAAATGGCATTCAATGCCTTCAACAACTCCCATCATGAATAGTGACTGGTTGTCAATCACAAAAAGGTGACATGACTTCCATCACTAAAGTGACAGGCGATGTGACTTGTGGGCCGCACTTTAATTCAAAATGCGAGTGGGCCCGCAAACACATTCCAGGCTCGGGTTCGTTAATTCCAAATTAACGAACTTTCCGTTGCGACGTTATTAAATCAAATTTAAATAAATAATGATGCCTAGTAAAATTACTATTCACATCGCTCGTGAATTAATTCTAATTAATTCGTTAGCCCGAATTAAAATCCAATTTTAATTCGCGTTGAAATCTAATTTCGTTTAATATATCGAATATATTATTTTATCGATTAATTCCAAATTAATCGTTCTTTCTCTTCAAATAGTATTTTATCCCAGATAAAATCTCTCCGCAATTAATCCTAGATTAATTATGTTCGAATCATACGTCATCGGTGATTCTTCGGGAAGCAACCCATGAGATCTCTGGATATATTGGCGGTAAATTCGGTCGTCGGACTATCCGAACACGTGCGTACCTCGTACCACATTTTTACCGATTTACGAGACATGGTTGGCTTCTAGCAAAGCACCGTGCCTACCCAATTCTCCAGAAATATTCTTAAAGGAATATATAATCTTTGTCAGGTGTAGTATACGTAGTATTGCGTATTACGATCCAGTATCGGATGTCACATGCAAGGCCTGAGGCTGGAATAGTGTCTTCCCCGTACGAAGCATATATCGGATTACAAGCAACTAGTCTCTTTAATCGGATAATCATGACCATGTCATATTATCCCGATGGTTGCAACCATTTAGAGTACCAGTTTTGTATCCATGCGTGATCATCATCTCCATATGACTGAAGTGATACTTCCGTCTTGACATCACACCCAATACACTACGATTCTCAATAAACCCAGAAGAGGCGTACACAGAACCTGTTAAAGTCCTGGACGACCAAAACCAAAGCGTATTGATTGTCACAAGTACTAGCGATGCAAATCTCAGGTTAAGACCAAATACACCTACCCTGATGCGGATTCCCATAGACACATAGTCATACTACCAATGGGATTCCGCGGGGTCTATCCAGAGCGAAGCTGTTTCTGTACCATCGGTAAACATAACCTCCTATCACACTTGCATAAGTATCCAATACTTAAATATATGAGAACTATGATGTTACGCTTCCATAACACGCACAAGTGCAATACTAGTCTATTCCACATTATCGATGTCCAGTCTCGATAATACTACGACTAGGGATATTTAATGATTAAACCTTTATGGATTGATATTGTCTCATATCTTATAATCTGGAACTAATCATAGGGACTTTTATAATTTATATATTTAAGTAATCAAATTACAAAATGATAAAATGTAATTTCATTGCCACATAGTTAATTTGTACAAAAACCACAATGTCTTTTACAAATAGTGACGCTATAGGTCATAATTGTCTAACAGAAAGCAGTGGGAGTAGTCTCTATTATATTTGATATAAAATTTTATATATATGATATAAAACTAATAGACTTGTGAGGTACTCCCATTAGTCGTGCATTAGATATGATCTAATATAGGACACAGCAAGACTATTTGTATGACAGTTAATGTAACTGTTTGCCAATTAGTATTACTGTTTGATAGTTAGTGTGTCTCTTTTATATAGTATTCATCCTTCGTAAAGAATGATTCTTTTGTCGAAAGAGAAATTGATTAGAATGTCTAGTCAATCTTATGCATCATAGGATGATGGCGTAATGAATACTATATTATGTTCGACTAAAAGGCATCAATTTAATCGTAATTATTACGAACTATTTTGATACGCTATAGACCATATGATGTGTCTGAAACATATTCTTTGTTGTCTTTGAGATATTAAGAACGAGTTTCTTATTCATAGAGAATATAGTCTGCAACCACGAAGGTCTGATTAGTTTTGAATCTAATTATGATGATAGACGGTCTATGTCATAAAGAATCAGAAAAGATGCAGTGGGAGTGTCACGAATGATTCTATTGTGTAAGTGGAATTAATTGTAACTTATGAAGTATTGACTTATGAAGTTGCAAAATGACCTTATAGATTAGGTTTTGATATTGGTGTTGTGCTTGTGGTTGTCTGCATAGTATTTTGGACCCGATCCCTAAATACTTGGATAATTCAGTAGCTATGGCACAATTTTGATATTGCATCTGAGTCATATTGATGTATAACTTAGGTTATACAAAATATGAATGATGCTAGTTAAAGGAAACGTTTTGGATTTGTTGGACAAACTTAATATGTTATAGCGAGCTTACTTATTGTTGCCTACCTCTTGAGTAACAGGTCAGCTATTGAGGACCATGAGTATGTGGTACATATTTAGATGTATATATGATACCGTGGATTGGCACTAAAGCAAGTGGAGAAATTATTAGGGTTGATGCTTGGAGTGCCAATTCGGATCATATTCATGTCTGATTCATGAATAAGAACAATTCTTTTTCCATAATATTACTTATTTATTGTAGTACTTCTTGCTTTTATATACATATTCGATCTAATTACGATTAGATTGAAACTAAATAGGATTTAGTGATATGTATATATTAGGCAAAGACCCGATAATATATAATGTAGTGCACAGTTACAAAGTAGTTTGTAATTGAGTCACTACTAGAAGTATATTATCAAATAAAGTTTCCGGTCAAGATTTACTAACATGGGTCGGTTAGTACAATCCGCTAAGACCAGTACATGTCGTATATCGAGACTTGGTCCGATGGTTTATCCTAATGAACCACGAGTCTGGGGAGACTCGTATAGAAGTGTAGGTGTTTATATTGGATAAACACTGAACGACTCACCGAAGATTTCCTAATAGATGGTACACCAATGTCAATAAGAATCTTCTCGGGTCAAGTGAGCATAGTGGTCCTTCGACTTGAGATACCACTGTGGATGTATGAGGTATCCTTCACACTTTGATGATAGTCACGTCATCGATCTATTTAGATCAGACCTCTGCTTGTTTGTTGGGTGTGGACTGATCCTCAGGATATTCTGTGCGTATCAAGATAGGATCTGTCAGTTCTGTGTATAGAGTATAGATATTCAATATGGAATTAGCAATCTGTTAAATCCATGGGCCCGTGGTACACTTTAGAAGTAAGTTCTAGGTGTTATTAATAGATTGCTAATAGAATCATCGATATGATTATACCTATAGAGATTTGACGTTAATATCTATATCTCTGAAATAATCTGAATACCTGTGACGGATGGATTATACGTATGTGATGACCTCGACTTGTATGATTCAACGAGTTTATCTGTGGTTGTCATATTTTATGGGTGGGTAGATTATGGACACGAAATTTGATTTCGTGATGAATATGCCTAAATCTAGAGAGTCTCACTAATGAAACATAATCGTAGAGAAATAGGGCAACATTTATAAATAATATTGATTATTTATAAATCGTTTAACGGTTAAACGAAAAGATACATGCTTAAAGGGTTTTTCGGTCATTTCCTAGTTAATGTGTATTTGGATTAAATACTTGATTTTATTAAATACACATTAATTATTTGTCAAATAAAGTATTTGACATATATCATAAATATATGTATTTTGAATATTAGTGTAAATATAATACATATATCTGGATATTTACATTTACTAATTGTTTGATTATTTAATTGTTAAATAATTAAAATTATTAATATAAATTTCTAATGTTATGATTATATTTCAATGGTTGGATTAATTTGATTGGTTCACTTGTTAGAACTTATTTAATGTTGAAGTGTTCAAATTGAATAAGTAATTTTAGTTTAATTTATTAATATAAATTTGAAGCAAAATGACAATTACACCCCCTTAGAGTTTCGGTCAAGCCCTATATATTTAAGGGTTTCTTTTTTCATTTGATACACTTGATGTGTTAAGCCTCCAAATTTTACAAAGAAAGAGAGTGTGAAAAAAGAAAAGAGTTAAGAATAAATCAAAGAAAACTTGGAGATTAATAGGTAATTTCTAACTTTCTTTGTATAGAAAAATATTTTTATGATTCTTAGCTATAACATATGATATGTACATGTTTCTCTACTCTCTTGTTTTGTTTTGGAAGTTTGGATGAAAGATATAAGCATGTATGTTGAACAAAGTTTGCTTATTAATGGTTAATAAGCATACTTTTGATGATTAGATGACTTGGTTGTCATTCTAGAGTTGTTAGACTACTCAATGATGACCTAGAATTGTTCTTGATTTGTTTCATAGTGGTGAGACTTGATTGGTGTTGTAGTGATTGGATTAAAGTGTTGGATTGTGTTAATTTTGGTTAATTTGATTAATTGAGAAATTAGGGTTTCTAACCTAAACCAAAATTTGGGCTTTTCATATATATGTTGTATTTTGATGTATATAAGATATAAAAATCAATTTGGAATTGATTGGAAATCATCTAAGCTTGTTTTGACAAGATTGGACCAAAATGATCAAAATGCAAAGTTTGTGGGTTTCTCGGTAATTTCAATAAAATATGATTTTTCGGCTTCCTAATGTATTTTGATACATATGAGATGTATAAATTATTTTGGTAGTGATTGGAAATCACATAAACTTGTATTTGACAATTTATGACCAAAATAAACAAAATGTAAAATATTGGGGCTCACGACAATAATCAAAAAATCTTGAAAAAATATTTTAGGTTGCATTTTTTATGTATATAAGATGTACAAATCATTTTGGTAGTGATTGGATATCACCTAATCTTGTATTTGATAAATTAGGACCAAAATGATCAAAATACAAACTATTTGGGGCATTTCCGTAATTCTGGAAAATTTTTCATAATTCTGTTTTTCATGTATATTTGATGTAAAAATTATTTTGATTGTGATTGGAAATCACCTAAGCTTATTTTGAACAACTTAGGACTAAAATGATGAAAATGGAAAGTTTTGGAGTTGTATGATAATTTACTGAAATTCTTATTTTTGGGTTAAAAAACTCTGTTTTTGAGTATTGAGTGATTAAAATAAATAAGTTTATTTTAATAACCCAAGAAAAATTAAAGAAATCGGAAAATTTGATTTTCCCGTATTCCGCTGCGTAACCCGAGTATTTTGCCCAAAATCCTAACAAAAACTCCATGCGGGCCCATTATGTTGGGGGCAGTAAGTACACAATGTTTTCATACTCTGGTTGGGTGGGTCGGGTACGAGTATTGCAAATCCTCATTAAAAATAGGTAAAATCCTCGAGTGAACAGGGACCCGCATGGGCTCGATACGTTAGGATCATGTAAGAGAATAATTTTCGCACCCGTTGATTGAACGAGGTGGGTATGGGTATTGACATCCTTGTATCATATAACTCGTTGTCATCCCTAACTGTATTGAGGTGGGATGACCATGCCGATATCATAATTCTTCTTGTACCACAAAGGTTTTAGATGTGAATTTATTTTCTGACTGATTACGGGGAATACATAATACATGGATCATCTTATATTGTTAGATTTTTTATCCTAACTATTTTCAAGATGAATCTCGACCTTGTAATTACGCCGCTCATTGATGAGTGGTATTTATATCACTTATTCCCACTCATTTGACCTAATATTTAGTATAGTTTCTCGAGTTTTGTGAACGTTTTGAATGTATTTTGTGTTATTTTGCAAATAAATAAAGTTTGGAAAGCATTGGAGGCAATTTGGGGCAAAAACGGACAAAAATGCGTCAACAGGGATATTTTGGTCTTTAGCGCATCGCGCCGCCAAGCCTTCCGCGTCGCGACGTCTAAAATACGCTGAACAGTGCTAACGTGCTCCGGGTCCACAAATCAGAATCTGAGAAAAGTTTGACTTTGCTAAAATGCGTCGTACCACGTGTCACCATCACAGCCGATCTGCTAAATGCGCCGTGCCACGTGTCAGCATCCTACGGTGCCGACAGTCATCATCGCCACGTGTTCCACGTGTCATTCCATGTCATCAGCCAAGTCAGCAAGTCAACATTGCCCCACTCACCGCCACGTCATCGTAAGCCAATCAGGAAGTGACACGTGTCGCAATTCTACGTGGTGCCGACAGTCTCTTTCCCACGTGTCGCCACATCACCGCCTCGTCACCGCCACGTCAGCATCAATTATTGGATATCCTATCCTTATCTGACATGTGGCGGATAAGAATCTCAGCGACCAATCAGAAGCCGCCACGTGTCACAATAATTGAAGGCCAACCACTCTGCCACGTGTCACCTTATCAGCTTATCCAGAATCTTCAAACCAGCGAACCAGAGCGTGCCACGTCGACAGAAGCTGGCGTAGCGACGCTGAGGGACCTGGCGTCGCGACGCTGGAAGCTTATCCGCGCCTATAAATTGAGCTCGAGATTTCAGAATTCATGACACATTCCTATCTCTTAAATTCTTTCTAAAGAGAGAGTTTCTCTCTCTAGATTCTTTAGTTTTTTAGTTTTTTTTTTATTTTTAATTTTTAGTTTTGTAAATAATTTTAATTACATTTTGTAATAATAGTAATTTAATTTTTACTTTTTACTTTTTACAGTTTTTACTATTCACCATGAATAGGTAACTTCCCCAACTAGGGTGAAAGGTAATTCTTTTACTGTTACTATTTAGATTAATCTCCCTTAAAAATAATATATTCACTATTTAAAATACTGACTTAAAAAGGATACCGCTATATTAGTCGGTTGGTAATTTAATTTTAATCTGGTTTAAACCTGACTAATCAAGGATACCGCCAGATTGGGGGTTGGTAATTTAATTTTGGTTCCGCCTTTATGGCTGGTTGGACTTAATTTGACTTAATCAGGATACCGCCAGATTGGTCGGTTGGTAATATTATCACAAGTTTATATATTATTTTATGGGAGATATCTAAATTAGTAGTAGTAAAAGTAATTCCTTTTACCTTAGCATTTTATTGTAATTTACTTCTCAGCTTTTACTTTATGTCTTTTACTTTTATGTATTTACTAGCCCTAGTTATGTGTTAGTTATCTGGGGTTGTGATGACTTTTAATATCACCGGTTTATAAGGGATTATTTTATAGTTTGGGTAATTTAAAGGTTTACTTATTAAAGTCTTAAGCTTAATGCTTCTTGTTGTCTGATCACCAATAAGATTGATATGGTAAATCTAAAATGAACTAGACATAGGGATTTTAGGTTTCAGCCTTATACTTAATAGCCCACGATCTTCCTTGAGGATAGATAACCCTTTAATAGATTTCCTTACAGGATAGGAATATACCTGTCGGGCGGGGGTAGCCATAATTGGAACTTAAACTTAATGAATCCAGATAATTTGGTTGACATAGACATATGGTTCAATTGGTTAAACTGGGTATTTGCGTCTGACCATCGACAGAGGCTTTTGCATAATTTAGTGTTCCAGGTTAGTAAACTGATTTATTACACAAACATAAAATAACCACTTCATCTTTAAAATGATATTAGAATGATTCACAACCCTAGATCTTTGTGTCTTTTGTTATTTTCTTTAGTATTTTCTTTTATCTTTTTATTTATTGTGCAACCACATTCAACCAATCAAACAATCATTCTCTTCTCCATTTAATTAGATATTTGTAAATAAATAGATCAATAATTAATAACAATAGTAGGAATTAAGTCCTCGTGGGATCGATATTTTTATACTACTTGAACGATACGTGCGCTTGCGTTATACGTGTGTGTTTACGCCGGTCAAGTTTTTGGCGCCGTTGCCGGGGACTTATATTTCTTGAGTTATTAATTTTGAAGCTATCTAATTTACTTGTATCTAATTTTCTTTATCTGTAATTTTATTTCTTTCTTCTGTTTTCAGGTGATTGAAAAATGGAAACATTGGGAGATTGAAAGATCACGAGCTTTACAAGAAGATACACCCCACATCTGGGAGCAACAGTCCGATTTTCTGAGGCCTGTTGTCCAGCCCAACAATTATCACTGGATGCCAAAACCAAGCAATACCACATTTGCTCAACATAACGAAATGGGGAGATGTGTAATATGTGATAGTAACCACCCGAGCGATCAATGTATATACCTTTCAGAGTGGCAGAATTTCAGAATCATTCAAAGTATGAAAAACCATCACATTTTCCATCTTATCCACCATCCATAGCGATTTTCATCAACAACTAGAACCATCAGAGGAAGATCAGTTGTTAAACATGCTCAAAGATATGTTCGAGTTGGATGCAATGCTTGAAACAAGCCAGAATCAATTGGAAAGTATTCAGAGACAATCAGAATTCATTCAGAGGATGACAGATCAAATGAGACAATTCACAGAAAACCAGGACTACATACCTTAAGAACCAGTTTCAGATGACACTGATGAAGCCTTCAAATACCAATCATTTCACAATGACACTTCAACAGAGGAGGAAGCTGAGCAGTATCAACAACCAGAGGTATCAGTTCAGGAGCCCGAACCGGCAAAGTCTCAATTTGACTTTTATTATTCAGACTCCTACGAGGATGAAGCTGATCTATTTGTACCAACTGCACCAACAACGGAGGATCAAACTTTCAATCCTCAAAATGAAGATCTTGGAGCATGTTTTACCATGATGTTTGAAGAAGATCTATCTGAACCATTCATTCCAGTCATATCAGAGGATGAAGACTTAAAATCTGACATTTCTTTCATCCTCAGGTTGACAATTTTGAACATGTATTTCACAGATGACAGATAAAGAGCTGAATATAAAAATTTAAAATACATCTGTGAAGAGAAGGTGGAGCAAGAAACAGAGCAAATGGAGGAGCAAATGTCTGACCTTAATAAAGATCCAGAGCATTCAGGAGAAACATCGCTGTTTTGGGGAGTACAAATAAAGATATCAACCAGAAGCTTGACAAAATGGAATTTCCATTCCAAGTCAAGCATCATACGAGACCTCCTGATTTTCTTTCTTTCTTTGCAGGAACCACTGGAGTAACAAAGAGCAAAAAGGTGGCACGAGCACTGAATGAGACAAAACTCTTTTTGCCACTTTACCGTTGGAAGAGACCCTTCAAAAGCAACACTCACGGGATTGTCTTTAATCGGACATCCAAAACGACATTGAAACCTCCTTAACAGATGGATTTCATTCACGTCTGGCTGAAGACGAAAAATTTAGCGCTAGCAGGGAGGCAACCCATGCAATTTGTTGTAATATATTTTGTGTGAACTTTTTAATTTTGTGTGTTATTTTTGTAGGGAAAGGCACAAACGAAGCATTTTAAGACAGAAGGAATTGTGTTTGGCAATCAAGAAGAGAAACAATTCATTGCAATGGATGAGTAAGGAATGAAATCTTGAGACACATCCTAATGAATTTATACTAAGCAAGTGGCGTATTGCGTACACAATTCGTTGCCTTAATTATTGCTTTGATTCGCTTTTCTGTTGTAATTATCTTTATTTTCGTAGACAGATCCAGACTTTTTGACCTTTCACGATTTTTTTTGTTTAGCTAACAATCGTCCTTTGGAAGATATTAGTGCTATTATTACTCACCCTTTTTCAGGTACTATAAATTCAGCCCGTCATTGCACTTTTGAAGGCATCCTGATTTGAAAAAGAAATACATAAAAAATGGAAGCCACTTCAAGAAGACGAGTTGAAAACATCTGTGTGTTTTGCGGTAGTAGTGTTGGAACTAAGCCAAATACATAGAAGCAGCACAGGAATTGGGTCGAGTCTTAGCTGCAAGGAATATGCACTTAATATATGGCGGAGGAAATCTTGGACTTATGGGGATCGTTTCAAAGGCTGTACAGGAAGGAGGCAGTCATGTTTTGGGAATCATCCCAAAACCCTTGGTAGAGGCAAATCTTATTGGATCATCAAACGGAGAGGAACTGATCGTGCCAGGTATGTCTGAACGACTGGTAGAAATGATTAATCGTGCTGATGCTTTTATCGCTTTGCCAGGTGGCTTGGGTACATTGGAGGAAATTTTTATAGTTCTATCTTGGGCGAACCTGAACATACATCAGAAACCGCTTGGACTGTTTATTGTTGATGTATTTTATGATTTCTTGTGTGTTTCTTGATGATGCCCGAAGAAATGGGTTCGTGTCAAAACCTATGAAAGAACTCCTCTTCACTGCCAGAACTGCTCCGGATCTAATAGACCAACTCATAGCCTATGAACCACGAGTTGATCCTATCCTTTCAAAGATAAATTGGTCCGAGGACGATCGTGGTAAGAG